>CAJQZJ010031917.1:3548046-3580971 GCA_907164525.1 Lophiomys imhausi
AAGCAAATGTTGCTTGTCTCTTAGCAACTTGATTACTGGGTAGTTTAAAGAATATCTGTGATAGACTGTCATAGTAGCTAACAAAGAGACATGTTGCATGACTAGGAGTATGTTTTAACTATCCTAGACCGTTTTAGACGGTTGGTATCAAGTGGTCAGAGCTTCACATTTTATTTTTAAGTATCTCTAGGTATGATACCATTTTTTTCAAGTTACATCTCAGTCGCAAACCCTTCCCTATTCCCACTTCTTGTCCCACCCTTCCACCCTCTTCCCCCCCCCCAACAGCTTCTCTTTTCATTCCAACAAATGGTTCTTTCTCTTATAACAGTAAATTCTATACAAAACAGCAGAATTAAATATGCCACATTTATGAGAGTTAAATGGCCCAGTATACCTTCCCAATGTCCAGTTCATACATATTTGGCCCCTGACTTTAACCTTCTACCTTCTAACCATCTCCATGAGTTTAAAGTTCTGTAACTGACTTAGTTTTCATACTAACTTGCATCACTATTATAACCATCTTCTTAGATCTAGAACACCCTCTTGATTCCTAAACAACTCAAAATTTAGCTATGAGACTCAAGCTGTCTATTCTTCAACCACCTCAGAGAGCTGAGAAGGATAAATATATCTGATTATATAGGAAGTGCAGGGCCTGAAGCTTCCAATACTAAGAAATGACAAACCAGTGACTACCTGGACAGTTCCCATTTTCTCTCCATACATTCCAGCATCAGTCTTCAGCCTTTTGGTCCTGTTTCTCTGACAGACATTTATTGTAGAGCAGGGATTGTGAAGGACTAACCTACCCTGTCTTGGCAGAGCTAGGCTGTCGACTTCCCTGCTACCAAGTTTTGTCCTTTTTGGACAGCAGTCTGTCTGCAGTTGAAGCAAGGAGTTTTTACATGCCAAGAGATAGGCTTGCCACTAATTCAACCATCTCACACTGGAGATTCTTCGATGCTTTTCCTTCTACTTGGAGTAGAATAGGGGGTGCTGTCAGGAGCTGATATGTCACGATATCAAAAAAAATCTTAATTTAAGACCACATCTTTGAATGCCATATTCTGCAGATCTCTTGGGGTTTTTGAAGATGCCCTATCTATCTCTTGTATTTAGATAAGCAAATGTTGCTTGTCTCTTAACAACTTGATTACTGAGTAGCTTAGAGAATATCTGTGATAGACTGTCTTAGTAGCTAACAAGGTGACATGCATGCATGACTAGGAGTTTGTTTTTCTTAACTATCCTAAACAGTTTAAGACGGTTGGTATCAAGTGGCCAGAGCTTCACATTTCATTTTTAAGTATCTCTAGGTAAGATACCATTAGGAAGCGTTACCTTAAATTTTGTATCAATATACAAAGATCTATTCAAATGTGGCTAAATATACTCTTAATTTTGTATCAATATACAAAGATCAATGCCTATGCGGCCCAAAACAATCTTAATATTGCGTCCATATATAAGGGTCAATACCATTGTGGCCAACTATAATCTTAATTTTGTATCAATATACAAATATCAATACCGATGTAGACCAATATAATCTTATTTTTGCACAATAAACAATGGTCAATATCACTTTAGCCAAATATACTATTAATTTTGTATCAATATACAAGGGTATAAGGGCATATTCAATAATGTGACCTTTCTTCTTGATCCTTCCTGCGCTGTCTATGTCTCAATTTTTCTCAAGTTCGTGCATTCCTACATAGGAGATAAAGAAGGATACAGAAAAGGGAAAGAAGGAATACCCTGGGTCTAACCTCCAAAACCCATTAAACAGGACCATTTAACAACTTGTAATCTCTTCCCCTAAATAACAGAGTTTTCAGTTGTCCTTCAAATAACCGAAAAAAGGGGGGGCGGAGAAACACCCTCCCCACCCTCTGGGTATGGGACGTCACTCTCTTAAAATGACTTCCTGCTGATTTGGGTCGTAGTAAACCTGTTTGGGGCCCAAACCAAAATGGAAAAATGGTTAAAAATGTTAATACAATCCTTTTATGTTCAGTCCTTCTGTTCTCAGCTGTTTAGATGTCCTAAGGAGTTTGTAGGCAGAAGCTGAACTTCCAGGCTTTACTGAGGTTCTGGCTGGGGCATTGTGTAGAGCTGAACGGTCTTAGCGATATTGATTTGTTGTGGTTGTAGGCTTTTGATGGAGACATCTATTGAGGGAGTCTGTCAGGCTGAATCATCTGGGTCACTCGTCTTCTTTTGGTGTCTGATTCTGATTTCTGCTGAGGTTTCCATTGTCCAGTTGTCCCTGGGTTCCTTGAATGGATGTTTTGAATCTCCTGGAAAGATAAGAACAGAGCCCTGCCCTAATCCTCACTCAGGGACAATCGCCCTCTTTTTTTGGGGGGGGGTAGGTAATATTTCTCCTGAAGCAAATTTGGTTTTTGACAATATATAAAGTGTTATCTTTCAATCTGGTTTAAAGAAGAAATTATTTTGTTATTTTGGAGCTAAACCAGCTTTAGTGTATATATTTCGAGGTCTCAAAGGACAATTTGTTTGTGTTGTGTGAGCCTTTTGTAAGTAGCTTTTAAACTTAGGTCCTTCCAAATCCTATGTGTGTGTCTCTGCATTCTAATTATTGGGATCCGAGACCTGTGGTTCCCATCTGAGGGGATTAAAGATGTGTTCCACCACTCCTGGATTGAAGTTTTTCTTTATTTAGAGTTTGTTTTGTATCAGGCTGACCTTGAGCTCTGAGATCTTCCTGTTTCTGTCTCTAGTGTGTTGGGGTTAAGGGTGTACTCTTCTTGAATGATGGGATTAAGGGTGTGTACCCTCATCACCCTTTTCCGTGTAACTCTAGAATTTATAAGTCCACTAACTCTATGGTGCTCCTCCCGTCTCTGCTGAAGTTAAAGGCATGGGTTAACACCACATTTCTCCTGTATTTTACCTTAGCTCTACGTTTTCTCGACACTTGGAGGTTCATAAAACCAGGTTGAACGGCTATGTCCTTTATTTTATTTACAGTGTTTTAACGTTGTTACCTGCTTTTTTTTTTAATTAGTAAATTTATTTGTTTGTTGCTACAGGTTACATCCTTGACATATTGTCCTCTTTTCCTGCTTCCCAGCCCCACCCTCCCATGCTCTACTCCCTGACCCTTCCACTTGATCCTCTGGGGGTGGAATGTCCCTGCATACCAGTCTCTCACCACAGATCAGGAGTCATATGAGGGCTGAGGGCCTCTTCATACACCGGGGCCTACGAGGCAGTACTGCCAGTGAAAGGTGTCTCCTTGCTACGGGGGGAAACGAAAAAAAAAACCAACAGACACACAAAACCACAAAAACAAAGAACAACAACAAAAAAAGAGAGGAAAAAGAAAGAGAAAAAAGAGGGAAAGGAAAAAGAAAAAGAAATGAAAAGAAAAAAGAAATTTATGTCCATTTTCCTTTCGGTGTGTTGGTTGTAGTACAGATATCCTGTACGATATAGCTAAAATCCTACTATAAGTGAATAGATGCCATGTGCATCCTTCTGAGTCTGGGTTAGCTCACTCAGGATGAGCTTCTCTAGATCCATCCATTTGGTTGCAAATTGCATGATTTCATTGTATCTGATAGCTGAGTAATATTCCATTGTATAGATGTACCACAGTTTTTTAATCCATTCTTCAGTTGAGGGACATCTGGGTTGTTTCCAATTTCTAGCTATTACAAATAAGGCTGCTATGAACATAGATGAGGAGACTTCCCTATGTCTCCGTGAGAGGTCCTTTGGGTGTATACCCAGAAGTGGTATGGCTGGGTCCTGAGGCAAAGTTATTCCAAGGTTTCTAAGATATCTCCAGACAGACCTCCATAGTGGTTGCACAAGTCTGCATTCCCACCAAAAATGGAGTAGGGTACCCCTTTCTCCACACCCTCACCAGCATGTGCTGTCATTTGAGGTCTTTATCTTAGCCATTCTGACAGGTGTGAGATGGAATCTCAGGGTCGTCTTGAGTTGCATTTCTCTGATGATTAAGGATGTTGAGCATTTCTTCAGGTGACTCTCGGCCATTAGGGATTCCTCCTTTGTGAATTCTCTATTTAGCTCCGTCTCCCATTTTTTGATTGGATTATTTGGTTTCTTGGCATTTAGTTTCTTGAGTTCTTTGTAGATTTTAGATACTAGCCCTCTATCAGATGTGGGGTTGGTGAAGATTTTCTCCCAGTCTGTAGGCTGCCGTTTTGTTCGAATGACAGCGTCTTTTGCCTTACAGAAGCTTTTCAGTTTCATGAGGTCCCATTTATTGATTGTTGATCTCAGGTCCTGAGCTGTTGGTGTTCTGTTCAGGAAGTTGTCACCTGTGCCAATGAGTTCGAGGGTTTCTCCTACTTTTTCTTCTATTATCTTTAGTGTGGCCGGCCTTGTGTTAAGGTCTTTGATCCACTTGGAATTAAGTTTTGTACAAGGTGATAGGTATGGGTCTAATTTCATTCTTTTACAAGTGGACATCCAGTTGGACCAGCACCATTTGTTGAAGATGCTGTCCTTCTTCCATTGTGCGGTTTTGGCTTCTTTGTCAAAGACTATTTGGCCATATTTGTGTGGGTCCATGTTTGGGTCTTCAATTCGATTCCATTGATCCACTGGTCTGTTTCTATACCAGTACCATCTGTTTTTATTATTATTGCTCTGTAGTACAGCTTGAAATCTGGGATGGTGATACCTCCAGATGCTTTTTTATTGTACAGGACTGATTTAGCTATTCTGGGCTTTTTGTTGTTCCATATGAAGTTGAGTATAGCTTTTTCCAAGTCTATAAAGAATTGTGTTGGTATTTTGATAGGAATTGCATTGAATCTATATATTGCTTTTGGTAGAATAGCCATTTTTATTATGTTGATCCTACCTATCCATGAGCATGGGAGATCTTTCCATCTTCTAAATGCCTCTTCCTTTTCTTTCTTCAGGGGCTTGAAGTTCTTGTTATATAGGTCCTTTACTTGCTTGGTTAGAGTTACCCCCAGGTATTTTATATTGTTTGTGGCTATTGTGAAGGGGGTTGTTTCCCTTATTCCTTTTTGGGTATGCTTGTTTGTTGTATAAAGAAGGGCTTCTGATTTTTTTGAGTTAATTTTGTATCCAGCCACCTTGCTGAAGTTGTTTATCAGCTGTAAGAGTTCTTTGGTGGAGTTTTTGTGGTCGCTTATGTACACTAACATATCATCTGCAAATAGGGATAATTTGACTTCTTCATTTCCAATGTTTATCCCTTTGATTTCCTTTAGTTTTCTTATTGCTCTAGCAAGAACTTCAAGTACTATATTGAAGAGATATGGTGAAAGTGGACATCCTTGTCTTGTCCCTGAGTTTAGAGGAAATGCTTCAAGCTTCTCTCCATTTAATTTGATGTTGGCCACTGGCTTTCCGTATATTGCCTTTATTATTTCTAGGTATGGTCCTTGTATGCCCGTTCTCTCCAGAACTTTTAGCATGAAGGGGTGTTGGATTTTGTCAAATGATTTTTCTGCATCTAGCGAGATTATCATGTGGTTTTTTTCTTTCATCTTGTTTATATGGTGAATTACATTGATAGACTTTCATATATTGAACCATCCCTGCATTCCTGGGATGAAGCCTACTTGATCATGATCTATGATATTTTTATGTGTTCTTGAATTCGGTTTGCTAGTATTATATTAAGTATCTTTGCATCTATGTTCATGAGGGAGATTGGTCTGAAGTTCTCTTTCTTTGTTGGGTCTTTGTGTGGTTTAGGAATCAGAATGACAGTGGCCTCATAGAATGAGTTTGGCAGTGTTCTTTCTGTTTCTATGTGGTGGAAGAGTTTGGAGAGTAATGGTGTTAGCTCCTCTTTGAAAGTCCGGTAGAATTCCGTGCTGAAGCCATCTGGCCCTGGGCTTTTTTTGGTTGGGAGATTATTAATGACTGTTTCTATTTCCTTAGGGGTTATTGGGCTGTTTAAGCTGTTAATCTGATTTTGATTTAGTTTTGGTAGGTGGAATTTATCGAGGAAATTGTCCATTTCGCTTAGGTTTTCAAATTTGGTGGAGTATAGATTTTTAAAGTAGGACCCGAATATTTTCTGGATCTCCTCGATGTCTGTTGTTATTTCTCCCTTTTCATTTCTGATTTTGTTGATTTGTGTCGCGCCCGCCTCGCCGATAAGGAAAGCGCCATACAATTAGGATTCTTCTGACAGCATTTATTGAACAGCTCTTTTAGATAACATGGTGGAGAGGGACCCCGAGCTCCGGCAAGCGGCTGCTTATATAATACATAGGGAGACTTGTTGAACCCTCATTGGCTCATACGGAATCACCTAATTAGCATGAGATCGCAGTGCCAAGAAACGCACCTTGCGCATGCACACACCGGCACAGCACCTCCGTGAAGAACCAGGAAGCAGGAAGCCGGCGCCATCTTGTAATGGCGATTACGGCTCCCGACATCTCCCCCTTCTTTATTAAATAGCAAAACACAACAGTCCACTTTGTCACCGATCAAGCCCATCGTTCTACCAGTGGAGCGATCAAGGTAGTTAAATGGACTAGAGACCCTGTGTGCCTGAATTCCCGTGCAATGGGAACACGAGCCCTGGGAGGCACACAGGACTGTCATCAGAACGCCTGGTGCAATGGGAACATGAGCCCTCAGGACAAATTTATGATAACAGTGTCTCATTGTTTTAGCATATTTAACCAAACTCTAGGAGAAGTTCCAAGTTTCATGGCAAGTAAGGCCTGAGTGATTAGCACCTTATCTCGATTATGTTGTTTTTTAAATTTGCAGAGCAACCAGAGGGTAATCAACATTCCCCCCGCTAAAAGACAGCCGAATAACCCGACTCCCACCCATTCCTTCAAGTAGAAGAAAGCCGACTGAAGCCAGGAAGCCAATCCTTTTGTTAGGGACAGATCCAAATGAGTGGAGTTAATTTGAATGATAGCTACTCGTAGCCTTCTCATGGTTTTATCAAATTCCGCAGTCCAATTTTGTTGCAACTGTTGAGATAAAATCTTAGACAAGTTAGCTGCTTTAGTAAAATTTTTATATTGGACAGAGGTAACATAAAGTCCAGGAAGTTTAATTTCACATCCTAATTGAGCCATTTGCCATAATATGTCTAATTGTTCCTGGACAAGGTCAATACGTTGATTGACAATCATTAATCCTCCTTTTATTACTTCTACTAATGGCGGGGCAGACAGAACTGACCCTGAAGCATATGGGTCAGGCCGATACCATTCAGCCTTATATCGAGCTGCCTCTTTTTTAAACTCAGCTTGATCATCTGAATCCAATACACCCTCCTCTGACGAGGAAGATGTTGAATCCTCTTTCTCTTCCTCACCCTCTGTAGAGGTGTCCTCTGAGGACGAGTCTCCAACCCTTAAATTCTTAAACTCTTTAAGGACAGGATACAATTTGTCTTTTTCTTTTGTCATTTTTTTACTTCTGTTTATTCTCTTTTTAATTTTAATCTTAGTGCTTTTTTCCTTTTCTGTTTCTGATAGGCTATTCTGATGATCTGTTAATGCTCTCTGTCCTTCCCGAACCTGTTTTTGACATCTAGAGTCCTCAATACAAGCTCTAATCATTTTATACAGTGGCCACGTTCCTTGTCTAAGCCTCCCTCCTTTCTTTTTATTATTGAAATCAACTCTAAGTTTTTTCCAGGACCCTTTGGTTAAGGATCCGGTTGAGACAAACCATGGAGCAACTCGATCTATTTTTTTTAGAAAATTGTATAGAACTCTTTTAGGAACTTTTAGTCCGCGTTCCTTCAACAACGCCCGCATTGCTGAAAGGAACGGCTTCATCTGTTGATTGCCCATAGTCCTTTATTTACAGGACAAGGCGAACCTGCACAGTTATCTACCTGTGGCTTACGGTTCTGGTAAACAGGGAGGACAGGTACACTCCTTCCCTTGTTGATAGCAATTAAGACAAAAACAACACGTAATGACCACTACCACCCAAACAGGAAGAACAAGAGCCAGCCAAAGGGGATTTACCATACCTTGCAGAAAAGCGTCTAGACTTCCTCCGCCGTCAGTTCTGAATCCTCTGTCGAGCTTACAGGATCCCTCGTAGCAGGACCGGAGCTCCCGAGACGTTCGGCCTCGCTCCCGGGTTTCGGCACCAGTTGTCGCGCCCGCCTCGCCGATAAGGAAAGCGCCATACAATTAGGATTCTTCTGACAGCATTTATTGAACAGCTCTTTTAGATAACATGATGGAGAGGGACCCCGAGCTCCGACAAGAGGCTGCTTATATAATACATAGGGAGACTTGTCGAACCCTCATTGGCTCATATGGAATCACCTAATTAGCATGAGATCGCAGTGCCAAGAAATGCGCCTTGCGCATGCACACACCGGCACAGCACCTCCGTGAAGAACCAGGAAACAGGAAGCCGGCGCCATCTTGTAATGGCGATTATGGCTCCCGACAGATTTGGGTTCTTTCTCTATGCCTTTTAGTTAATTAGGCTAGGGGTCTGTCTATTTTGTTGATTTTCTTGAAGAATCAACTCTTGGTTTCATTGATTCTTTGTATAGTTCTTTTTGATTCTAAGTTGTTGATTTCAACCCTAAGTTTGATGATTTCCTGCCTTCTGCTCCTCTTGGGTGTGTTTGCTTCTTTTTTTTTTCCAATTCACCCAGCTTAGCTGTTAATTCACTAATATGAGCTGTCACAATTTTCTTTTTGAATGCACTTAGTGCTATGAACTTTCCTCGTAGCACAGCTTTTATTGTATCCCATAGGTTTGGGTATGTTGTGTCTTCATTGTCATTGGATTTTAAGAAGTCTTTGATTTCCTTCTTTATTTCTTCCCTGACCCAGTGGTCATCCAGTAAGGAGCTGTTCAATTTCCATGTGTGTGTAGGCTTTCTGTTGATTCTTTTCTGTTGAAGACCAGCTTTATTCCATGGTGGTCTGATAAGATACAAGGTGTTATTTCAATTTTCTTGTATGTGTTGAGGCTGTCTTTGTGTCCAACTATATGGTCGATTTTGGAGAAGGTTCCGTGGGGTGCTGAGAAAAAGGTGTATTCCTTTGTGTTTGGGTGAAACGTTCTGTAGATGTCTGTTAGGTCCAATTGTTTCATGATCTCTGTTAGACTCAGTATTTCTCTGTTTGGCCTCAGTCTTGATGATCTGTCCATTGTTGTGAGTGGGGTGTTGAAGTCTCCCAGTACTGATGTGTTGTGATCGATGTGCGATTTAAGTTTTAGAAGTGTTTCTTTTACAAAAGTAGGTGCCTTTGTATTTGGGGCATAGATGTTCAGTATTGAGATTTCCTCTTCATGAATATTCCCTTTAATGAGTATATAATACCCTTCTTTGTCTTTTTTCATTAACTTCAGTTGGAAGTCTGTTTTGTTTGATATTAGGATGGCTACTCCAGCTTGCTTTCTGGGTCCATTTGCTTGGAAAACCTTTTCCAAGCCCTTTACTCTGAGGTAGTGACTATCTCTGGTAGTGAGATGTGTTTCTTGTATGCAGCAAAGGGACGGGTCTTGCTTGCGGATCCACTCTGTAAATCTGTGTCTTTTTATTGGGGAGTTGAGACCATTGATGTTGATGGATATTAGTGACCTGGGGTTGTTGTTTCCCATTAGTTTGGTATAGGTGATGGTCCTGTGTCTCTTTTGGTTTAGTTGCTGAGTGGTTTTCTATTCCCTTTGTTTTCTTGGGTGAATTTTTCTTCTCTGGGATGGAATTTTCCTTCTAGGATTTTCTGTAGGGCTGGGTTTGTGGGGAGATATTGTTTAAATTTGATTTTGTCATGGAATATCTTGTTTTCTCCATCTATGTTGATAGAGAGTTTTGCTGGGTATAGTAGTCTGGCTGGGCACCTATGATCTCTCAGGACTTGTAGGATATCTGTCCAGGCCCTTCTAGCTTTTAAAGTTTCTGAGGAGAAGTCAGGTGTAATTCTGATGGGTCTGCCATTGTATGTGACTTGACCTTTTTCTCTTACAGCTTTTAATATCCTTTCTTTGTTCTGTACATTTGGTGTTTCAATTATTATGTGGCGAGAAGAGTTTATTTTCTGATCTAATCTGTTCGGTGTTCTGTAAGCCTCTAGGATTTTTTTTTAAACATTTATTTATTTATTACGTATACAGTATTTGCTCTACATATATGCCTGGGCAAATGATCTCTTGTAGATGGCTGTGAGCCACCATGTGGTTGCTGGGAATTGAACTCAGGACCTCTGGAAGAACAGCCAGTGCTCTTAACCTCTGAGCAACCTCTCCAGTCCGCCTCTAGGATTTTTATTGGCATCTCTTTTTTTCAGGTTTGGGAAGTTTTCTTCTATGACTTTGTTGAAGATATTTCCTGGACCTTGGAGTCGGGAGTCCTCTCTTTCCTCTATACCTATAATTCTTAGGTTCCGTCTTTTCATTGAGTCCTTGATTTCTTGGATGTTGTGGGTGAGAGATTTTTTTTAGCCTTCTCATTTTCTTTGGATGTTGTACTGATTTCTTCCATCGAATCTTCCGTGCCTGAGATCCTGTCTTCCATCTCTTGCATCCTATTGTTGATACTTGCATCCGTAGTTCCTGTTCTCTTCCTTTGGTTCTCCACTTCCTCTTTTAACTCTGACTGTGTTTTCTTTATTGTTTCTATTTCTATTTTCATGTCTTGTATGGTATTGTTCATTTTGTACATTTCCTTCTCCAGCTTACTTGTTTTTGTCTGAAAATCTTTCATTGCTTTGTCTTTTTCCTGTTCAAGCTCTGTCACCTTGGCTTGGAGCTCTTTAATGGTATTGTTCATTGTTTTGGCTTGTAAAATTGTGGCTTCTTTGACTACCTTCATAGATTTAAGTTCTTCTTGAAGGGACTCTATCACTTTCCATAATGCAGAATTGTCATCATTTTCATGTGTTACTGTTGGTGTGAGGTCATCCGAATTGGATGAGCTAGGATAATTCTGCTTTGTTGGAGTCATATTTCCTTGATTTCTATTTTTTCTTGGACCTTTGGCCATGTGTGTGTGTTTAGCTATCTGTTCTTGTCGTTTTCTGTGTTTGGATCCACAGGGGATGCTTTAGTGAAGGAGTTGAATTGCTTGGCTATCTGTCCTTGCTTACAGGGTGATCTCAGGGTCACTGTGGTTTTAATAGCCTGAATCGTTGTGAGCTGGTGCAGCCTATTCCCAGGTAGTGAGTAATGGTCGGGGATTGTTACACTGCTCCCAGTTCAGACTTCTCTATTTTGCACACTGAGAGATCAGCCTTCAATGGTTCTAATGGTATGGACCTGTTTGCCCAGGCACAGATTTTGTGGGCTTTGTTTTTCGTCACGGAGGCTGACAGGGCCCGGCTCCACACCTAATGTGTCTAGGTTTACCCGAATACAGCTATGGTCCCCTGGCTTCTGATTACCCACTAGGCTTCTCCGCCACAGGCCTGGCCGCTTCCCTCCCTATCTTCTCTGCCTTGGGTGGGCGGAGCTTCGGCCCCTCCCGCCTTCTGAACTGGCCTCCCGCCCTAGCTGCTTTGCCGTGGGTGGGCGGAGCTTCGGCCCCTCCTGCCAGAGTCCACTTCCCTCCCCAACTGCTCTGCCTGCCCACCTTCCGTTCCGGCTGGAGCGGCTGTGGATCACCCGCTGAGCGACCTTTTTCTTCGTCTTGAAAAAACAAAAAAAACCAAACAAACAAAAAAAAAAACCACAAGACTTCAACTGTTCTGCAAAATTTCCTAAATAGTTATAAGGTCTTCCTGAGGTGTGGGAAGCCCAGTAGGCTAGTGGGCGATCGCCATGTGGCCTTTGATTCTGCCTGCTGTGTGTTGGGGTAGATCTTACCAGGCGCCTCTCCAAATGGGAGTTCCCGAATCCCGGATTTAATGGCTTCCGTGTCTGCGAGAGATGGGGGAGAGCCTTGCCCTGGGACTTTTAACAGTCCCTCGGGAGCTGTGCGTGTTCCCGGAGGGGCCAGACCCTCTGGTTTTTGCACAGTGTCCCACAACTCTGTGTTTTCTATGGTTCTTCTCTCCCACATTCAAAATGCATCCCTGCAGTTCACCGCCATCTTGCCCCCCCCAGGAGTGGGTTTTTAAGGAGAAGAAGGGCAAGTCTGTGCTAGGGTGAGCTGGTAAATTGTGGTTGGACGTGTTAGCCAAATAAAGAAATTTGATGGTTGGACCTTTATGTTTTGTCTTAGGAATGAGTCAGCGGCCAAATAAGGGAATAGACCTTGGCTAGCTTAAGAATGTGATCAGGCAGAGAAGGGTGAAGAACAAAACCTCTCAGGGTCATGTTTGCCTTGTTCAGGCCTGTTAGAGAGCCCTTCAGGAAGTCTTCTGCCTCAGCCTTCCAGATGCTGAGATTTCAACCAATACAGTGGGATGTAACCATTTCGTTCACTGTTGTTTCTGTGGATTTTGTTGTTGTTCTCCATAATTGTGTATAACCCATTTTGGTGCATACTCCTTTCTCTCCTCTCATGTTCCCACTCCCCCCTCCAGTACTTTTCTTCTCAATTTTATATGCTTTATATATTTTAAAAATAAACTTAGTCCACTTAATGCTGTCTGTATGGGTGTAGGACCATCCACTGATGTCTCAGTGACCTGTCAGGGCCTGAACCGTTGAAGAAAATTGACTTTCCCTTACCCCAGCAGTCACCAATTGCCAATAGAGCTTCAGCTACAGGTGGAGCTTTTTGAACCCCTCTCCTGTCTATGTTGGGAGTTTGACTGGTTTGGTATTGTGCTGGTCTTATGCCACTATTGCATCAGTGAGCACATTTTACCAGGCCATTTGCTATTGTAGTCTCCAGGGGATAGACTGTTGTTAACCTGACTGTGCTGGTAGCGTATATAGTACCTTCCAGCACATCAAAGTTAACCAGTAGGTATGGGTTGAACTTCCAGGTCAGTACTAGCTTGATTTCTTCATATCTCATGACCCAAATATTTGGCTTCTTCATTATAGGGTCTGGCCATCAAGTTCTGGAGGGTAACCAAGAGAAACAGCTATAGCTTGTAATTGGTGGGGGGTGTTCTACGGGACTTCACTAACCAACAACTCAAAAGAAGTAATACATACTTGGCATAAGAATTTCTGTTTATGTCTGTCAGAGAAACGGGGCCAAACGACTGAAGATCGATGCTGTAATGCATGGAGAGAAAAGGGGAACTGTCCAGGCAGCCACTGGTATGTCATTTCTTAGTTTTGGAAGCTGCAGGCCCTGCACTTCCTATATAATCAGATATGTTTATCCCTCTCAGGTCTCTGAGGTGGTTGAAGAATAGATAGCTAGAGTCTCATAATTAAATTTTGAGTTGTTTATGAATCAAGAGAGTGTTCTGGATCTAAGAAGATGTTTTTAAAATTGTGATGCAAGTTAGTATGAAAACTGAGTTATATATAGAACTTTAAACTCATGGAGATGGTTAGATAGTAGAACATTAAAGTCAGGTGCCAAATACATATGGACTGGATGCTAAGCCTTATAACTCTCATAATTGTGGCCTAATTACCTCTGTTGTTTTGTACTGTATTTATAATTATAAGAGAAAGAGCTATTTGTTGGACTGAAAGGGGGAGCTGTTGGGGGTAAAAAGATATACCTTAAACTTAAAAAAAAAGAGGAAGGGGATGGGTGGGTTGAGGCGGAAGAGGGTGGGAGGATGGGACTGGAGGGGGAGTAGGGAGGGGATTGCGATTGAGATGTAACTTGAAGAAATAAAAAATAAAGAGGAAAAAAATAATTTCTGTTTGGTTGCATATTGCATGATTTCCTTGTTTCTGATAGCTGAGTTACTACTGAGTCATGTTTGCCATGTTCAGGCCTGTTAGAGAGCCCTTCAGCAAGTTTTCTGCCTCAGCCTTCCAAATGCTGAGATTTCACCCAATACAGTGGGATATAACCCTGGAGACTACAATAACAAATGGCCTGGTAAAATGTGCTCACTGATGCAATAGGGGCATAAGACCAGCACAATACCAAACCAGTCAAACTCCCAACATAGACAGGAGAGGGGTTCAAAAAGCTCCACCTGTAGCTGAGGCTCTATTGGCAATTGGTGACTGCTGGGGTAAGGGGAAGTCAGTTTTCTTCAATGGTTCAGCCACTGAGTATTCCATTGTGTAAATGTAACAGTTTTTTTTTTTTTTAATCCAGTCTTCAATTGCAGGACATCTGAGTTGTTTCCAGTTTCTACCTATTACAAATAAAGCTGCTATGAACATAGTTGAGGAGATGCCCTTGTGGTTTGGTGAGGAATCATTTGGATGTATACCCAGGAGTAGTATGGCTGGGTCTTGAGGTACAGTTATTCCAATTTTTCCAAGATATTGCCAGACTGATTTCCATAGTGGTTGTACAAGTTTGCACTCCCACCAGCAATGTGGGAGTGTTCCCCTTTCTCTGCAGCCTCACCAGTATATGATGTCTTTTGAGTTCTTGATCTTAGCCATTCTGACAGGAGTGAGATGGAATCTCAGAGTCATAATGAGTTACATTTCTCTGATGATTAAGGATGTTGAGCATTTCTTCAAGTGTCTCTCAGCCATTCACTTGTAACTGGATATTTAGCCATTATAGTACAGGATGACCATCTTACAATCAATAGACCCAAAATAACAGGAACAGGGACTTGGTTATCTGTCATTGGGACAGCCCACCCTAGTGGAACTGCCATGTATGTCTTCTGTGCAAGAGGAAGCTCTTACACTTCATGTGACTATCGAACTGAGAGGTCTGATACATGGAGACATCCTACACCAGAGACATGGGAGGTGTGGGAGAGGGGATAGAGGGTGGGAGGGAGGGGCCAGGAGGGGGTGGAGGGAGGGGGTGGCAATGGAGATGTAACGAAGTAATAAATGCATGTTAAAAAAAAAAAGAATTTCTATTTGACTGCCTGTCTTGTCCTGGGGAGGCACTGTACCCATTATAGAATGATTTATACTCTAGTTATACTCCATATACATGTGTATGTGTGTGTATATGTGTATATACATGTGTGTATGTGTGTGTGTGCATGTGTGATTGTACACATGTGTGTGTATGTGTGGGCGTAGATTTTAGCGCATTTTTATAGTAATAGGTTTCCATACCACATTTTCAAAGTTCTTTAGTGTTAGAATGTTAATTATTTATTCCTATACTCAGTCTTCTAGCCTGACTCTCTCTCTCTCTCTCTTTCTGAGATAAAGTCTCACTATGTGTCCCTGACTTTCCCAGAACTCAGTATGTAGACCAGGCTTTCCTTGGACTTACAGAAGTCTACTTGAGACTGGAATTTAAAAGCATGCACTGTCATATTTTTTAATCATAGAGAATTCCCAACTCTCAAGACATAACAGTGTGTCAGGATATGCTTGTCAATATTTTTTGAGACTTCTGTATTTTGAATATTTGAAAATGTGTGTGTGTGTGTGTGTGTGTGTGTGTGTGTGTGTGTGTGTGTGTGAGATGCCTGGATGGGTACATGCAAAGAGGACAAAAAAGGGAATCAGATCCCTTAGGAGCAGAGTTACAGGCATTTGTCAGATACCCTGCTTGTTAAATAGAAGCTGAGAATGTTCTAACTCTTGTCCTCATGGTAGCACAGACAGAAATCTTAAACTACTAAATTGTTTCTTCAGCCCCTCTGAAGTGTCATTTTACCTTAATTTGTCAGTCACAGAGTCCTATAGTTGTTTAGGCATATTAGTCCATTCTTTCCATCTTTTGTTTTTGATACATTAAAAAATCATATAATTATAAATATAAAACATATAAAGGAAATTGGTTAGTTTAAAATTGCTCCTTTAAACGTCACTATAAAGATTATAACTCATAGTTCCAAGAAAGACATTATTCTTAAGCTTTATATATTAACCATAATTGAGAATTAATATGAAAAACTGTTAAAAGAATATTTTACCTTATGCTCTAAAGTTCAATTTTTTTTTTCAAAATACCATTTACCTTTCAGGTTCTAGCAACATCAAAATAGTTTAAAATCTAAACCTTCTTTGTATTTGATTTTATGGGTCAGTGTAAATCATCTTAAATTATGTTTGGAATACTAGAATTTTGTATGCTTATTTCTTAAAATAGGTCTGCATTTCTGGTATACAACTTGAATTATGCATCGTTTCATCAAAGTTGAAATCTATAGCTAGATTAGAAGATTCATAATTTAAGGCTACACTGACTTGAAGTATGCATGGAATTCAAGTAGATAAAATTATATCTTGACTACACTCCTTAAAATGTAATACGAGCATGGTTTAGTATATATGGTAGACAGAAAATTCTATGCATTTAAAATAATTTGTTTCCAAAAAAGGCCAAATCCAAGTATATTTTAGAGTTACTGAATCCATGACTTATGTATACTGGAATAAAATTTAACCACTAGTTGAGCATAAGTGAGATCAAGTAGACATGCCAGTGGAAACCAGGGGATTGATTTGCTTTCTGTGAAGCTAACTGTGAAGCATTTGTATGTCTTGCTTCAAAAGAAGGGAATTGAGTTTGTACACACTCCCTTATAGGTGTTCTGGGTTAGTCAGTCAGCAGCGAGAGGTTTATAGGAAGAAAGCACTTTGGGATTCATGCTAACGTCTTAGAGTGATATCAGCACCCACACTCTGATAAATTCTCAGATGAATGCTTTTCAGATTGTGTATCCTACAGGGAAAGGAAGCATGCTGATTTAGAATCACTTAGCAGGGAATCGGAGTGACTAGGAAGAACTGGCTTCTGTCAGATATCTTTAATACTCCTGCCTTTAAAGAATTAAAGATTTTAGACTTCACACTTTTCCAAAAGGAAGCATCTGGAAACACAAGCCAGTAAGTTTAGGACAGGTCTTTGCCACAGTAGTCTACCTTCTCTCCTACTGGAAATCTGAAATAGCCGCAGTTCTATTCATGGTGAATTTGCCTTAGTGTTCTGTGTCCAGTGCTTATTCGAATCAGTAAAGTCAGAGTGGTAGAAACTGAAACCTTAAATCCCCATTCTCAGTTATAGCAAAATTTAGTATAGTGGAGTTCAGTCCCATTTATTTTTCTAATGAATCCTATTTGAAGACAATATTCCTTTCTTTAGAAGACACCTCTATCTTATTTTTGTTCTCACTATAATTAAGAAAGCAATGAAAAAATGCCAATGTATATACTAAGAATTTTTTTTCTTTTTTTATTACTTGGGACCTGTACAACAATTTTAAGGTGAAAAAGGGGTGACTTTTTGCAAACAAAGAATGCCTGGGCATTCTTTATTCTACAGGCAAAAAGACAATACCAGTGCCAGCATCAAATTCTAGGCTCCTATACTTAAAAAAATTAATTATATACTTCATGACCCAAATACTCTATATTAACCACCAACTGAGCTCACTCTTCACAAATAGCATTCCTTTGTTTCTAGCAGCCTTAAGCGAGATCACTGGGATCCTTCTAAGAGCCTCAACCCTCTTCTCTCCCCTTTCTCCTCACTCTTGTTGGAGAGCACACATGTATCTAAACTTGAACAACTCCTAACTACCAAGTTCTTTGCCTCCTGTTATCCTCCCACTGCATCCCTGCCCCTTCCCAGTACATGGCATTAAGACATGGGTATTGTACAAGGAGACTATTTTCTCGTGTTTAGCATTATCTCTTGTGTTAGTTACAGAACTGCTAATATCTTCTGATTGCTGGTCTATGAACCTTCTAGAGAGCTCCGTCCATCCTCTGAAGTCTCTGCTGGCTCTGATTCTGCTACAGAAGACTATTTTAGACCTCATTCCATTGTTGCCATTCTTCTCATGTAGGGAACATGTATTTTTCTCTCCTGTTTCACTTTGTTAACAAGTTCCAACATAATACCAGCTCCCAGTGTTTTATAGAAACATGGGGTTAAAAGGCTTGCTATATTTCCTTTTTGTTTCTAGAATTAGAAATGAAATGGGAGTAATAATAGGGATAGGAAGGAACATCAACTCTTTCTAATAGACTCAAAAGTCATTTCTTTGTAGTCTTTGGTACCTTGCTCTAAGTAGATCATTACTCTCTCACCTTCTTATTGAAAATAGATGCTTTTCTTCACATAATACATCCTGTTTATGGATTCCCTTCCCTCTACTCCTCCCAATTCTTTCCCCTCCCATCTAAATCCACACCCTTTCTGTCTCTCATTAGAAAACAAACAGGCTTCTAAGAGATAATGATCCAATAAAGCAAATAAGTAAAACAAAAACTAACACATTGGAATGGGACAAAACAAACAAACAGAAGGAAGAGAGCTCAAGAGAAGGCACAAGAAACACAGACCCACTCATTTGCATACTCAGGAATCCCATAAAAATTAGAAGCCATGGTACATATGTAAATATATACTGTAGTGTAAAAGGAGACAAGAAAAATATAAATAAAGTAATAAGATAAAATTAAAGGAAAAGCCCTGACATGACATTATGAGACAAAGAGACTCCAAAAATGCTGCTGAGTTCAATTTCTGTTGGTCATCTGCTGCCAGGCATGCAGCCTACAGTTAAGAGTAGTTTGTTTTCCAAGAGAGACTCCTTTAGAGGAAGCTAAATTTTTATTTGCAAGTGATTATCAATTGGTCATTGATTCTGGGTAAAGGATGGTGGCCTGTGTCTTCTTCTCCTTTCAGTTCTAGGACCCCATCTGGTGCAGACCCGAGCAGGACCTGGGTGTGCTGCTGCTTCAGTTGCTGTGAGTTCATATGTGCCCTGATCATGTTGATTTAGAGAGCCTTGTTTTCTTGGTGTCCTCCCTTCCTCTGGTTCTTACACTCTTTTTGTCTCTTCTTCTGTAGGGATCCCTGAGCTTCAAAGGGAGGATTTTGATGGAGACATCCTGTTTAGGGCTGAGTGTTCCAAGGTCTCTCTCTCTGTCTCTCTCTGCTGTATGCCTGTGGGTCTCTATTGGTTCCCATCTGCTGTAGGAGGAAGCTTCTTTGATGTTGGATGAACAAAACCCTGATTTATGAGTATAGTAGAATATAGAGTCCCCCCCTTTTTTTCTTAAACAGCAGTATTTGGTTTTACCCTATGTTCCTGGGCTATCTAGTCTTAAAGTCTTGGTCACCTAAGACTGGTCAGCAGTGTTGAGTATGGGTTTCATCTTGTGCAGTGAGCAGGCCTTAAGTTAATCAGACACTGGCTGGTTACCCCCAGAGTTTCATGTCATCATTTTACTAACATATATTATAGGCAGGACACCATTGAAGATCAAGGATTTGTAGCTGGGTTTGTGTTTACATTTTACCTTTGGTAGTGTACAGAGTGCCTTCTTGTACCAAAGAAGCTAGAACATAGGGGTGAAGGCTCTATGTAGGCACCAGGTCAGGTCAACTTTTCCATGTTCAATGAATTGCATAGATGTTGTCTTCAGCAATTGGGCCTTGCTGTCAGGTTGTGGAGAGCAACCTATAGTGTTGGCAGCAGCCTAGGTCATTTGGAGATTCCCGTGGGACTCCTTTGGCTAGCAACTAAATGAGATAAAATCCTATCTTAGTACTGGAAGCTTCATTTGGTAAGAAGAGATGCTCAGCTGGGCCTCTGTCACCAATTATTTGGTGATTTCATTTAGATTGCTTTCATATATATATATATATATATATATATATATATATATGTATATTTTAGGAAGCTTCTACTGTGTTAAGCTTCCATACTACCAATCAAATGGCCCTTAATTTTAGCTGTTTCTCCCATATTCCCTCCCTCCTTTGCTTACTTCTCCACTTGACTCTCCCATTCCTGTCCCTGCCCTATCTATTCATAACTATCTATTCTATTTCCTTTTCCTAGGGAGATTTATCTGTCTTCCCTAGTCCCTTATTTTATGATTCTATGGATTGTAGCTTGGTTATCATTGATTTGACAGCTAATAGTCACATAAAAGCAAATACAGACCACAATTGTCCTTCTGGCTGTGGTTACCTTGCTCAGAATGATATTTTCTAGTCTCATCCATATGTCTGCAAATTTCATGATTTTATTTTTTTTAATGGCTGAGTAATACTCCATTGTGTAAATGGAGTATTTTCTTTATACATTCATCTGTTGAGGGATATCTAGCTTATTTCCAATTTCTGGCTATTATAAATAGAGCAGCAATGAACATGGTTGAATAAGTGTCTCTGTGGTAGGATGAAGTGTCCTTTGGGTGTATTGCCAAGAGTTATATAGCTGGATCTTGAGATAGATCAATTCCCATCTTCCTGAGGGGCCATCCCTGATAGGCTGTACAATTCTGCATTCCCACCAGCAATGGATGGGTGTTCCCCTTACTCCACACCCTCACCAGCATGAGCTCTCATTTGTGTTTTTGATCTTGGCCATTCTGACACATGTAAGATGGAGTCTCAGGTAGTTTTGATTTGCATTTCCTTGATGGTTAAGGATATTGAACATTTCTTTAAGTGTTTCTCAGCCATTTTAAGTTCCTCTTTTAGAATTCTCTGTTTTGCTCTTTATCCCATTTTTAAAATTAGCTTATTTTTTCTTAATATCCAGTTTTGTGAGTTCCTTATATATTTTGGGTATTTTTTTTCTATCAGATGTGTGGTTGGTAAAATCTTTTCCTATTCTGTAGGCTGCCACTTTGTTCAAATGTATCCCTGTTGGATTGAACCTGTTAAGTTCTAGCTATGCTACACTATGTAGGGGTCCTAAAGTGCCTAACTGTGGACTCAGGCTAAAATCTTTACCATCCTTACAATAACGATTATTTAATTTCATTTTAATTTCCATTACATATTCAATCTGTGCTTTTGTTATTGGATCTATTTTTCTAACTTAGAAATAACTCATAAAACAAGGTAAGCTTTGAAGAGTATTGGTAAATATAACCACAGTTTTCCTAAATGAAAGTGGTTTACGTTTTGTCTATTTCACATTTGCAGTGTCTAACACATATTGTACATTTAATCATAAAATGAACGATGATTAAATATATTTTAAAGTTTCACTATCTTTATAACATGGTATATATTCTAAGATCCTGTCTGTACATCTGTACATTGAATGAAAACACATGATCAATAATTCAAAAGGTTTAACCCGACATAGCCAATGTAGATATATATTTCATGTGGAGGAGTAGATTAAAAGGATAATACTTTGATAATGTAGTTCAATACCAAGGATAATTGAGCAAGCATGGATTTACAAAATCTTAATTGTTACTTCATTGCTAAAGTAAATAGGATACCAAGAAGAAATTTAGTAATATCAAAATTAAATTAAAGGGAATTCACATTGATTTGAAGGGATACTTTGCTTCATATAAAATATCTTTCTTTGCAAATCCCAAGAAAACTGTATTTGTAACATACATCTTTCAGAACACAAATCTCTAAAGCAGTATTATTTTTCTAGGGCTAAAACTAAAAATATTGAGACTCTTTGGAATTAAAAAAAAAAAGAAACATTGCAAATTGCAAAAGGAAACTTGGAGAGCGGCGTTAAGTGCTTATTTTACCACGAAAGTCAGCGTGCATTGTAATGAATAGAAAGCCCATTTTTTCCACTGTGAAGTCCTTACAGTAACCTGTTTCAGAATCAGAAAGACCATATATTAAAAATGGTCCCTGCAGTCATCAACGTATACAAGTAAAGTCTAGCTACTGTTAAATTAACACTTCGTTAAAATATCAAAGTAAAAGTTTCAACAAATACTTTTTTATGTTATATTTCAAAACAGGACAAAAAAAAATGAAGAACAGACTGCCAGTTTTTCTATTCCACAGCAGTTAAGTTTCTCAGCTCGAATTTTCTTTTCTTTTGCCGAGCTTTCTGTTGCTGGAAACTCTTAAACTGATTTCAAGGGCTACACCTGAATAAACACGTTGTAAAAGTGTTTATGTATTGAAGTGGGTCAGCTCAAGGTATGGCATTTGGCTGGAGCTTCTAATTTCTCTTTTTACAGCAGAAGGGCTGCCAGAAGGAGGAAGTCTGAGCTGAATTAATACATTTGTTACAGTGGAAGTAAAATGGAAACTACTCTAACCACAAATCAAACTGCCTCTTTCATTTATGCCAGTGATAAAGTTTTTCTAAGAAGCATATAGACTTTGGCACAGAGCCACCATAAGTTTGCATTTGAAAGGGAAACTTGTATGCTTATGTTCAAGGTTTACTGCTTGGGTTATTTGTAAGTCCTTTCCTGGTAGAACTGAGTGCACAGGGGCCTGTGAGGCAGATGTCCATTTTCATTCTTGTAGACAACTTTTTTCTGCTATAGGACAACTGTTGAAGATACCCATTGGTGCAAACCCTCTTTTAAAAACTAGCATTGCAACATGTGCAGGACCCCTGTGTCCCTTACAACAGCTGGATGAACTCTTACAACACACTCTTATTTTCTGATGGTAGAAAGTCTCTCTGTATAATTCATGTGAGTGCAAAACTGTTTATCCTGCCAGAATACACTTTGTTAAGAGCAAGGACTTATTCGGTCAAAAGCCATTGATGCCATTTTAGGGACTTCTTTCCTTTTTCTTTCTTCTATGGTTGGTTAGATGTTGTAGTGGACCTTGTAGTGGAGGTTGCTTCATAGACTTTGCTGAACAAATATTTTAAGAAAACATGCACATTTCTCAAGGGGGCAAGTCAGAGTCAATCATACACATATTTCAAACCATGTTATTTATTACTCTTACAGGATCAGTAACTTCATATCTGGAGTAGTAACTGAAATAAGTCTGAGTATTTTCCAAGTAAAGTTACAGCATAGGAATAAATAGTTCACCCCCTTTTGGGTGATTTCCATGGAACTAGAAACCAATCAATGGTTTTCTTTGTGTACATATGTATATAATTATAATAAGTACATGTGTGTTATATACAGTATTTAGTTACATATTATATAAACATATAATTTAAAGTGACACTTTAAATTAGGAGCATAGTAATAACTAACTCCTCTAGTGTTTGTGGAATTATATTAAATAATACATAGGAAGCACCCAGAAAATTATATCGTATACTCACAGGAAGTACTCCAAACTTATTGGTAGGATTATAAATATCATTGCTGTTCCATGGGAAAGGCAGTTTAAAACACCTCAGTTTCTAGAGCCTAGGACACCCTGAATTGTAATACACTCTGGTTTCTTCCTCTTTCTTTGACTGTACAGCACATCTTCAGAATAACAAAGGTCTAAGATGTAAACTAAGTACAAATCAAGCAAGAGTTGATAAGCTCACTTAGAACATCCTTCTCTTCATTGAGAGTTGCCAGACTTCATTTGAGTTCCGAAACCTCAGTCAACTTTCAGTTTTTAGAAACTCACTAGGAGAGGAATTTAGAAATGTCTATGTTACCAGGGCCAGCTCTCCAGCACTGCCTGGGTGAGGTGCTGGGGTGGAGAGGGGAGCTTCTCTCTCCTGGTGCTACAACTGGTGAGGTGTGGGGCCACCTCTCCCATGCTGCCTAGATTGGGGGAAAAACTAGCTCTCCTATGCCTATATCACCCACAGCTTGTTGTTTTGCAGTTGGCTAGGGGAAGGGCCAGCTCTCTGACATGGGTGCAAGAGAGCTGGTCCCATGACTTGGGCAAAGTGGGAGAGCTGGCCCTGGTGGTGTGGGTATGGGAGAGTTAGCAGGCTGACCAACCTAACTACCATCCAGGCCCAGATCCAGGGCTTGAACTTGTTCAATCACAACATCTACCCCATCTATGAACTGCTGAAGGACTTGAAGGGGCCTGTCTTGCAGAGAACCAAAGCTGAAGGATCTCCCTGACACAGGGCAACAACAGGATATCAGAGAGTAGTCCTGATAAGGATCCAGTATTGGTGGTGTAGCAGAAGCCAGAGGCCACGAACCAGAGCAATGAGTTATTGCAATGAACATTTGCAAGTGAAGATGTGTGGACAGAAGGGGATATTGTGTGATACACCGTGACTCACCAAAGCTTCCACTATGAGATGCTTATTTTAATTAATTAATTTTGTTTCTTGTTTTCTTTTGGGGGTGGAGGGCAGGCATGGGGAGGTGAGTGAAACTGGGGTGCATGATATGAAATTCACAAAGAACCAACGAAAAGTTAAATAAAATATCCACGTTTGTTTCAAAATATTTTACCAGTGAGAAAGGAGTTCACAGCAGATCTGCATTCCCAGGAAATGTCTCCCAGGATGACATGAAGAATGTTAATGGTAGAGCAAACAACTTTCTGAAGTTGATGGACTAGGCCAGAAGTGAATGGGGAAAGGCTATCCGTGTTGATTTACATGAGAAAGGCTCACACTGGCTGGCAAAAGTAGAAATACCCTTCAGGCATTCAATCTTTATCTCTTAGAGAAAAAATATGGGTGGGGGTCCTTTAATGCAGAAAAGCACAGAGATGACATTGGAACCTATATTTGATGTAGTAATTTCCAGGCTGATGAGTAAACAAGTTTATAGGCTTCTTTGTTGTCTGAGAAAGTGTCAGTGAATGAGAGCAGCCATGGGATGTTACCCGGTGTGGTTGTATGTATTCTGTGCAGAGGTGTAAGAACAAGACAATTAAACAAATAAGCATAAATATTTATTTAACCATAAATATCAAGGTTTATAAGAACCTTGGCCCATAAAAACATTCTGATAATGCTTAAATTATTTTCTCCTTTTCAATGCACTTCAGGACTCATTCACACTACTTTATCTCTTTCTCATAAACCAAATGTTTATGTATTATGTCCTAGGACGCAGCATCAATGTAAAATCTGCTGGCCTTGTGGGGAGACATGGGCCTCAGTCAAAACAGCCGTTCATGGTGGCCTTCTTCAAGGCAAGTGAGGTACTCCTTCGGTCTGTGAGGGCAGCCAGCAAACGAAAAAATCAAAACCGCAATAAATCCAGCTCTCATCAGGACCCCTCAAGGATGTCCAGTGCTGGAGGTAAGATACAATGAGAGCGACAGTTGTGCTCAGAGAATTGTTGGGTCATATGTTGCAAGTCATGTTGCCATAATAAATTTGCCAGCTGCATATACCTTCATTTGGTATATTAAATCATCTAAGTGATGTTTCTAGCATCCCCAGAATGTTTCGCCAGTGAATCACTCAGTAATTCATTTAAAAATAACTGTGATGTGCCTTCATGTGTTGAAAGATTCCATTCAAATTAAAATCAAGTTGGCAGTAATAAAGTTATGAAATGGCTAAGTCAACAAAGTCAGTCTAGCCAAAATGAAATGACACAGCTTGCAGGCTAACTTCTCCCAGGGAGGGCCAGCCAGGTGAACTCAGCAGACAGTTATTTCTTTTGTATTTTGGTGTGAATCATGTATATCAGATTTTTTTTTCCCCCTAGAAAATAGGAACAGGTCAGGCTGACAGAGAATCAAGGTGTGATTGTATTTCCCTTAACTGTCAGGTGCACTGATATCTGCACTACCCAATTGCATGTATACACAGAATTTTCAGCAAAATATTACAAATGTGCAGCTGATACCGCTGTACTTTGGCTTTCATTTAATCTCCTTTTGATTGGAAAAGGAGATAAAGCATCGCTGATTAGAAAGAAGGTCATTGCCATTGCCGATGACTTAAATGCCCCCTTTGTGCTGAGAAGGACCTGGCATAGTCTCGGCTACAAGCATGTTTTATATCAGGCAAGATTTATGTCCACATTATTACAAGAATCTATTTCCATCTATGAATATTAAACTTGGAGGTTTACTAATCCTAGCACATCTCCACTTAGTAAAAAAATATTTGCATAGTGATATGACATATAGGGTTCTATCTTTACAGCCACCATATGTACAGTACTTTGCTAGGCACCATGTATTGGCAGACACATAGAATATTCATGATTCTCACTAACAATATTTCAGCAAATTAGAAACCCAGTTTCAAGTAGCCATTGCTATTATTTTTAAAATCTTCATTTTTGAGGTTATTTCAAAGTAACAAATCTCCTAGAACCTGAGATTCTCAAAGGGTGGAATTCATTCACCTTCCTAAAGTGTAGTTGCCAGATCAATAATTTTAGACAGAAGCCCGCTTGGTATGTCTAGAAACAGAAGCAATAGGGAAGTGTTATATATGGTACTACATTATACTGAATTAAATGCTACATATAAAATGAAGCTTTCAAACAGAGTTCTATTGGAGAATAATGGTAGTTTTATGCTACTTTGTTAAAGGCACTCACAAAATATTTAGTTTGACAAAAGCTATAGTCTCTAAATATGAAAATTGGAGAAAAATAATCTAAGGACCCCTTTTTCTTGCAAGTACTAGCTTGTCAAAGTTATACATATATATATATATATAATTTCAGACAGAAAGTTTCTGAATTTGATTGAAATGCTTTTAACTTAATGTAGTTCTGTACATCAAAAAAGGGGTTTTATAAGATTGAATAGAATAGTAAACAATTTTTAAGGAAACTGGGAAGCACAAAGGACAGCCATGCTCCTCTTATTACTCAAACTTATAATTACTCTGGCAGAAGGTTCCAGCAATCGGAATCATCAAAGTCCTTTTCCCTGTGGGCCGACTTTATTTATCTTCTCTTCTTGACCACAGAGTAACAAATGTACTTCTATAACCATAGATGAATAAAACACATGGAGCAAAAGTCAGGAGCCTTTCACCAGTTTCCCAACACATTTAGTGTAGATAGACCAATATTTTCTTTTGCAAAGTTGGTCCTTGGCAAGCATCTTTGTGAAATGTGTGCTAGATGGTTTTGAAACTCATTCATATTTTGGGAATAAGAAAGTAGCTGGTTTTGTGTGAGACTTAACCTTTCAATAGGTAATAATTAAGCAGACTGGACAAGCCTCATAGGATTTGGGCTAAAAGGCGGGGCTGAAAGAAAGGGAATGGTAATATAAACAGAACACTTGATACTAGGGAGGCTTGAAATGCCAGGTAAAATGTAAAATTATCCAAATATAAATAGTAGATGCCATAATACTATCAGACTTTTATAATAAATGATGGAACAAAGGCTCCCTGACTAATGCATGGTGGAGGCAAGTTTAAGAAGGTAATAATAGTAGGGCTCACAGAGACTAAAGCTCCAATCAAAGAGCATGCATGTATTGGACCTAGACCCCCTTACACATATGCAACCCATCAGCAGCTTGGTCATCATGTGAGTCCCCTAGTAAGTGTAGCAGGGTTATCTCTGATATGGACTCTTATGCCTGCTTTTTGACCTCTTCCCCCTAATGTGGCTGTGGTTTCTGGCCTCAGTGGAAGAGGATACACTCAGTCCTGATGAGATTTGATGTGCTGGGGTGGGATGGGGTGGGGGTGGGGGTAGCTCCTCTTTTCTGAGGAGAAGGGGATGGAGCAATTGGAGGAAGGAGGTAAAAGGGGGAGACCCACAGGAAGGGAGAGAGGGAGCTATGATCAGGATGTAAAGTTAATAAATAAATAAACTTAATTAAAATAAAAAAGATAGGTGAAACAAAAAAGAAGGTAATGATAGAGGTTTGTCAAACTGCACTTTTTAATATATCTTATAAATATTAGAATTCTGAAAAATCACAAGGCATAGGAGAATTAAAATTCAGGGCAGGTCACTGACTATTTTACTCTACTTTTGTCTGGTTTCAAGAACTCCTATACTGGACATGGTGGTGCACTCCTGTGATCCCATTACTCAGGAGGCTGAGGCTAGAAAATGCAGAATTTCAAGACAACTTGAGTTATCTAGGGACCCTGAAGAAACATAAAAACAGAGAGAAGCGGGGAAGGGAGTAGAGAAGAAAGAGGAAGGGTAAAAAGAAGGAATGAAGGGAGGGAGAAAAGAGGAGCGGGAAGGAGAAAATCAGATTCCGTCCTTAGGACTTCCCAATGCTCCCTGTCCTGTACATAATCCTAAGAGTGTCTAAAACAAAGCAGGAGCCCACCAAATACTTACTAAACAAATTAACATGTTGATTGCTTCTGGAAAACCAACTTACTAATTCAAGGGACTATTTGTAAAACCACCCTTTCCAGATTTTTTTGCAGAGATTACTCCGTCTCAGTTCCTTTGACAAGAAGGTTGAGCAGGGATCCGGTGGAAGATAGTGACATGTCACATTGACCATGCACATTGATTTTTTTTTTTTTAAAGTTGGCTAGTAGAGGAGAGAAGAGAAGGTGTTAGCTATGTTTTAAGCCAGCTGTCTTGAGGATACAAAGGCTTTAGGTTGATAAGGCTTTCCAAGAACCTATGGGCCATGATGTCGTTTCAAGCATTACATAAAGTGCTCAAAACAGCACAGTAGTAAGTGTCTGTGAAAGCTAATACCAAGTTTCAACTATGCAAGAACTGTTGGAAATCATTTTTATCACATGCTTAGTATTAAGGATCCTTGAAAGTCTGTCTGGTCATGTGGTGGTCCTGCCTAAAGCCTTCATAGCTTCTCAGGGCCATTCTCTCACATAGTTAATCCTAACTCAAACATTCTGCACTTATTCTCAAATCAAATAAACATTACCTCTCATCTAATGTATACAATGGAAACCTCTGCCTCTTGAAACACATCAATCCAAAGAAGAGAAGAGAATCAAAAAATTATCCAGAGTGCTTTATAATATACTTAATAGATCATCAATAAAACGACATAAGTGATATGTTTTATGTATTTTAGATATATTTGTAGGAAAAATGACCTGATTCTTCTAAGATGTTGGAGCATTTTTAATAAAACTGGAATTAGTGTAGTTAATGAACATTTTGCTTATTTTCAAGTGAGATCTCTAAGATAAATACTGTGTTGAAAATCCCACAATGCTACATACATAAAAATGTTTCTATAGAAGATCTGTATAGAAATTCACATTAATTTCCTTG
This sequence comes from Lophiomys imhausi, assembly GCA_907164525.1. Taxonomy (NCBI): domain Eukaryota; kingdom Metazoa; phylum Chordata; class Mammalia; order Rodentia; family Muridae; genus Lophiomys; species Lophiomys imhausi. The sequence goes on from CAJQZJ010031917.1 coordinate 3,576,802, forward strand.
TTTCTTTTTAAAAACTAAGAAAAAGAAAGCTAAAAAAACTCTTTTGCTTTGAAATAGAAAAATTTCAGTATATTAGTTTATTTAAACTGTTGTCATTCTTAAATGTTAAGTTCTATTTTGGATCTCTCTCTATATATAATATGCCTACATATAAATATCTGTATCTATCTACCATTCAGCTATTAACTATATTTGACATGTACATTCTATATATCATCTACCTAAGATACTTCGTACATGAAAACATTGATGATAAATGTATGGAGCTTTAACTTACTTTAGTAGATTATAATTCTATTTAAAATCAGGCCAGTCTATCTTCATTTGACTTTTCTTTTTTTATATATTTATTTTTATTAATTATTTTGGAATTTCACATCATGTACCCCAATCACTCTCATTTCCCTGTTCTCCTATGTCCATTTCCCTCCCTTGTGACCTCTCCTGATGAAAAAAAAGTAAATAAATGCAATAAAAGATACCAAACCAAACCAAACCAAACCAACCAAACAAACAAACAAAGCAAGCAAAGCAAGCAAAGCAAGTCCCATCTATGTTATCCATATGCTTACTGGAGTATGGTCAAACTCTCAGTGGCCTATTCCATAAGTAAAAATGAATAATTTTCTTCCCGCACCCCTGTCAGAAGCTGTAAGTTGTTGGGAGGCAACCTCAGCATCCTTGTCACACTCCCTAAGGATTCTTTCCAATAGGTTTGTGTTTAGGCTGTTACCTAGGAGGGGATAGAGTGGGAGTAGTAGTCATCACAGAAGCCTTCCATGTCCCTTCCTCCCAACTGTGTGTCTACAATCATTGATACCACTGCAGATGTAGCTTCTTGCTTTTTACAGTCAGCAGGAGCACTGGTCATGGGATTTCCCATGTTTTCTGGACACAGCACAGACCATGAACACGGCCCCCAGCTGCAGTAGGATAACGGATCAGGACAAGGTCCTTGGATGTAGCTTGGACCTCGGGCATCAACTTGGCCTCAGGTGGTAGCACAGACCATGGAGACCTGCATGGCCTTTGGCAGTGACAGGGACCACAGGCATCAACACAGATCTTGGTTGTAGTAGTACCATAGGCCCAGACATGGCCCTTGGCAGCATCTCAGGCCAGGACATCACCATGGACTCAGGTGGTAGCGCTGGCCACCCAGATCAGCATGGTGGCCCATCAACTTCACAGGCCATGAACGTTGACACGGCTTCAGACAGCACCCCTTCCTTTGCTTTTTCAATAATTTTCAGAATGTTGAAATCCAAAAGATTCCTCACCGAATCACAAGGAAGTTTCCTCATCTATGTTCACAGTAGCCTTATTTGTTATAGCTAGAAAATGGAAAAAATCCAAATGTCCCTTAACCGAAGAATGCATTAAAAAACTGTGGTACATCTACCCAATGGAATACTACTCAGCTATCAGAAACAATGAAATCATGCAATTTGCAGCCAAATGGATGGAACTAGAGAAGCTCATCCTGAGTGAGCTAACCCAGACTCAGCAGGATGCACATGGCATCTATTCACTTATAGTAGGATTTTAGCCATATAGTACAGGATAACTATACTACAACCAACACACCAAAGGGAACATGAACATAGACTTTGTTACCTGTCAATGAGACACTTTGCCCTAGTGGTGCTGCCTTGTAGACCCCCAGTGTATGAGGAGGCTCTTGGCCCTCATATGACTGCTGAAAAGGGACGGGGGACTGTTATGTAGGGACACTACACTCCAGAGGAGTGGGATGGAAGGGATAGGGGGTAGAGGGTGGGAGGGCGGGACTGGGAGGGGCGGAAAGAGGGCACTGCGATGGAGATGTAACCTGAAGCAATAAATAAATATTAAAAAAAAAAGAAAGTTCATATAGATAGCAGGGTTTTTATTTTCCTGGTTTTTACCACTTCCTATTTCATTGTGTTTTCATTATTTTTTAAGTAAAAAAATAATATTTTAAATAAAAATTAAATTAAATTCATATTTTTCTAGAAATTGGCCATAAAATTCCATGAATACTTAATATTTCAACCTTTGACATTAGTTTTACACTGCTACTACCATTAAAAGATAAACCAGAGAAATATTATGACACCTGCATTATGTTTGAAGTAAGTTAGCTTACTTTTTGTGGTGTTGACTGTGACACCAAATTACTAATAATTTCTGTCATTACTTCGTTTTTAATTTTTAATACATTTTTATTTACTAAAATATAAATATATCATTTCCTTTAGTTCTTTCATCTTCCTCCAAGTCCTCTTATATCTCCTTTCCATGCTCTTTCAAGTTTCTGGCCTCCACTTCTTTAATTGTTGTCATTATACATGTACACAAATATACACACGCACACAAGAATATATGAATACAATCTCCTGAGTCCATTCAGGGTTGTGTGCATGTACATGATTTCAGAGATGGTCACTTGGCATTGGATAAGCAATTAGGAGGTGCATTCCTAGGGGAAGATATTTCTTTATTCAGCATCCTTTAGTTAGCTGGATTACTTTGTTTAGGGATGGAGGCCCCGTGAGAGATTTCCTGCTCCATATTAGCCTGTCTCTTGTTGTTGTCCTTATTCAAGTCTGAATCAGGCAACTCAATAAATTGAAGTGTGTTGGGTGAAGCTGCTCTGTCATTTCTAGGAGACAACCTCACAGTAGATTCCCTGGTCCTCTGTTTTTCTAGTCCTACAATCTTTCTGCCCTCTCTTTTGCAGTGTTTCCTGAGCCTTAAGTGTAAGAGTTGTGTTGGAGATATATCCAACTGGACTCGGCCCCCAAGATTAGTTGTTCTCTGCATTACGACAAGTTGTGATTTTCTTTAATGATCTTTGACTTTCGCAAAGGGAAGCTTCTTCGTTGAGGCATGGTAGTTACTCTCATTTGTATGAATAAAGGAAGTATTTAGAACAAAGTTAGGCAAAATGCTGGTTTAGTAAACGGGTGGTAGTAGGATCTCCTCTTAATATCCAGGACCTCAAAACCCTGGGTAGTTGACTAGGTTTTCAGTACCAAGCATGGTTTCCCTCTTGTTGGAGGGGCCTTAAGTCAAATTAGACAGCAATTGGTTACTGCCAATATATGAGAGCCACTATTGCACTTTTGGGAATAACTGTCCTGCTGGTTGTTGTCGTTTATAAGCTTCACAGCTGTGTAGGACTACTGATGCTTTCTGCCGTTGGCAGCTTACTTAGCACTATCCTGGACTATGAAAGTTAGTCTGCAGGGAGGTGGCTTTCTAGTCAGATCCAGCTTGGATACTCCAAGTCCTGTGTCCTATGTGTGTAGTGTCTTCAGCATTAAGAACTTACCTTCAACCTCTGGGCGGCAACCAAGGGTAAAACAGGATTGACTAACAACTCAAAAGAAAGTTTTTTTTTTTTAATGACTGGTGCTGGGGTTTTATTAGGCAATCTAAGGTTATTCAGGAGCATTGTCAGCTCAAGTGGCTTAACTTCATTAAACTGTATATCTATATGTATGTATATATATATAATTTTAGGCATTATATGTAATTTTGGATAAATAAAAAATAATTTAGTTCTTGGTGGTTTTTCCAAACATCTTTAGTGTGATATTTTCCCTCCTCCCTCCCACTCCTTCTGTATTGATCACAGTACCACTCCCCAAATACATTGCCTGTCAATTTTCTCCATTCCCCCTCATATCATGTATGTCCTGCTATTCCAGTCTCTAGTGCTTCTTCTCCCTTCCTCCATTGCACCCTTTTGATCTCTGAGTTGGTTTGGTTTCTCCATGTTATAAAACTGATATGTGATGCTATGGATCCAGGAATCACAGATGAGAGAGACATGAAACAGTTATGATTTTGAGTCTGGGTTACCTCATTCAGTACACAGTATTTTCTAGTTCTGTCTATTACCTGACATTCTGACTGAGGTGTTATAAAACCTCAAGTTGTTTTAACTTACATTTCTTTGATTGCTAAGGATGAACAGTTTTTAAATATTTCCTAGCCATTTTTACTTTTTCTTCTGAGATTCTTTTCAGAGTCCATTATTTGTCTCTGATTTTTGAGTTCTTTAGCCCAGCTGCCAAATATGTAGTAGGCAAAGATTCTATGGGCTGCCTCTTCACTCAATTGAATATTTCTTCTTCTCCTCCTCCTCCTCCTCCTCCTCCTCCTCCTCCTCCTCCTCCTCCT
>CAJQZJ010031917.1:3580981-3601316 GCA_907164525.1 Lophiomys imhausi
CTCCTCCTCCTCCTCCTCCTCCTCCTCCTCCTCCTCCTCCTCGTCTTCTCCTTCTTAATTTTTTTTGAGACAGGGTTTCCCTGTGTACCAAGCCCTGACTGTCCTGGACTTACTCTGTAGAACAGGCTGGCCTTGAACTCACAGAGATCTGCCTACCTCTGCCTCCAGAGTTCTGGGGTTAAAGGTATGCTCTGCCACAACCAGCTTCAATTGAATATTTCTTTAGGTGTGCTAAAATGTGTTATAGGTCCCACTTACTAATTGTTGGTTTTAATTCCTGGACAAATGGAAATTTATTCAGAAGTTTCTCTCTCCCAGCCATATTCTGTAGTGTACCCCCTATGTTTCTTCTAGAGGTCTCAGTGTTTCAGGTATCACATTGTTATTTTTGATACATAATGTGATCACATGTGGTTTTGAAAGTAGTTTAAGTGCAGGATAATGGACACAGGACCAATGTCACTTTTCTTTGTATGGACATCACGTTGCTCCAGCACCGTTTGTTGAGGATGGTCTTTTTATTTACAGTGTATTTTTTGGGCATTGTTTTGTCAAATATCAGTTGGCTGGAGTTTTGTGCATTTATGTTTTGGTCTTCTGTTTTGTTCCATTGGTCTATACATCCATTTTGTGTCAGTAACATATTGTTTTTATTATTATGGCCCTGTAATATGACTTGAAATCTGGAACAGTAATCCCTCCGGCATTGTTGTTTTTGCTAAGGACTGCTTTGGTTATCTGGGGTTGGTGGTGGTTCCAAATGAAATTTAGGGATAGATTTTTTTTTTAAATTTCTGTGAAGGGTGACTTGGGGATTTTGATTGTGACTGCACTGAGTCTGCAATTTGTTTTCCAAATAATGTTCATTTTCATAATACTAATTCTACCAATTCATGAGCATTGGAGGTCTTTGCATTTTCTAGTGTCTTTCTCAATGTCTTTCTTTAGAAATTTAAAGTTTGGACTGCAGAGGTTGTTTTTTATCTTATTCATTGGGTTTCTTCTTAGTCATTTAATTTTCTTTGAGGCTATTGTGAGTTGGAGTGTGTCTATGATCACTGTATCTGTTGCCATGCTAACATGATTGGTTTTCTTTTTTCTTTCTTTCTTTTTTGGGTTTTCCACACAGGGTTTCTCTGTGTAGCCCTGGCTATCCTGGACTCACTTTGTAGACCAGGCTAGCCTCGAACTCACAAAGATCCGCCTGCCTCGGTCTTTAAGTCTATTTATAAGATTTATCACATTTGTTTTCTTGTCTATGTTTGTTCAGTCCTGTATCTTTGGTAATGGTGAATAATGTTTTGGATTTATAGCTGTACTTGGTTTTCAAGTATGTTACTAAAGATTTTTGAGTCCATGTTCATCAGGATTACTGACCTATTGTTTTCTTTTTTCATTGTGGGTAGTTGGTTTTGGTGTTAGAGTAATGCTGACTTTATAGAATGTTTGGAAGTACTCCTTATGTTTCTGTTTTTTTTTTTTTGCAAAATATTCAATAATTATTGCCTGTTGATTTTTGTACATCTGATGAAATTCTGTTGTATCTGAGCCTTTTAAAGTTAGAAGCCTTAATATTACTGTTTCAATCTACTCATATGTTATGTTTAGATTGTTCATCTCTTCTTCTTGTTTTAACTGTGGTGGTTTGCAAAAATCTAGAAATTCTTCCATGTTTCAGGTTCTAACATAATGGGTACAGGTTTTTTATTATATTCCTGTATAATATTCTGAATTTCTTTGGTGTCTATTGTTTTTCTTTTTCTTTCTGAATGTGCTAATTTGGATCATCTCTTTCTTTCTTTTGGCAGTGGGACCAAACATCTTTTTTTTTTCTCTTCTGAAATAACCTGTTCTTATAACCATTGAGTCCTTGAATTACTATTTATTGTTTCTGTTTCTCCAATTTCTGCTCAGATTTTTATTTCTTGCTGTGTACTAGAACTGGGTTTCGCTTGCTTTTTTTTCCAGATTCTTGAGTTGCATTGTTAAGTCTTTTTTTTTTTTTTGCTTTTACGGATTTTTTTTTTTAAATATAGGTACTTAGAGCTATAAATTTTCATCTTAGGACTCCTTTTAATGTGTTCCTGAGGGTTTTTTTTGTGTTGTGTTATCATTTCATTTAGTTCCATTAATTTTTTAATTTTATTATTGATTTTAATTTTGACTCATTTATCATTCAAAAAATAAACTTTTAATTTCCATGAGTTTGTCGAATAACTAGGGGTTTGTTTGCTGTATACTTTAAGTTTTATTTCTTTATGGTCATTTAGGATAGACCATAAATTTAAAAAAAATTTAAAGATTTGTCTTATGTCTCAGAATGTATTCTGCATTATAAAAACTTCCATGCCTTCCGAGTAGATATGTATATATTCATTGGTATTTGGGTGAAATATTCTGTAGATGTTTGTTAAGTCCATTTGATGTGCATCATTTATTCTGATGTTTCTCTGTTTATTTATTTATTTTATCCAGATAGCCTATCTATTGGAGAAAGTGGGATATTAAAGTCACTTGCTGTTAATGGTTTGTTGTTGATCTGTTTCTTTAATTCCAGTAGTAAGTTTTTTTTTTTTTAATGAAATTGTATTCACCAGAGCTTGGTGCATATATATTTAGGATTGCAACATCTTCTTGATTAATTGTTCCCCTAAGTAGAATGAAATACCCTTGTTTATGTACTCTGATAAGTTTTATTTTAAAGTCAGTCTTGTCAGGTGTTAGGAGACCAAAACCTGTTTGCTTCCTGGTCCCATTTTATTGGAATGTTTGTTCCCATCTTTTCACTTTAAGGTGATGTCTTTCTTTAAAGCTAAGTTTCCTGGAAACAACAGAAAAGAGAATTATCATTTTAAAAATTCATTCAAATAGCCTTTTTCTCTTCTTTGGAGAGTTAAGGCCTTTAATATTTAAGGTTATTATTGAAAGGTATGTATTGATTGTGTCATTTTGTTTGTGTTTGCTGGTTTAGTCATACTGTATATTTCAGTAATTACCGGAGGTTGTAGAGTCTCTTGGTTATATTTACCCCTCCCTTCAGTCCAAAGTTCCTTCCCACATTTTTTTTTTTTTTTTTTTTTTTTTGGTTTTTTGAGACAGGATTTCTCTGTGTAACAGCTCTGGCTGTCCTGGACTCGCTTTGTAGACCAGGCTGGCCTTGAACTCACAGTGATCCACCTGCCTCTGCCTCCTGAGTGCTGGGATATAAGGCGTGTGCCACCACGCCTGTCCCTTCCCCCATTTTATTTAGAGTTGTCTGATGGATATGAATGTCTTAGCCCATTTGGATTGTGAAAAGCTTTTCTTTTTCCTTCAACCTTGGCACATAGTTTTGCTGGGTATAGTAATCTTGGTTGACAGTTGTGATCTTCAGAGCTTGACTGCATTGCTTCAGGTTCTTCTGGGTTTCAAAGTTTCTGTTGAAATATTAGCTGTTATTCTAGTGGATTTTTCTCTACATGTGACTTGTAATTTTTTCTTTTGCAACTTTCAAGAATCTTTCTTTTTTTCTGTGTATTTAGTAACATAACTATGGTTTACCTTGGCATGTTATCTGGCTTGTCTAGTTGGACTTCTGTGTGCTTCTTTTAGTCTATGGAAGTTTTCTTCTATGATATTCTTGAAGAGATGACCTTTGCCATTGACCTGTGATTATTCTCCCTTATCTATAATTTGAAGATTTTGTCTTTTGATGGTGTCCCACATTTACAACATGTTCTTTCCTGTGCTTTAAAAAAATTAATATTCTCTGCTGGTTTGTTCTAGCTTTTCAACTTATCCTCAAGTCTCAATCCATTCTACTTATAGAATCCCTTGATTTTTCTAGTTGAGTCATTAAGTTTTTCAATTACAGCTTCATTTCAGCTTGTGTTCTTATCCATGTTTCTATCTCTCATTGGATTTAGTAACTTCAATCAGCCTTATGCTTGTGTTTTCTTGTATATCCTTGGAATGCTTATTCACTTTGAGTTCATTGTTTATAATTTCACTGAGTGTTTGTTTGTGTCTTCCTTAAATTCTTTGAATTCTTTGATAAAGTTTATGACTTTTCTTTTAAGTTCTTGTATCCTGGGTTTCTTCTATGTAATTGTAATTGCAGAGTATTTCTACAGGATTGGTAGATTTTTGGGGGACATGGTGTCTTGATGCTTCATATTATTATTTTTTGAGTGCAGCACTAATTTATTGATAGAAATATAAATATTTAGAAGTCACTTTGATGCTATATTCACTTAGTAAAACAAAACAAAACAAAAAGTAGCAGCTTTCCCCCTAGAGCCTGCAAACCCATCTACAGGCTCTTGCACATATGTTCCATGCTAGGAATGTGTTTCCCATCTATGGAGCAGATGTCAAGTCCAGCCAGAAAGTCATTGGTTACCTCAATAATAGTCATCCCACTATTAAACCAGTGGACATATCTTGTGTGGTGGGTTGACTGTACCATGAAGGGTCCACAATTGGATAAGACCATTGATGACTCCACACCTCCCCCAGCAACCGGCATAGATCACCTGGCACTGTGAAAGCTTTCCAGTAGAAAGGAAGTTTCCAGGACACTTCTAGCTTGATTTCTCTATGTCCTGCAACCAAAGTGTGTGATATATTCAGCAGTGAGGTCTTACTGCCCAGTTATGGTGGGCAACTAAGAAATGACAAGGCTGTGTCGTAAGTGGGTGGGCATGAGTTTCCTTGAACAATCTAGATAAGTATCCCATACCCAGCACTAATATTTTTGTTTAATAACTCATGTTTTCTGGAAGTAATATTTTCTACAATATAGGGTAACTCCTTTTCAAACTATGTTACTTGATAAGCTTATAAAATATTAGGCATATTATTTTTAATATGAGATCTTATCATGTGATCTTTTGGTGGTTGTATATCTGATGTGGACACAGAAGACTGGGCTGGGGCTTAGGATGTGCCACCTGGCCTGAACCTGGAGGTTGGGAAAGATGTAGATCAGGCTTATCAGATTGGGCCAGGCTCTGCTTGTGAGTTTAGGTGTAGGTTCTAGAATTGGCTAATGTACAGGCAGGATAGGGTCAGACAAACTCACCAGGTTTTCCCAGTGTACAGGATTTTGCAGAGCCTGAAAGATGGATCTGGTACAAACAGTTCATGGTAATCAGAATTGGGAGGAGCTGTGAAGGGGAACACAGATAGGTTACATGTCCCTTCATACCACGTGGCCTGGCCTGGTAGGTCTGGGGTCTGGTGAGTTATAAAGGTAGAAAGGAGGCTCAGGAAAAAGTCAAGATTCCTGGCAATCCATGAATAGACTGGGGTTGGGTGCATGACTTCATTTGTATACCCGTTCATCAACAGCAGAATTTTGTCCATTTTATCTAATCTCCTAAGGGCAGACAGTTGCTATTTTTGAAACTATAAATATAATTTCCTAGTCCTTCTTCCTGCAGCTTAGTCTGCCAACTATTGAGAGTGAACCAAATTGCAAACTTTGCTGATTTGGGTAAAGTATTTACTTCACTCAGTATCCATTAATTTTTATTTTGGACATAATAAGCATATGAGGATTACTCTCCAGGACATCAGACTCTTGGAACAAGAATCAATTATAAATTTGATTGCTCATTACCTTTATGTGATAATATCACACACACACATAAACACACACTCATATGTATAAAATCATTTAGTCTTTATGAAACTCCATTAATGAAATGAGATATTTGGGCTTTTAAATTTTATTCATTTTCTTTTTTTATAAAAATGGAATTTTAATAACCATACATGTAGTTTATATCTATCTTTCATCTGTCTATTTATCTGTCTATTCATCTATGTAATTTGTGTGTATGTGTATAATGTATTAATTTTACATTTACTGTTAAAAACATACTAGTCTACTGCATAAATAAAATTGTTTAGGGTATTATTCAGATTAAGGTAGAAGTTTTCCTGAAAACAAGGGTACAGAAACTGAAACCAACTTTTCTTCATTTTTAACTATTAACATTTATCCAATTATTGCATAAGAGAAAAATTCTCTCGTGTTTTAAACTGACAATAAACAAATAATCATTTGAAATAATTATAAAGACAACAAAGTTACCATTTGGTTTCTGATGTGAGACTCTTTTATTAGCAGTTGAATCATTAAGTTAGAAGGTAAAATAGTAACACAAAATTTCTTTTTTATGTTTATTTATTACTTCAAGTTACATCTCCATCACAGTGCCCTCTTTCCACCCCTCCCGGTTCCACCCTGCCTCCCTCTCTTTTCCTTCCCACCCATCCCACTCCTCTGATGTAGAGTGTCCCTCCAGTTCAGCCCCTCTCAGTTCAGCAGTCATATGAGGGATAAGAGCTTCCTTTTGCACTGGGGGCCTACAAGGCAGCACCCCTAGGGCAAATTGTCCCACTAATAGGTAAGAAAGTCTATGTTCCTGATCCTTTTGGTATGTTGGTTGTAGGATAGTTATACTGTACTATATGGCTAAAATCCAATTATAAGTGAGTAGATGCCATGTGCATCCTTCTGAGTCTGGGTTAGCTCACTCAGGATGAGCTTTTCTAGTTCCATCCATTTGGCTGCAGATTCCATGATTCCTTGTTTCTGATAGCTTAGTAGTATTCCATTGTGTAGATGTACCACAGTTTTTTAATCCATTCTTCGGTTGAGGGACATCTGGGTTGTTTCCAGTTTCTAGCTATTACAAATAAAGCTTCTATGAACATAGGTGAGGATATATTCTTGTGGTTTGGTGGGGAATTGTTTGGGTGAATACCCAGAATTGGTATGGCTGGGTCTTGAGATTGGGCTATTCAGAGTTTTCTAAGATATTGCCAGACTGATTTCCATAGTGGTTGTACAAATTTGCACTCTCACCAGCAATGGAGGAGTGTTCCCCATCCTCCACAACCTTGTCAGCATATGCTGCCATTTGAGTGTTTGATCTTAGCCATTCTGACAGGTGTGAGATGGAATCTCAGAGTCGTCTTGAGTTGCATTTCTCTAATGATTAAGGATGATTTCTTCAAGTGTCTCTCAGCCATTAGAGATTCCTCCTTTGTTAATATCTATTTATCTATGTTTCCCATTTTTTGATTGGATTATTTGGGTTCTTGGTGTTTAATTTCTTGAGTTCTTTATAATTTTTTGATATTAGTCCTCTTTTGGAAGTGGGGTTAGTAAAGATCTTTTCCCAATCTGTAGGTTGCTATTTGGTTCTAATGACAGTGTCCTTTGCACTACAGAAGCTTTTCATTTCATGATGTCCCATTTATTGATTGTTGGTCTTAGAGCCTGAACTATTGGTGTTCTGTTCAGGAAGTTGTCACCTGTGCCAATGAGTTCGAGGCTTTTCCCTGCTTTCTCTTCTATTTGATTTAATGGGTCGGGCTTTATGTTAAGGCCTTTGATCCACTTGGACTTAAGTTTTGTGCAAGGTGATAAATATGGGTCTAATTTCATTCTTTTACATGTCGACATCAGTTAGACCAGCACCATTTATTGAAGATGCTGTCCTTTTTCCATTGTATGGTTTTGGATTCTTTCTCAAAAATTAAGTGACCATAGGTGTGTGGGTTCATTGCTGGGTCTTCTATTCGATTCCATTGATCAGTTGGTCTGTTTCTATACCAATACTATGCTGTTTTAATTTCATGGTGGAGATAGTGAGCAAGTGGGTTTGGATTCTATTTGAAAGTCATGTGAGATATTTCCTGACAGTTTGGACATGAGAATGAAAGGAAAAGGGAGTGGGTTTCCTGAGTTTTTTATTTGAGTTTTTCCTGGGTACTTCTATTAGCCATGAATGAATATGCCTAAAAGTGAGTATGTTTTTGAGTGGTGATCAGAAACTCAAAATGAAGTATCTCATATTGATGATACTTTTAAAATAAAATATCCAAAGACATTGGCTACTCTGAAAACATCGATGCAGAAAATATTGTATGTATGTGCACCACGTATTTATGTGAGGTACTTCTGCAGTGTATTAATGAACAATAACAGTGAATAGTACTCAGCAAATGGCAGCAACAGTTTATGCCTGACATACAGAGGACAATACAATTCTTTCCAGAACCTTATAAAGCAAATGATATTATCTACATTCTTCAGAAGAAACCTGACTAAGTAACACAGCCAAAACTTTCAGTTAAGAGTCAACTTCATATACAATCTCTTCCAGAATCCTTAACCTTAAAATCATCATAGAAATTGTATACCTTTTTAACTAATAGGCAGTCATTTGTTTAAAACACGAGTTTTTGTTTTTCTTTAATCTGCAGATTATAATACCAGTGAACAAAAACAAGCCTGCAAGAAGCATGAACTGTATGTGAGTTTCCGGGATTTGGGGTGGCAGGTAAGATTCTTCAACTTAGTTGCTTCTTTTCTGTTTTATATTAAATCCTAAGCAAGTCATAGTCTTTGTTAGTAATTGTTTCAATATAATATTCATTTTTGAAGACTATTCAGCATGTGGTTCACACATATTATTTTTCATTTCCTTATTATTCTTTCCTCATTGGAACATAATGACTTTGGTTTAACAACTATCTAGGGAAATATAACATTCTTCAATTTAACATTTAATAGTGTCCTTTAAATATTGCAAGTCTTGTTTTGGACCCTACTGTGTTCAGAGACACTGTTTACTTGTAATCATCCATAGCCTCTGGCCTCTGGATTTTAATATTTTTCTGTTCCTACTCCTTAATGCTCCCTGAGCTTTGGGAAGAGGTGGGAGTAGTATCTATGTTCCATTTAGGGCTGATCATTCCATAGTCTCTCATTCTCTGCACCTTGTCTAGTATGAATCTCTGTGTATATCACTATCTACCTCACTACAAACTCTTCTGATGAAGACTGAGAGATATAGTAATCTATTGATATAATAACAACTCATCAGGGGTTGGGTAATATGTCTATCAAGCAGCATACTAGCAGTATGTTCTCCCCTAGAGTCTATGACCTATCTAGCCATAGGTTCTGGGCCCAATATTGGTGCCAGATAAGTTTCTTCTTGTGGAATAACTGGAAAGTAGTTGGTTATTGTCATGACATTATGACCATTACATGCACCAGTGGGCATGTATTAGCAGACCAGTCATCATTGTATCTGATGTAGTTCACAGTTGGGTAAGATTAATGATTACTTTTATCCTTTAGCAATATGGATAGCACCTTCTAGCACTATGAAGCTAGCCAGTACAAATGAAGCATCCAGGTCGATTCCACTACATTTCTTTATGTTTCATGACTCAAGTGTGGAATCTTCCGCATAGGGTCTTATTTTCAAGTTCTGAAAGGTAACCAAGAACATTGACAGACAATAGTTTGTAGTGTTTGGAGGTCCTTGGAATCTCACTGGATAACAACTCTTAAAGAAGCAATGGATCCCTGGCACTGGGCTTTTTGTTAGTTTGTGTGTTTAGTAGGGGCATTGTTCAGGGTAACTCCATTTTAAAACTTTCTGTGTGTATGTGTATGAATATCTACATGTACATAGGGAACTTCTACAGAATTATTTTCCTATATGATATTTAAGAAAAGGTATTTAATGTTATATATACCATCCTCTACCCTGAAATTCCCCTATCCATTCAAATTTAACCATTCCAGTTCCATTAGTCCCATTCAACACTTTATACGGATGCATTGCATCTCACTTTTCTTAAAAGCTTTTTCCCGTAGTCCCTTGCAATTTCCTGACTTTTCTGGGTATTTCAAATAAAACATACACATCTGAAGATTCAAAGATAATATTCATAAATGAGAGAAAATATGTGATACTTGTCTTTCTGTGTCACTCATAATGATAGCTTCCAGAACCATCCATTTACCTGTTAATTTCATTTGCCTTAACAGCAGAATAATATTCAATAATATAAAATACTACATTTTCATTATTCATTCATCAGTTGATGGACATATAGGCTGTTTTGTTTTTCTAGTTATAACAAACAGAACATCAGTGAATATGGAATAGACATCTCTATAGTAAGATATAGATCTCTTTGGGTATATGTCCAAGAGTGCTATGCTGAATCACGTGATGGATCTACTTTAAGCTCCTTGAGGAACCTCAGTGATGGTAACCACAGTGACTATATCAGTCCTCTTTCTCACCAGCAGTGAATAAATGTTCCTTTTTCCCACATCCACTCCAGCATTTGTTGTTTTATGTTTTTTTTTTTACTTTAGGAATTATGACTATTGTAAGGTGATATTTCAAAAAAGTTTTAATTTTCATTATTCTGGTGGCTAAGAGTGTTGAATATTAAAAATGGTTTTTTAGGTATTTGTATGCCTATAGTTCTTTTCCATTTTTAAAAAAATAATTGGGTTATTTTCTTAATGTTTAATTATTTTGATTCTTCATACATTCTAGATATTAACATTCTGTTAGATGTTTAGCTGGTAAAAACTTTTCCCCATTATATAGGTTGCCCCCTCACTGGAGTGATGATGCCCTCCACTGCATAGAAAGTCAAATTTTATGATTAAACTTTCATTATGGATAAATACACAAATACACAAACACACACACACACACACACACTCACTCACTCACTCACTCACACACACAGAGTTTTATTTTTTTCGGGGTGGGGAAATTTATTCCATGGGGCACTTTTTAACTTCCTAAAATGTTCATGTACAGCATTCAGGAATTTGCTCTAATTCAGTTTGTCTACAAAGATCATAGATGAATATAATGATGATAAGAAAACCAGAAGATGAAACAGAGGGTAAAGCCTCATCAGTTTGCAAGATTCAGGACTTGGAATGACTTGTCAAACAGTGACAAGAACAGCTCAGTTCTGTTCTCCATGTCTTTTCGTGACAGAGCCTGCATGGCTTTGGGATTTGACTTGACTAGGGCAACAGGGTAATGAAGAAATGACAGGCACACACACAGAAAAAATGGGATCAGGAGGGTTGTGTGGTCTGATGGAGATGCACCAGCATCCCAGAAACTGCGCATTTATTATATGAAGCGTGAATGAAAGGGGAGGGTTAGCTAGTCCATGTGCGTGGGGAGTCTCATAGGGGAGCAGACTCAGGCTGTAGTCACTCTAGAGTAGTAAGTTACAGTTGATGTTTTCTGTATGCACTCTCAACATCAGCACTTATAACAGGGGAAGGCCTTGCTGTTCCCATGAGTCTGAGGCCCTGGGGTCTTTGACAAGGCCATGGTCTTATCAATAATACATTCACTCAGGACTTCATCTGCTCCTCACATCTCTCCATTTCTTATCACTTAGATGTTCAGAGTGTCTTCACTTTTAGTCCCAATGTGTTTTGTTGCAGTTCTTAGAACCAGAGTATAAGGATGAGAAAAAGGAAGAATAAACAGCTGCTATGCCCAATACATACAACAAGGAATGCTTTAACAAGTTAGAGCAACTGAAGCCTTGAAGCTCATCAAGGATTGTTTTCGCAATTTCAGTAGTGGAGACAATCTGACCATAAGCCTTTTGCATTTCTAGGGTGTGCTAATGTAATAGGGTCATGTCTACAATATATTGGTATTGTGTGTTCAGACACCTTGTGAGTGGTTCTTAATAAATTCCCAATTATATTTGCTTTCATTATAAGAGTTGCTGTCACATGTATATGTTGGTAATCTGTGTGACATACCAAATCTGATCTCGGGGCTTCAGCCTGCTTTTATACACACTGAGTGTACTGAGATCAGAAATTTACCCAGTTTCCATAGTTTCATACAAGATCCTTTGTTTAGATGGAGATTGGGTGAATGCCAAAACACTGTATCATTACTTCTGTGGAGTCATTATTGGCCCATTAAATGACATTAATGCCACTAACATTTTGTTTGTGAATGGTGTCTAACAAGTAATGTCTTTAGAGAACATAGCCAGGGACCCACTTAACACCATGTGCTCTATAGCTTTTCAGTGGGGGGTGGGTGATGAGAGCCATTGTCTACTGTGGAGGCCTCAAATTCTAGAAGTCCTGTATTTTCACAGTTAACATGGATACCATTCCATAGCAGCATGGCTCTCTAGGTCTCTTTAAGAGGAATGTCCCAAGGGGGTGATAAAGGGGAAATCATAGACCATTTTGAATAGTTGAATGGAGCCCACTGGGACTTTAGGTGGATAGAGGAGTGCTCTCCCAAATGGAGGGAGTCATTAATATAAACAGATATGGAAGGATGTGACCAAGCTTCTGGATAGATACATGGATCTAGTGGGTTCCTCTTTGGAGTGGACCTACCTGCGTGGGCATAATTATCAGACATATCAGAAATATAACCACTGGGTTATTTCCCAACCCCAGACCTCATGCTCCCTTTTTCAACATTTGGTTTTGATTCTGTGGATCAAATTGCCCCCAAACAGGAAAGGAGTTAAAACTATTAGCATTTCCATCAGGATATCTTATCATAAACAAAGTTTGCTGTCAAGGAGTGAGTTTATCTCCCCTTAAACTTGCTGCAACCCAGACCCTGCAATTCCACCTTGGGTTGAGAGACTGCATTTTTAAAAAAAATGTTTATTTATTACTTCAAATTACATTTCCATCATAGTGACCTCTTTCCACCCCTCCTAGTCTCACCCTCCCACCCTCTACCCCTTCTCCCTTCTGTCCTACTCCTCTGGAGTGGAGATTCCCTATATATCAGAACCCCACCCCAGTTCAGCCGTCATATGAGGGCCAAGAGCCTCCTCATACACTGGGGGCCTACAAGGCAGCACCACTAGGGCAAAGTGGGGAGACTGCATTCTTACAGTCTCTTTCTGCTTTATTAGTGTCTGGGCATGTCTCCTCAACATAGTCTAAACACCAGGGCAGTTGTCATGTCTTTACCTTATGTCCACAGTTTCTCAAAATATTTTCCAAGGCACAAACACATAAGGGTCTCTCTACAGATCTTGCTCATCCCATGGCTCTCCCCTGACTTATAGAAACACTCTCCTCCTTACCTTTCTTGGCGCACTTGCCACTGCAGTTTTCCCTTGCCTGACAATGTGAGCTCCCTGCAGTCAAGGACCCAGACTGGACCCACTTGCCTTGGCCTTCGGGACTTTGGTATTGGCCTGACTAGGGTGACTGGGAATGAAGAAATGACAGATGGATAAGCAGAAAAGTGGAGGTCAGGTGGGTCATGTGCTCTGGATGGAGATGTACCAGCAGTAGTGGGAAACTCAGAGCTTGTTACATACAGATGGACAAGGTGAAGGTGGGCTAACTAATCTTGACAGGGGGTCTCTGGAGGGGAGCCATCTCAGGCTGCACTCATCCTGGAGGAGGAAGCTGCGGTTTCTTCAGATGCTGTCATCATTCATACTTTGGCTAGGGGAAGACCTCACCATTCCCATGGGTCTGAGTCACTGGAGCCCTTGACATGGCCGTGCTCATGTAAATAATACAGATTAACTAGTATCCATCCAGTCCCCACATATCCATCCAGTCCCCACATATCCATCCCGTCCCCACATATCCATCCAGTCCCTACATATCCATCCAGTCCCCACATTTTCTGGTTTACTTGAAACCCCAGATTCAATCATTTCCAGTTTAAACAATATTTAGAATTCTGTTTTGTGATTATAGTTTTTTTCTCATGTACATTGATTAATGTACACTGCATTTTATGTAGTAACCTCTTGGGAGAAGAGACAAATTCTTGTAAAAATATTTATGCGTTTGTTGTATATTTCAACTAGAATTTAAAGGATGTAGGAGACTTTTAAAATAATTGTTGGACTTGGGAAGGAAATTTGTCCAGCTAGAATATCTCTGAGTACTCCTTAAGAATTATCTGTCTTTACTGTTGTCTAGCTGATCTTATTTTTCTTGCTTTTGTACATTTCAGGACTGGATCATAGCACCAGAAGGGTATGCTGCATTTTATTGTGATGGAGAATGTTCTTTTCCACTTAATGCCCATATGAATGCCACCAACCATGCCATAGTCCAGACTCTGGTATGTTCTACACTTATGGGATAGAAAATGGCTTATAATACAGACACAGCATAGAGTTGCCTCAAAGAAAATTTATTTATTTATTTTTGACTTTATTATTATTATTATTGTTATTATTATGTTTATTTATTACTTCAAGTTACATCTCCATCACAGTCCCCTCTCTTCACCCCTTCCAGTCCCACCCTCCCTTCTCCCACCTATCCTACTACTCTGGAGTGGGGTGCGCCTACATATCAGCCACTCTCAGTTCAGTAGTCATATGAGGGCTAAGAGCTTCCTCTTGCCAAGTTCTTAAATTCCATTTGTGACTTGTAGCTGGGGTAACAATTGTGGGTATAGTGAGAAATTCAGATTGGTTTAAATCAAAAATCCTGGTCCCAGAATTGGGACAAATTGAGCTGGGAAAGCTGAAGTAATTACATGAAGTTGCTACTCTGCATAGACTTCATTGCTAAGCAGAGATTAACCAGATGAGTTTTAATTCATTAGCAATTCATTAGTAATCTTTGCTGAAACACTGAATAATAGCTGCCCTGAACTTCATTAGAGAACTTTGGATATAATTAGTTTAAGCAAGGTCTTAGTGTATTTTGGTATTACAGTAATTGAAAATAGTATATAAACATATATATATTATATAATAGCAATTTTTTTGCTATTTTTTATTTTTAATTGATTTTTCCCCTTTATCTTCAGTTCCTCTTTTGTTATTTTAAAAGAAAAATGACCTTTCCATTTTCTTCTAAATACCTTGCAGATATTTAGAAATGGTTGAGTTTCTAGTAAGCTCAGCGTATTCTTGTGCCTGGGATAGTGAAATAATGACTCAGCAGTCTGTGATTATAATATCTAGTGACCATACCCAACCTCTCCAGACATGCTTCTGTGTCAGAGGGATAGTCTCTGGAAGACAGCATCTGGAGGTACACTAGATTATGTTATAGAATTGCTATTTAGTGTCTGGGTTAACATGAAAACCATGATTATGTATCGAGGAGAAAAAGAAGAGAACATGGTTTTAGAATCATGAAGCAATGATAGCAGAGCTGTTTTGCTGACAACAGAATGACTCGATTGCTTGGGGGAGGCTTATTTAGGAATCTTTGTGTCAAACTCTTAGAATTTATATTTGACCTTGAAAGTTTTCCTTTGCCCTGAGTCCATTAAACGCAAAAGCTGGTGGATAGAGTAGCTAGTTTCTAAGTAAAAACTCATATAACATAAATAATAATATAATATATTATAATATAGTATACAGCATAATGTAATATATGAATATAAACAGACATATCAAGTACTTAAATACATTGATGCTTACCTAGGATCACTTTTGACTTAAAAGATACTGTAGACTATCCTGGCCTGAAGTGCTCGTCATGGTGCGTAAACATGGGTTCTATAAAAATATTTAGAAATAAAATCAGGGATGGGTAAAGAAAGAAAACAAATTAACACTTTGATAGTCAGCCACTTATAAAATGTTCCTTTCATGAGACAGCCTACTTTAATGGCAGTGTGAGAAGCATAAAGGAAATCCCTGGGGAAAATTAAAGTTGGATATGCCTTTACCTCATAAATACTTCTTAATATGGGTTGGTATTCTTGGGCAATGGGGAGCAGATAGTACACTGTTTGTGAAGATACTATACTCAGACACTGGTAGACTGAGAGTCACGTACTGGTTCTTTTGAAGGGACAGTATGATCACTATGTGTGTAGTGACAGACACGAACAGCTACTATTAGTTTATGTGCTGAATAGTTTTATGTCACCTTGACACATGCTAGAGTGATTTTAGAAGAGAGAACCTCAATGAGAAAATGACCTCACCAGATTGGACTGTATCCAAGCCTGGGGTGCATTTTCTTGATTAATGATTGATGTGGGATGGCCCAGCTCATTGTGGATGGCCACCTTTGTGCTGATGGTACTACAGGGTGCTAACAGATATCAGGCAGAGCAAGTTGCAAGGGGTGAGCCAGTAAGCAGCATTTCTCCATAGCCTCTGCCTCAGCTGTTGCCTTCAAATTCCTGCCCTGACTTCCTTGGATGATATAATTCCTTTTCTCTCCAAGTTGCCTTTTGTCACAATGTACTGTCACAGCAATAAAAACCCTAAGACAGCTTATAAAATAATGCTACTTGATTTCTCAAAAAATTCTTGATCTTTCTTTTAGTTTTCATTTGTAAAATAATGGTGCCTGAGTAAGAAAGCTGAATTCTTCTTTCTTAGATATGTATCCAGTATATCAAAGTTCCCTCAGATTAAGCATGAATACTAATCTGAAAAAAATCCTTTGTCAAATAATCTTCTTTCCTTATTTACTTTGTTTTTTTCTTACAAATGTATAAATATGTGTTTTAGTTCTTATGACTATAGTCTCGAAGTGGTATCAAAGAGAAAACAAAAACAAAATCTTGATGTGAGGTTGGAAAACCGTTCTTTGTGTCGCATATTGCCTTGGTTATATTAGACACATCATTGCAAAGCTGAAGTCCACAGGGCAAGCTTGACTTGAGTGTTTCTGGTGCTGTGAACATTCTTACATTTGTTTTGTGAAAGAAGTGGAACAGGAAGATGGGTGTTCTTTCTGTTAAAGAAGAGCATGCTTGTGACTAATATGTTAGAAGAATCATTCAAGAACAATCCATTTTGTTTGGAGCGGCTTCATATTGAGACTGCCAAGGCCATTGAAACCTTGGGTTATCAATCATGCCTGTGAGGGTTACAGGAGATAAAGCGGATGAGGAATATAAACTGCATCTGAAATTTGTAAAAGCTGCCCAACTTTTAGTTTTGTTAGGCCTTAGGAAATTTCAAGTTCATGTGGGATCACTCATTTGTCCTGTGTTTCTGGTCACATGCAGGCCTCCTACATCATTTCAGCCAGGATACTCTGAAACCAAAACTCTAAGAGGTTCTGTTTTCTTTTTTGTAGATCCCTTAAGGCTCATCAAGGGGTCTTCCCATAAACTCCTTTGGGGGAAGGTCCAGAGTAGGTGGGAATGCTATTCTGGCTTCTAACTCAATTATTATAACTTACAGGCAAACTTCCAGTGTCATCAAAATGAGTAACAAGCTTTTATTTAAGCATTTCACTTTTCCATGCAGCTACATGTTTAATCTTTTAAGGGAATGTACATTCAATTTGTGGACTATCTGGACCTCTTGCTTCAGTTTCAGCTTGCTTTTTTGGCAGTTTTCTAAGGAGTATATAGGGAAAGGAAAATAATGTTAAACTCCAGTCAGTCTGGTAAAAAAAAAATGTTATGAAGAAGAGTTGAAATCATTGCTCTAAAACAAGTGCTAGATAAAAAAAAAACTTTTATTCTTCTCTCATACATTATATTTCCACCACAGTTTTCCCTCCCATTTTCTTCCCGCACCTCCTCACTCCTGCAGCAATTCCTCCTCTGTTTCCCTTAAAAAAAAAAAAAAAAAAAGGCAAAACAAAAGAAAGAAAGAACAAGCCTCCTAGGAATGTCCACCAAACATAGCCTAACAAGTTATAATAAGACTGGGCTTCAGTCAGCCGACTGTCCACAGATCCCCTCAGTCCGATGTTTGACTAGCTGAACCCCTCAGGGCAGGTGCTGTGCCTCACAGCCTAGTCTTTTTTTTTTTTTTTTTTTTTTTTGGTTTTTCGAGACAGGGTTTCTCTATGTAGCCCTGGCTGTCCTGGACTCACGTTGTAGACCAGGCTGGCCTCTAACTCGCAAAGATCCACCTGTCTCTGCCTCCCAAGTGCTGGGATTAAAGGCGTGCGCCACCACCGCCCGGCCAGCCTAGTCTTTTACTTCAAAGCCTTGCCACAACCTCTCTGGACAGGAGTTACTACTCTCCAGCCTGTTTTCGAGGTCTCCTCAGTGTGTGTTTGCTTCAGACTCTGAGTGTGTATGTGCCTGGCTGGTACCTCGGGCTGGTGCTGTCGCTGCCTATCAGCCTGTTTCAGTCGCTTTGCTCCTGCCGCTGGGATGTCAGCCAGTCCCAGCTTTCCTCAGGCCGCCATTACTGTCATTTCTATGGTTTCCTCATCCTCTGAAAGCCTGGTGCCTCGCTCACTTGCTAGTGTACCTTAGGTCGCTCGCTCTGCTCCCGCTGTCATCATCTGTCTTTGTGGCTTTTCCCAGCCTTCTTGGGCTGGCTTGTGACCAGAGTCCCTCGCTCTGATTCTGTCTCTCAGTTTATTTGCCTAGGCTGGTATCCGTCTGCTTCTTATCACATCAGGACTCATGCTATATTAGCATGGTCTTGGTCTCAGGGCTGACAGATGGTGCATGTCACTTCACACCTCCTCATCTATCATGTAGCCCCCCCCCCCCCATCTGTCTTGCCTGGCCGCATATCTCCTCGGGTATCTCCTACATGTATCTATCTTTGGTGCTCCTCTTTCTCGGGCTTAAACAGGGCATGGTTCTTGAGGTAACAAAATGCTCCTCCTGGGCTCTCTTGAGATCTTTTCAAGGTCCTTGGCCACACTCATCTACAGGGTGCTTCTCTCTCTCTCTCTCTCTCTCTCTCTCTCTCTCTCTCTCTCTCAGGTCTCTGCAGCTTTGCAGCCATGCCCCTCAGCAAGGCACATTGCCTCAGTCCAATCTGGGTTCTGCCCATTTTGGCTCCCTTCAATGTCTTTTGAAGAGAGGCAGTGTCCAAAAGCCCTTTCTCTCAGTTTCCCAGGCATTACCAACACAGAACCAGGGCAATCTTCATTCTAAAAGTCCTACTAATTCAGTAAAGAAAACTAACTCCCATTACAATACAGAGCTTGCTTTATTTAATGGACTACATTTCAAGCCACCAATACTTACAGGGAGCTGTTGGTTTGACTCTTAGTACCTGTTGATTGGGAATATTTCCTGTAGACCATCCCCTCCCCCAGTCACTGATGGGATATAAAGGAGTCAAATGAGGAGTACACTTGTCAGAGAGTCGTGATATAAGCTTCATATTCTTAAAGCTGTAAATGAAATGTCTACCTCATTTCTCCAAAAGACAGTCTTTCTTTTTTATTTGCCAGGTACATCTGATGTTTCCTGATCACGTTCCCAAGCCTTGTTGTGCTCCAACGAAACTAAATGCCATCTCTGTCCTGTACTTTGATGACAGCTCCAATGTCATTTTGAAGAAGTACAGAAATATGGTAGTACGTTCGTGTGGCTGCCACTAGCACTAAGTAATTGTGGTAATAACAAAACAGACCTGTATTATGTTTATGACTGCAATAAAAAGCAGAGAAGTGGGGGAATTTCCTGAAATCAGTCCAGGTCATTTCATCTCTCTATGTATGATAGCATGTATATATACTTTTTATTTATTTAAAAATATGTATTCTCTTTAGATACCTTACCAGTAAAATCTATTTTAAAGGTCCCCATATTATATAATAGATTCTTCTCTAAGTTGTAATGGGGTGTACTGAGTCCAGCTATACCAACAATATTTCCAATACTATTATAAACAATTTTTTATTATTAGGTAGAACTCCTTTGAAAGTTTAATGTTGTTGAAGGGAAATGAATACATTTGGCTCTATTACATCAATGAAAACTAAAATAAAATATTTAGAAATAAAGTTTTAGAAACTAATAACCAAGATTAAAAAAAAACACATTGCTCAGCTAAATGAAAATTTCATTTTATCACTTGTTCTTCTTTGGCTACAGTAAAAATGTTGAACTAGATTTGAATAAATAAATGGTAGGCAGGACACAGAAGCTGAAAGACTGTATAACTGTTTAACTGTTTCCTTTAGTGGAACTTGTGGAACTCTAGAGTACACTGCTTCTTGCTTCTGATTTGAAGTTTTTGTTTTTGCAAGAAGGTGAAAGCTTAAGAAATTCTTTGGGAACAGGTTTGAGTCTATGTCCAAATGTTTCCAACCTAACCGTAAAAAAGTACAGTACAATTGTACCTCAGATAAATCAGATCTGACCATTGTTTTTGACACTGCTACTACAGTGTTGTTTTATCTTTTTTTCTCATTTAAAACTTAGTCCAAAGCGAGGAAATATTTGCATGTATTCCTCCCTACAGACAAGAGTCACTTAGTGCATAAAATGTACTGGGACTGACGATGCCATCTTGTCTTTTTGCTTTCGCTTGTCTTTATAATAGAGGTTGCCAGTTGATGTGATGTAGGGGATTTTATTTAGGGTAAGAGCATTGACATAAAACTGAAGGAGAAAATCACAGAATGGCTTTGACAACAGTCATTTTTACAGTTAAAATCTATTTTTTCATATTTTTGAGAATAAGCTCAGTGAAAACCCAACCTTACAAAGGGATTTTGAAAACCTTCCTCTAAGGATGAATAAGTTTGATGGGAAGGTTCTGGAGTGGTGTGAAAGTGTGTGTGTGTGTGTGTGTGTGTGTGTGTGTGTGTGTGTGTGTGTGTGTG
>CAJQZJ010031917.1:3601326-3628517 GCA_907164525.1 Lophiomys imhausi
GTGTGTGTGTGTGTGTGTGTGTGTGTGTGTGTGTGTGTGTGTGTGTGCTCTCTGATGTTAATTTATTTTATCTCTTTTGGAATGGTTATTGGTTACTAAGGTCTTTCTCCAGCACACACTGACTTTTTGAGGAGTGGGTCTTTAAGTTGATCACTTACTTACTGCTTCTGTAAACTCCATGGTGAGGCTTCTAACAGTCGACTGAAAATATTCATAAAGCACCATTCTAAGTCACCATCTGTAGATTTTAAGCAAAAGTCTATCATTAGTAATTTCCAGACATTGTGGTTTGTTTGTAATTCAGATATTTTACAATGTTGTTTTTAAAACACAGTTTACAGCATAGAAAATATGGTATTGACAATACTGGAGGGATACATTAAGTAATATATTTTTAGTTAATAAGTTTATAGTGTACCATTGAGGATAAGACTAGAGATTAAGAAATAGAATCTATTATATTATTCTTTAAATGCACTCTTTGAATGTATTTTTATGTTTAAAATATATTAAACTTGTGATGCAAGCCTCTGTTGTTGTTGTTTTGTATGTGTGTATATGTGGCATAGTTCTTTATTTAAAAAAATAAAATGTAGGTGCATGGTATACTAACATACTTATCAGATGTAAAATGTTTTTTAATTACATGGGTCATTCATTGGTTTCAACTGATAAAGCTCTTTTATACTTTTCATAGTTAACTCAGTATTACATGAACAAAACACCAATCTATGATTTACAGCTTGTAAAAATCTGTCCTCGCAATAAAGAAATGTTTAAAATAGCAGAATAATTAGAGTGGGAAAATATCTTACTTTGTTCTTGTTCAACTAGAACAAGTGATAAAGAAGGAGCTATGTGGGGTCTGTGGAGCCAACCCAAGTGAAGTGTTACTGTGGAAACAGGAGGGCCTGAGTTCTGTCCCCAGAACCAGCTGGATGCTGTGCTGTGCCAGTGTAATCTCAGTGATGAGAAACAGAGACTCACTGGGAGTTGCCAGCCAGGCAGCCTACCCAGTTGGTGAGACTCAGGTCCCAGTGAAAGCCCCATATCCAACAACACTGTGGGTGTCTCTCCTTGGGAGGAACACCCAAAGTTGACCTCTAGTCTTCACTAATATGTACACTCGTATGCACATGAAAAGACATGAGCAGTTATATGCATACATACATGGAAACACTCTAATTGACAGTGACTTTGCATCTTCCAAAACTTATATGTATGTACACTCATGATGGTCTCAAATAATTGTAATAAGTGCTTAATATTATTTTAGTAATATTCTAGCTATTACTAGAAATAAAAATTAGTTTTTAATAGATTTAAGTCTTTCTAAGTAGTTAGTGTGCAGGCAGGCATTTTTTGCTTGTGTACTTCGGAAATGTTTCTACTTTACTGGTTTGTGAAACTGTTTCATCCAGGTTGGAAATAAGAGGACATAAATCATAAATACTCAAATTTTTAAGAAACTAAGGCTAAAAATCCTAAATCTAACTAAAGAAAACAGAATGAATAACCAAAATTATTTTTCAACTGAAGAACCATCACTTCATATTCCCTGAATCATCATCATCGAATCTGAGCCAGAACCTCCTGGCAACTCTGCAGTCTGGCAACTGTGATCTCTCAAGACATTTACAATGAATAATTAGCCTACACTGCAATTCTTCTCAGGGCAGAAGAAATTCTCATTCCCAAACACAGGCAACCGCCTCATAACCATTCAGTCTAGTGCTCAATTCAAATTCCATCTTGAGTTACATGTTTTCTTATGCTTCCTAGTTCACTCTGTTTGAGGGGAGGAAAACTGGAAAATTTGAAGTTAAAAGTGAAGACGCCTCTCCTGATAAAACATACACAGGACTAAGTATACATCTGTGTTTTATCAAGTTGGAGAAGATGAAAACTGTGGAGAAAGTATAAAAAATTATAAGCAATGCCAATATTTTCTCTTATTTAGGTATGTTATTTACGGCTGTTATAGGAGGAGTAAGGGGCTCAGGAGATCAGGACACTACAATACTCGTTAATGGCACCTGAAAGACAATGATCTTAGAGAGGAAAATTTAAGAGAATCCACAGCCTTTATAAATCACATAATTTTAGAAAAATAAAACCCTATATCAAATTTTGCCCCTTGACTTTCAATTTTACTGAAAAAAATCAGTGTTTGTACACAGTGGGGAGGGACGGTATAGATGCACTATACTTTCACTTTTGGAAATTATATAATTGTTGTTGTTGCTGTTGTGTGTGTGTGTGTGTGTGTGTGTGTGTGTGTGTGTGTGAGAGAGAGAGAGAGAGAGAGAGAGAGAGAGAGAGAGAGAAACAGACAAAGGGAATGCTACATTAGGTGCCTCAAGACTGTCAATAGTGCAATAGAAGCTAATCTGATGATTTAGGGAAGTGAGTAATATTTTGTCTTTTCAGCACACTGTGGCTACTAATGAATAGTGAAACACAGTAATAGAGAATTTAAATTGTAGATTGTATTTACTCTCCTGCAAAAAAATCCCAGAGTGAAAAGAGCAGTTTTTAAAACTTGAACCGCAAGAGCAGTAAGGCGGCTTAAGTTACAGAGTAATCCTTATCCTGGCCTCAATGAGGCACAACCACTTCCAGACACATGTAAAAAAAAAAAAAAAATATATATATATATATATATATGTGTGTGTGTATATATTACTCTTTTACACACATCCTTTTTTATTGAAAACAATTTTAAAACTTAAATGTATTTTGATCATATATTAAGTTCTTCCAGATCCTCTCCCCTCTCCCCACCCAACTTTAAGTTCTTTCTAAAAAAAAAAAAAACAAAAACAAAAAAACAGCAAACAAAATAAAACCCCCAGCACAACCCATCCCAATGCAAATCTCCCCAAACACACTAAAACAACACCCCCAAAATAAAACAAAACCCACCAAACTGTAATAAAATAAAATCACAAATGCAAAAAAAAAATCCTGTAGAGTCCATTGTATGTTGGTCAACTGCTCCTGAACATGAGGCCTGTCCTGGAGTCACTTTATTGGAGAAAACTAATTTTTCTTCTCCCAGTAAATACAAATGACTGTTCAGTTGCTAATCTTTACCCTAGTGGCTAGGTATTTATTTATTTAAAATATAACATAGTAAAATATAATAAGATAAAAAAAAGACTATCACATCGATGTTGGACAGGCAAACAACAGAAGAAAAAGAACCCAAGAGAAGGCACAAGAATTAGAGACTGATATTATTACACTCTGGAATCCCATGAGAAAACGCTAAACTGTAAGTCATAATATATATTCAGAGGACCATATGCAAACCCGTGCAGGCCCTGTGCATGGTGCTTCAGTCTCTGTGAGTTCGTATGAGCTGTGCTCATGTTGATTTAGAGGGCCTTGTTTTCTTGGTGTCCTCCATCCCCTCTGGCTCTTGCATTCTTTCCACATCCTTTTCCGCAAGATTCCTTGAGCTCTGAGGGGGATAGATTTAACAGAGACATCCTATTCAGACACTGATCTCTAAAACATACTCTTAAATGCTCTGTAAGGTTGTAAACAAATGAAGGAAATGTTAAAAGCAAGGAATAAATCCAGGGAAGCCAGAATAACAGTGAGTGCTCACTGTGGCCTAGAGCTTGGTTTTTAGCCACTAAGGCTTATGGGCATAACTAAATTCTTCTATCTATGCAGTGAAAGGGGCTGTATCAGAGGCTACTACATAAATCGGGAATCAAGCGAAACAGAGAGCAAGGAAATTTGTTGTGTCTCTGCATGGTGAGAGGAAAAAGGCACTCTGGGATATTCATATGAACTTGTGACCAGAAATCACACTTGTGAATTTTGAAGATCTAGTGATTCTGAAAAGGCATTGGAGAAAGAACATGGAAATCCTGACTGGGGACTGCCGTGCCATTCCAGGCCTTGAGGAACACCCATTGAAAACATGGCAACCTCATACCAGAACGGTGTGCAGGAAGTACTGTAAGGATTAAACCAAAGAACAAAGGTAGCCAACTCAGACAGATTATCCAGGTTACTGAGTAATATACTTGGTAACATAATAAGTAAATGTCGTGTGCTTTTTGAGGAGACCAAAAACTTAAGTATAAAAATATTTTAAATGGGCTGATAGATCTAAGAAGGAAAATTGAAACTTTATTAGATGTGTTGGTTAATGAACTAGATGAATTTAGAATAAATCTAGAATTTAGATCTGCAGACATTTTCCCTAAGACAACAGCAAGATAGATGGAGAGGGCCAATCATGAGGGAACTAAAATTCCTTATGTATCAAAGGAAGTCCCTGCCATGTATCCGTTTCAGAGGACTGAAGGTGAGTTTTGGGCTAATAATTGTCCCATCAATCAAAGCTTGATACTCAAATTGGAAATCAGTTAACATATAGTTCCTGTTATTGGATTTTTGTTAAGGAAAATGCCATTTAGAATTACGAATTTAGCCAAAATTAACTTTCAAAACTTTGGGCAATATATGAACATTTCAAGGCAAATGCAGCAGGGACCTAGAAGGCAATTTATTATTATTATTTTTTTAAAAAGAGAACAAATTTATTTCAATACTTTAAACTTCCATTATGATTGCATGCTGTCTCTTTCTTTAAGGTAGAACTAATTATTAATCATAGGAATCAGAAGAGTTAATTATTTAAATATTTGTATGGAACATTTTTTTCTTCTCAGAAATTTTTGGATATTTTTTTTTATTAAATACTTTATTTTTTTTCTTCAAGTTACATCTCAGTCACAAACCCTTCCCAATTCCCCCTTCCTGTCTCACCCTTCCACCCTCTTCCCCCCAACAGCTTCCACTTTCAGTCCAACAAATGGTTCCTTCTCTAATAACAGTAAATACAATACAAAACAACAGAAATAAATATGCCACATTTATGAGTGTTAAACGGCCCAGTATACCTTCCAATGTCCAGTTCATACATATTTGGCCCCTGACTTTAACATTCTACCATCTAACCATCTCCATGAATTTAAAGTTCTACAACTGACTTAGCTTTCATACTAACTTGCATCACTATTATAACCATCTTCTTAGATCTAGAATGCCCTCTTGATTCCTAAACAACTCAAAATTTAGCTATGAGACTCAACCTGTCTATTCTTCAACCACCTCAGAGAGCTGAGAAGGATAAATATATCTGATTGTATAGGAAGTGCAGGGCCTGCAGCTTCCAATACTAAGAAATGACAAACCAGTGACTACCTGGACAGTTCCCATTTTCTCTCCATACATTCCAGCATCAGTTTTCAGCCTTTTGGTCCTGTTTCTCTGACAGACATTGATTGTAGAGCAGAAATTATGAAGGACTTACCTAACCTGTCTTGGCAGAGCTAGGCTGTCGACTTCCCTGCTACCAAGTTTTGTCCTTTTTGGACAGCAGTCTGTCTGCAGTTGAAGCAAGGAGTTTTTTCATGCCAAGAGATAGGCTTGCCACTAATTCAACCATCTCACACTGGAGATTCTTTGATGCTTATCTTCTACTTGGAGTAGAATAGGGGGTGCTGTCAGGAGCTGATATGTCTCGATATCAAAAAAAATCTTAATTTAAGACAACATCTTTGAATGCCATATTCTGCAGATCTCTTGGGGTTTTTGAAGATGCCCTATCTATCTCTTGTATTTAGATAAGCAAATGTTGCTTGTCTCTTAACAACTTGATTACTAAGTAGTTTAGAGAATATCTGTGATAGACTGTCATAGTAGCTAACAAAGTGACATGTTTGCATGACTAGGAGTTTGTTTTTCTTAACTATCCTAAACAGTTTTAGATGGTTGGTATCAAGAGGCCAGAGCTTCACATTTTATTTTTAAGTATCTCTAGGTATGATACCATTAGGAAGCGTTACCTTTAATTTTGTATCAATATACAAAGATCTATTCAATTGTGGCTAAATATACTCTTAATTTTGTATCAATATACAAAGATCAATGCCTATGTAGTCCAATACAATCTTAATATTACGTCCATATACAAGGGTCAATACCATTGTGGCCAATTATAATCTTAATTTTGTATCAATATACAAAGATCAATACCGATGTAGTCCAATACGATCTTATTTTTGCACAATAAACAATGGTCAATACCACTTTAGCCAAATATACTACTAATTTTGTATCAATATACAAAGGTATAAGGGCATATTCAATACTCTGTCCCTTTTTCTTGGTCCTTCCTGTGCTGTCTATGTCTCATTTTTCTCAAGTCCATGCACTCCTACATAGGAGAGAAAGAAGGATACAGAAAAGGAAAAGTAGGAAGTCCCTGGGTCTAACCTCCAAAACCCATTAAACAGGGCCATTTAACAGCTTGTAATCTCTTCCCCTAAATAACAGAGTATTCAGTTATCCTTCAAATAACCAAAAGGGGGGGGTGGAGAAACACCCTCCCCACCCTCTGGGCATGGGACGTCGCTCTCTTAAAATGACTTCCTGCTGATTTGGGTCGTAGTAAACCTGTTTGGGGCCTGAACCAGAATGGAAAAATGATTAAAAATGTTAGTACAATCCTTTTATGTTCAGTCCTTCTGTTCTCAGCTGTTTAGATGACCTAAGGAGTTTGTAGGCCGAAGCTGATCTTGCAGGCTTTACTGAGGTTCTGGCTGGGGCATTGTGTAGAGCTGAACGGTCTTAGCGATATTGAATTTTTGTGGTTGTAGGCTTTTGATGGAGACAGCTATAGAGGGAGTCTCTCAGGCTGAATCAACTGGGTCACTCGTCTTCTTTGGTGTCTGATTCTGTTTTCTGCTGAGGTTTCTGTTGTCCAGTTGTCCCTGGGTTCCTTGAATGGATGTTTTGAATCTCCTGGAAAGATAAGAACAGAGCCCTGCCCTAATCCTAACTCTGGGACAATTACCCTTTTTTTTTGGGGGGGGGGCTAGGTAATATTTCTCTTGGCCCTCATATGACTCCTGAACTGTGGCGAGGGACTGTTATGCAGGGACACTCCACCCCAGAGGAACAAGACAGAAGGGTCAGGGGGTAGAGCATGGGAGGGTGGGACTGGGAAGCGGGGAAAAGAGGACAATATGATAAGGATGTAACCTGAAGCAACAAACAAATAAATTTATTAATTAAAAAAAAAGCAGGTAACAATGCTAAAACACTGTAAATAAAATAAAAGATACAGCCATTCAACCAGGTGTTATAAACCTCCAAGTGTCGAAAAAACGTAGAGCTAAGGTAAAATACATGAGAATTGTGGTGTTAACCCATGCCTTTAACTTCAGCAGAGATGGGAGCAGCACCATAGAGTTAATGGTCTTATAAATTCTAGAGTTACACGGAACAGGGTGGTGAGGGTGCACACCCTTAATCCCATCATTCAAGAAGAGTACACCCTCAATCCCAACACACTAGAGACAGAAACAGGCAGATCTCAGAGCTCAAGGTCAGCCTGATACAAAACAAACTCTAAATAAAGAAAAACTTCGATCCAGAGTGGTGGAACACATTTTTAATCCCTTCAGATGGGAACCACAGGTCTCTGATCCCAATAATTAGAATGCAGAGACACACACATAGGATTTGGAAAGACCTAAGTTTAAAAGTTACTTACAAAAGGCCTACTCAATACAAACAAATTGTCCTTTGAGATCTCAAAATATATACACTAAAGCTGGTTTAGCTCCAAAATAACAAAATAATTTTCTTCTTTAACCCAGATTGAAAGATAACACTTTATATATTGTCAAAAAACCAAATTTGCTTCAGGAGAAATATTACCTAGCCCCCCCCCCCCAACAAAAAAAGAGGGTAATTGTCCCAGAGTTAGGATTAGGGCAGGGCTCTGTTCTTATCGTTCCAGGAGAATCAAAGCATCCATTCAAGGAACCCAGGGACAACTGGACAACGGAAACCTCAGCGACAATTTATTATTAAAAAGCTAGTGCTAGAAGACGTACAACAAAAAGAAAGAACAATTGTATCGTGTTCAAATTAGAGTTGAGATAGTATTAATGGCAGTATTGTCATAGAGTACACATGCTGAGATCTTGGTAATTTAAAAGGATTTTGTTGTTGTTTGCTTGCTACAGAGTGAGACTGTCACAAGAGGGTGGATAATACAGTTTTATGTTTTATATAATGATGGCTAAATGAAGATTTCAATTTTCTCCTCAGAATTCATGGTAAAATTTCCAGATAAAACCAGACCTGAAAAACAGTATATACCATCTAAACAAGGATCAGATTTTTCTGTTCCATAAAAAGCTTGCTAACAACTTTTTAGGCCTTTGTGTTTCTGAGGTAACCATTCAAATTTGCTTCTAAGTTTTCAAAGCAGTTAAAGTATTTTCAAGGTGGTTAAAGAAGTTATTTAAAGGAATGAGCATAGCCATGGCACAGGGCTTCATTTGTGCTATTTCAAACAAGGAAAGGGTGAAGTCAGCCTTGAGCTATAGTATTTTCTGACATGCGTTTTATACCAGCATGGGAGATACTTTCAGTGTGATAAAATGCAACCAGTTCATACAAATAGAACAGGAAAGGGAAGTAAATGTGTGCACAGGGTGAGCTAATAAACACAGAAACAGAATGGAAAGGATGCCAGATAGTCATGTAACATTTCATGCAAACAGACTTATGTGGTCATTGCTGCCCTGCTGATTTTAAATAATTGTTTCAAAAGCATTTTCATGACATACTTTTAAAAAGAAACATGCCTAAAATGTAAAATTACAGGAAAGATGAGGATAACACAGTGAAACATACAAATGTTACAACAGAATCCACTAAAGGAATATGGGCTAATTATAGTAATAAAATACATTGCATTACAATTTTAAAAATCGTTATTAGCGGCAATGAGAGACAGCACATCACAGCTTTCAACATTACCTCGTCTTAAAATTTCAATGTGCTTAGTACTATAAAATTGGGGGCTGGAGAGATGGTTCACTGGTTAAGAGCATTTGTTGCTTTTTCATAGGATCCAAGTCCAGCATCTCCCTTAGGCTGCTCACAGTTTCCTGTAACCTTAGCTCCAGGAGGATTTGACTTTCTGTTGTGGCCTCTTTGGGCACTGCACTCACAGGCCCAAATCCACCCTCCAAAACATGCAACATAGTTAAAAGTAAAAATTTTAAATAAAAAGCTGTTAGATCCATCAAAAAAGATTAAATGTACTTTTTTACTGTAATGTTTGTAGCAAATTTCTTACAAGAATCGATAGACTAACAGGAAAACAGAAAGAATCAGTTGGAAGAGGGCAAATGTACCTGGGTTGCAAATATGATTTAGTGGTCACGTGTAGAACCATGATATACATATTTCCTTCAAGAAAATGTTTTATGTAACTTCAAAACAGAAAGAACTTAAAGATCATTTTTGGAGAGAATAGATGAGTCTATTGAAGCAATTTATTTCTTCTTTTGTCCCTGACATGTACAAATAAAATCTGAATGAAGTTTGTCCTTTAGAAAAAAACTATACTATAAGTAATGTAGTGTGTTTCCTTTTAAATTTGAGGGATTATGGGTTTTTGATATACAAGATCACAAGGCATTGTCTATATTGACTTCACTAATCTCAAAACAATAAGCTCAGTGTGGGCAAACACCTATATAGCCCAACAGGGAGCAGTCAGGGGCCTGACAGATAAGTTTGAGGTCATCTGGTCTTCATGACAAGTTCCAAACAAATACGTTAATGGTAGAGAGTCATTTTGACATGTATCATCCTATTTTTAATGTTACCAACACCCTATTTATTATTTAGGTTTCAAGAACCAGTAGGTGAAAACAGCTTGTGGGCCTTGACAATACTTTTTATTTACTGCAAATGTCTTTCTGACAGCCTGCCTGTTCTTTTTAGTTCCTAAAGATCTTTCTCTTTTGTCCCTACCTCCAAAGAGATCAAATAAGAGCCATGGAGGCAGACCTGTCTGATCCTCCAGATAAGGTACAATTACAAGCACAGCTCTGAGAGAGACTACTGCATTTATATGGAAACATCTTGAATTCCTAAGGGTCTTAGTGGTAGTGAAAAGAAATTCTACTGTTAAATCATTAATAACTCCTTAAAAAGTCATCACAATGATGTTCTCAAATTGAGACTAAACAGATAATTTACAAATGGATAGAATGTAGATTTATTTGTAACTTTTTATGGAAAAATTGCTACACTTGAAATTAATGCTGTCAGAATTGAAACCATGATGGGGATAAATTCTAATTTTAAAATCTATGGCCCCAAAGGGCAGTTAACAATGAGCAGGTGTTCCTTATGCTAAGGGGTTTTTGATTCAGGTTTTCACTGTTTACTGAGAAAGGTCAGTTGTAACTTTTGATTTAAGTGTTTGTTTTTTAATCACTCATTTGTTACTATCCATAAATGTGTGTGTGCGCACGCGCGCACACACACACACAAATACACATATATACCCGTAAAACCCAATTCAGATATATCTATATTTTACTTTAGCATATGTTAGATAAATTCATGGTTTTTTTGGTTGTAAAAAATTATTATATTCAATGCCTACCATGTAGGTAAATTTGAATTTAGTTTACATATGCATATAAAATATATTATTGTTTAAAAATCAAATGCTTAAAAACAGCTGATAATGAAATTTCCTGATGACTAAAGACCACAGCCTATAAACAGATTTATTTATTTTCAGACTGACTTAAAAAAAAAAAAAACCAAACCAACTAATAGAATGTATTTCACTTCCAGGAAAATTATTATAACTAAAGAAATGTAGCTTTGAATTACTTAAGGCACTAAGTAGATACAAGTTAAGTTTGCTTTTTAGTTGGTATTTAAAAATACTTCATAGGAGAGAGATATTTTAGATTTATTGTTTCTAGGGTATTTCTCCCTTGTCCTTCCCACTCTTGGGAGTTCCTCTTACTATTTTTCATATATATATATATATTTCTGCTAAGAAAATCCAATAGTCCTAAATCTCGACTTTAGGCATAAACATACATTATAAATAAGAAAATTCAATTTAAAATTTTTTTTGGAATAATAACACTTTTGAATTCCCATAATGCAATGCCTATTTTGTATTGACTGAATTATAAGCAAAACAGAAATAGAAGGGAAAGGATATACTTCTCTTTGATCTACTTCCTGCTGCTTAGGGTCGTCAGGTTCTTTGGGGGGCAATACCAAATCTCAGTAGTCATGATATCCAGCAGTCCAGAAAAATCTTCTTCAGAGCCCTCAGAACTCAATTTTCTGCTGCTGGCTAAGCCACACCACTGCCAGCACATGAGGCACTTATAGTTTACAGGTGTGGACAAACTGAAGCAGCCCACACCCGGGATCAAAACAGAATCATTCTCATAACCTAACTGGGCTTTTTTAAGAAACACAACTTTTACTACACTCTGTTTTTAATTTTCTATTTGCCAAATTATATTTTATTGATTGTAGCCCAATGAAGTAAAAGTATTTAATAAATTTCATGTATTAAATATATTTATTTCTATTTATGCCTTTATATTCATGTTATGCTGTGTTACCATTTCTGTGTTGACGGTTCTGTGATTCTTGCAGAAATGAAAGCAGTTAATTCTAATGAATCCCAGGAGAAAAAAAATCTAAAATCAATAACATCATTATAAAGAGGAAAGCTGGATAATCAGGGAAAATAATCAATTAACTAATTAATAGATGCTTTAGTAAGAACTGGGTCTGAAGAGACTTACACTCTCTTTTCCTCCTCTCCATATGACGGCAGTGATATTTCTCTAATTTCTCACCTAACGTTTGTCTGAAAAGCTTTTCTAGAATTATGTTGAGCTTGAAAGAAAGGTAGAGTAGGGTGTAAAGTGAATTAAGACCTTTATATAAGAGAGTAAAGAAATGCGAAACATTTCAAATGTAGAAAACGGGAAGGCTTATTTGATAATGAAATACAATAAACTACTTTACTTTGATTTGATTATTGCTTACTTCAATATGTTATTATGGTATTGACTTGTGGGCATAATCCCTTCCCTAAAACAAATCACTATGTAGTTCTCTCGTTTAGTAAAGACCAACACAATTATGGGGAAAATATCTGCTATTTTGTATAAGTGTGCCCTCAGAGGTAATAGCAATATCTGTGTAGAAAGAAAAAATACAAAAGATGTAAATTGAAAATATATCCACTAACTTAAGTGTGATTCATAGCATTAACAAAATTTTCCATATTTCTAACAGGTTTATTCTGGGGCTTCTTAAATGTTGGCCCAAAAAATATTTCTTTGTGGGTGTCTATTCTCTGAAGAATGGGATATTTGTTAACATCCACCACCTTTACCCAAGAGATACTACAGGATTTTTCACAACTGTGACAAGTTAAAATCTCTCCAGATCCTTCCATGTACTCCCATGAGGGAGATTATCTTAAGAAATGCTGGTTTATTCAATGCGATATGTGGGAACTTTATATCAATAAGTTAACAGCAGATCATAACTAATCCCCCGCCAAATTTCCTATACATGCACAAATAGTAAGAAATAAATACTATCTCCAATAGCTGAGACAAATCCTGTGAATAGAATGCACATATCAGGGTCAAAAGTTAGCTAATGATGCATGACAAAGAAACAAAGAACTTCCTCCTAGTGCAGAACTCAAGACAAATATTACAGTATTAGGGAAAAAAAGATCGACAGATCTTAGTGGTGACTTAAGACATCCAAGACAGCAAAGAAGGAAGAGGTTATGCAAACCAAATAAGCAATAAAAGAAACTGTCCCTATTCCGCAGTAAGATGCCATGGGTTGCCACACAGATGGACAACCGGATATCTGTGTCCACAGCACAGCTAAAACAGGGCAATGATTACAGATATTAAGAAAATACTTAGAGACCGTTTTGCAGGTTAGGTTTTTTTTTTTTCACTTACTAATAGGGAAAGTCCAGTGGTGCTGGCTGGATAAATAATATTTACCATCTTATAATAATCAATACCCAGTCACTACCAAGCAAAGGATTTAATGCTAAATGACATCAGCACTGGTATTAGTAACTTGCACTGTTCTTTGTTGGATCTGCATTCCAAAAAACACTGCCTTTAACACAAGTTAAAGCAAGTGTACCCTCTCTTGAGTACCTGTGGTGTACCCAGTTCCCAGTGTCCTTCAGATAGCAGACATGGCCTGCTGTCATTGATTGTGTTTGTTTGCTATGATAATGGTGCGAGGTGTCCTACTTTTGTCAAGAATTATGTGGCTCTTCCTGTAAGCGGCCACAGGTTCACAGGTGACCTGTGAAGATGGTTCGCTACTCTCTTGACCCAGAAAACCCTACAAAATCATGCAAATCAATAGGCTCAAACCTTCGTGTTCACTTTAAGAACACCCGGGAAACCGCCCAGGCCATCAAGGGTATGCATATCCGAAAAGCCACCAAGTATCTGAAAGATGTCACTTTAAAGAAGCAGTGTGTGCTATTCAGGCGGAATTAAGTTTTGTACAACGTGATAGGTATGGGTCTAGTTTCATTCTTTTACAAGTGGACATCCAGTTGGACCAGCACCATTTGTTGAAGATGCTGTCCTTCTTCCATTGTGCGGTTTTGGCTTCTTTGTCAAAGATTAGTTGGCCATAGGTGTGTGGGTCCATGTTTGGGTCTTCAATTCGATTCCATGCGGTATAACGGTGGAGTCGGTAGGTGTGCCCAGGCCAAACAGTGGGGCTGGACTCAGAGTCGGTGGCCAAAAAAGAGTGCCGAGTTTTTGCTGCACATGCTTAAAAATGCTGAGAGTAATGCTGAACTTAAGGGTTTAGATACAGACTCTTTAGTCATTGAACATATCCAGGTGAACAAGGCACCTAAAATGCTCCGACGAACTTACAGAGCTCATGGAGGATTAACCCATACATGAGCTACCCCTGCTACAATGAGATGATCCTCACTGAGAAGGAACAAATTGTTCCAAAGCCAGAAGAGGAGGTTGCACAGAAGAAAAAGATATCCCAGAAGAAACTGAAGAAACAAAAACTGATGGCAAAGGAATAAATTCACCATAAAATAAATGCAGATAAAGTAAAAAAAAATAGAAAAAAAGAATTATGTGGACCTGAATGCTTTTTAGTAAAGAAGTAGAATTCCAAAGTCCATTAGCCACGCTGAAATTGTTTACATAGAAACATCCTTAGCCATCCATCAGGGGACCACAAACTACAACTAATGTAGTATTCTATGTCATCCAATTAGAACAATGTTATCAAGAAAGAAAAGCCAGCAAGGGTTTGGGGCAATTTTTATGTACTGTTAGTGGCAATTTAAACCACCACGGCTACTCAATAATCTAAGAGTAGAACTATCACATGATCTCGGCACAGCACTTGGCATCATCTGGAGGGGTTGAAGGCAGTGCAAAGCAGAGACATTGTACAGCAAGGTTTAGTGGTATTATTTATAGCTGCTAGGTTATGCAATCAGCCCAGTAGCCCAAGTCATGGATGGATAAAGACAATATGACAAGGGATTATCACTCAGCCATTAGGAGAACAAAACCACACATTTGCATGAAAATGAATAGGACTATAGGTCATCAAGCTAAGCAAGATTAACTTGGGTCAGGAAAACAACTATCAAGTATTTTCTCCTTTCATATGTGGAATGTAAAATAAAGCAAAGTAGAGCAAACCAAAACCAAAACCTGAAAAAACAAAACAAAACAAAAACCCAACTTGCAAACAACCACAGCAAAAGTAAACCATCACACATACACAAACATGGAAACAGGAGGGGAATATCAGAGAATAGGAAGGAGAGCAGGGGCCAGGGAGAAGAGAGATGTGTGATGGTTAGGTATCTTATATGCAGTTATTAAAATGTCACAATGGAACCTACTATATTATACAATTATTACATACTAATAAAAACATTGAGACTAATGATAAAAATGGATACTAGGAGAATATTCAATTATTTTAATTTCTTTTAAAAATATCTTAGGTTTATAACTCTGTACCAATCTACTATCAAGAAAACGAGCATAAGATAGTAACCTTAAAATTTCATAACTTAGAATATTTTCCCCTTTAGCAACCACAGTGAGAAAGTTAACTTAAGAAAAATGAAAAGAAAAGAAAAAGCATAGTGAGGAGGAGTGGTCACAGGCCAGTAAGATGGCTCAGGAGACTGGATGCTTATCACCGAGGCTGATGACCTCAGTTCAGTCCCCAGTATCCACAAAGTGAGAGAAATCAATTCCTGTAAGTTGTTTTTTAATCTCCACATCATGCTGTAGCACATACACACATGCACTTGTGTGCGTGTGAGCACATGTGCGTGCACACATACACACACACGCAGACATACACATACAAATAAATGAATAAAGCAACACAAAAACACATATAAAAAAGAGGATTTAATTAGATATCAGAACAATGGGAGCCAACTATGATAAAAACATTTGTGAGCGGTATGCAGGACCTTAGTGTGGAACATTATTTGGTTGCAAGATTTAGTGACAAATACTAGGGATTTAATTGTGTTTTTAAATTTGTCATGAAGTTTCATTTATAGGCTCACAATACATTAAATTCTGATTATTCAATATGTTAAAATATTCAAAATGCATGGGTAGAGAGTAATAGAACATGACATTCAATTTTTTTTGTCTTTCATTACACATAAACAGTATGGTGTTTATTATCTGTAAGATATTTGCTAAATATGCTTTGAAAAAGTAGAAAAGATTAAGTATTTTTCTAACAACTTAGCTTCTTCTTATATTAGTTTAGATAGATGATCTCATCCAGCCATCAAAACTGGGAAAAACCAAGTTAGTATGATTAACATCAAGGCAATATAAAATTTCATCAAACCAACAAATATATAAAACTTTTACTGCTTGACCATATTATCAATCAAACAGGGAGACAGAATTTTCATGTTTTTTTTCTGGGAGTTCTGAATAGTATTTTGCAAAATATCCTTTATTTAGAAACTTAAAGATGTTAAAAGTTGAAAAAGATTCAAAATAAAGTTTACATTTTTTTGCAATCATAAATTTAGACAGAATGCTGAAATAATAAAACATAACAATATGGACAAAATGCAGCTTTAGTGGTTTCATATACCTATTGCTGGCCCTAGACTTAGCAACCTTAAACATTATTCTGTCTCCTGCTTCTGAGAAATGGCTGGGCTTAGCCAGCTATTCACTCTGGGTTTCTCCTGTGGTTATACAGACAATGGCTGGCACTGGAGTCCTCACCGAGACTTCCTCAGATGTCTGGCAGTTGATCCTGGCTGTCAGCTAGGACCTCAGCTGGATCTGTTGGCTGGAACATCGACACATGACCTCTCCTTGTGCTCTGGGTTTCCTCAGAGCCTGATGGCTGCATTCCAGGAATGAACATCCCAAGAGAATCATGAGAAAGCTGTTTTGTCTTTTATTGCCGACCCTTAGAAGTCAAGTAGCGTCAATTCTGCTGTTTCCAAACACTTGTGAGAATCAGGGGAGGAACAAATATTCCACGTCTCAATGTTAAAGAAAGTTTTTCTATATCTGATGAGGGATGGGATAGCTTAATGCAGTTATCCTGAAAAAAATACAGTCTGACAAGGTCACCAACGTACTAGGGGGGTAAGGAAGTGGAGAGGGTGATGAAGTGTGGTTTTGGTAAATTATTCTCTTCTTAGGGAGTTAAGCAGTAGATACATGCCATATCAGAACAACCGTATAAAGGTGTACTATTTAAGTAAAGATGAAAAATCAGGATATAGCAGCTCAGTGAGGGCATCTGAGTAAGGAAATGTATAATAAAGTTTGTGTTTTAAACAGTATTCTTTTTTTTCAGTTTCTTTTTTTAATGTTTATTTATTACTTCATGTTACATC
Source organism: Lophiomys imhausi (assembly GCA_907164525.1). Lineage (NCBI taxonomy): Eukaryota > Metazoa > Chordata > Mammalia > Rodentia > Muridae > Lophiomys > Lophiomys imhausi. The sequence continues at coordinate 3,618,164 of CAJQZJ010031917.1, forward strand.
TCCACCATAGTATCCTCTTTCCACCCCTCCCAGTCCCGCCCTCCAACCCTCTACCCCCTGTCCCTTCCATCCCACTCCTCTGGAGTGGAGTGTTCTTACATATCAGTCCCCTGACCCAGTTCAGCAGTCATATGAGGGCCAAGAGCCTTAAACAGTATTCTTTAAGGATGCTATATCAACTTGTATTTTAATGTAATATTAAATGTAAAAATATGTGACTTTTTATTAAAACAGTTAAAAATAAAGCCAAAAAGACTGTGACAAGTCAAATATTCAACAATTACAGATATTTATCACAAACAACTATTTATGGAGTTCTAACTGACTGCATGGGCTCTATGGTAGGGATACTGAGTTTAGAGAGCTAGATAAGAAGGCTGGCATTTGTTTGACCCACAGGGGAAACTGCCAGAGAAGAAATTCAAAGAAGACACTTGTTTTGCCCAGCACTCTTCCTATTTTAGTTAGTACAATGGCTCTAGGCGGATTTCTAAAGACATCGCTCCAAGATTCCTATTCTGTGTCATAATTTAAAGACTACTCTAGGCCTCATTGAGGGTTATTGAAGATGAAATTTGGGTGACTACTCAGATGTCTATAAGACAGGGAGATTGACCTGGATCATCTTGATGGACCTAAATAATCACTTGAAGTCTGGAAAGCAAACTGTGGAGACACAGGAAACAGAAAGTCACATGCATCATCCATCATTGTCATCATCATCGTTGCTATCACCATCATCATTGTCAATCATCATCACCATCATCATCATCATCATCATCAGCAGCAGCAGCAGCAGCAGGAACAGGAGCAATGGTAATAGCATAGTGAAAAAGTGAAGCAGGAAGGAAAGGAGCTCAAACAGTGAAGAAGCAATTCTGGCTCTGAGAATGGAGGGATATGGGCTTGTGTTGGCAACATGGATGAATCTGAGAACAGCTATCAACCTCAACCAGTGAGCAATGGGAACCCCAAGTCCTACTGTCACAAGAAACTGGATGCTGCCAAAGAGAACATGGAAGCAGAATCTTCCTGAGTCTCTCAATACTGCTGATCTGTTGCTTTATGAAGCCCAAAGACGCTGGTTGAAACAATCCAGACTCCTGCATTTGGAGAGAATGCAGAGCTAATTTAGAATCTAAAATTTAGAATTTAGAGTTAATAAATTTGTGGGGCTCATTTATGTATATTACATAGCTCTCAGGTTTTTATAAAAAAACATTCCTCTCTCTTGCTATACAGTAGCTTCCCTTTGTTTAATATCCTATATGATGTTAATCTATATTTATATCAGTAATGTGAGTATGTTTTTATTAGTGTTTAGCACACAGGAAAGAGAGTAATTTGGAAAATTTAAACAGGAAATACAAGTGTTCAGAAAGTCTGTGGATACTTAATTTGTTTCTCTTTTTGTATCAGGTATTTCTTTTTTTCCGCCTTTTCCTTCTAAATTGTTTAAAGGTAAAAGTGTGACTGCTACTTCTTTTGTTCATGGTGAAATTTTCTGTAGGAAAACAGATTGAGTATTTGCAAACAAACTAACCTAGTCAACTAACCAAACCAACCAACCAAACCATCTAACCAACCAAACCAATTAACCTAACCAGCCAACCAATCAACCAAGCAAAAATCAAGTCACTCAGCCAACCAAACCAACCAACCAACCAACCAACCAACCAACCAACCAACCAACCAACTAAACCAACCAAACCAACTAACCAAACCACCAACTACTCAAGCAAACCAATCAAACTACCCAACCAACCAAATCAATTAACCAAACCAAGTAACCAACCAACCAATCAACCAACCAATCAACCAACCAACCATCCAATCAACTCAGCTATAAGGATATTCAGACACAGATTTCTGTGAATTTGTTAGATCTTTAACAGTTGTGTAGTAAACCTGATGGCTAAGATGGTCCTTTTGTCACAAATATCATTAAAAGTCAGGAATGGAAAGTTAATCATTCATGTGATGACATAATTACATTTTAGACCATTGGTCTCCAAATGGCAAAAACCCTTATGTTCTTTTATTTTATAGCATGATTACAAAATAAATATACCTTTATTTATATGTATGTGATATACATAGGCCACTTAAATAAGTAGCAGACCACAAGCTTTGTGCAATATATATTATATATAAAATGGATATACATTATATATATGTGTGTGTATGTGTGTACATATATATACAAAATATGTAAATATATTTAAATGAGTGACATAACTTGAAATACTTGTAAACTGGTAAGAATTTTAAAGAAAAGAACAAGCATGCTTGAAACAAATAACATTTTATGAGTTTTATACTTTTGCTGAAATTTGTCCATAAAGTTCCATCTTCCTAAATACCAATACTTTAATACTTTACTACATTTTGCATTAAAAATTCACTTTACTATCTTTTCTGGAAAAAGTTTAAATGAAGTACCTCATAATTGACCACAACATTTTTTAACAATGAAAACATTTGTAAAATAATTTTTATAAATTCTTTTTTAATATCCTTTCTTATTAGTAACATAAATTTAGTTTACAGATTGTAAGTTTCATTGTGATGTCCTTAAACCTATGCATCATATACTGTGGTCATGTTCAGCACCCTATTGCCCCTTCTTTTTCTCTCCCACTGGTCCTCTTTGCAAATGATCCCCTTTGTCCTTTCATGTCATTTTTGTACAATCTTGATTCCACATGTAGGAGAGAGTATCTGGGTTATTTTTCATAAAATGACAATTTTCAGTTTTTTCTATTTCCCTGCAAATGATGTAATTTTATTTTATTTTATTTTTTATTTTTTTAAAATACTTTATTTTTTTCTTCAAGTTACATCTCAGTAACAAACCCCTCCCTATTCCCCCTTCCTATCCCGCCCTTCCACCCTCTTCCCCCCAGAAGTTTCCCCTTTCAGTCCAACAGATGGTTCCTTCTCTTATAACAGTAAGTATTATACAAAACAATAGATATAAATATGCCACATTTATGAGAGTAAATTGGCCCAGTATACCTTCCCAATGTCCAGTTTATACATATTTGGCCCCTGACTTTAACATTCTACTATCTAACCATCTCCATGAGTTTAAAGGTCTATATGTGACTCAACATTCATACTATCTTGCAACACACTTTTAAGAGTATCTTCTTAGATCTATAACACCCTCTTGATTCCTAAACAGTTCAAAATTTAACTATGAGACTCTAGCTGTCTATTCTTCAACCACCTCAGAGACCTGAGAGGGATAAATATATTTGCTTATATAGGAAGTGCAGGGCCTGCAGCTTCCAAAACTAAGAAAGGACATACCAATGACTGCCTGGACAGTTCCCATATTCTCTCCATACATTCCAGCATCAATCTTCAGCCTTTGGGTCCTGTTTCTCTGACAGACATTTGTTGTAGAGCAGGGATTATGAAGGACTTACCTACCCTGTCTTGGCAGAGTTAGGCTGTCGACTTCCCTGCTACCAAGTTTTGTCCTTTTTGGACAGCAGTCTTCTTCCTCTCCTATGTAGGAGTGCATGGGCTTGAGAAAAATGAGATATAGACATAGCACAGGAAGGTCCAAGAAGAAGGGGCAGATTATTGAATATGCCCTTATACCTTTGTATATTGATACAAAATTAGTAGTTTATTTGGTTAAAGTGGTATTGACCATTGTTTATTGTGCAAAAATAAGATTGTATTGGATTACATCGGTATTGATGTTTGTATATTGATACAAAATTAAGATTATAGTTGGACACAATGGTATTGACCCTTGCATATGGACGTAATATTAAGATTATATTGGGCTACATAGGCATTGATCTTGGTATATTGATACATAATTAAGAGTATATTTAACCACAATTGAATAGATCTTTGTATATTGATACAAATTTAAAGGTAACGCTTCCTAATGGTATCATACCTAGAGATACTTAAAAATAAAATGTGAAGCTCTGACCTCTTGATACCAACCGTCTAAAACGGTCTAGGATAGTTAAAACAAACTCCTAGTCATGCAAACATGTCACTTTGTTAGCTACTATGACAGTCTATCACAGATATTCTCTAAACTACCCAGTAATCAAGTTGCTAAGAGACAAGCAACATTTGCTTATCTAAATACAAGAGATGGATAGGGCATCTTCAAAAACCCCTAGAGATCTGCAGAATATGGCATTCAAAGATGTTATCTTAAATCAAGATTTTTTTTTGATATCGAGACATATCAGCGCCTGACAGCACCCCTATTCTACTCCAAGGAGAAGATAAGCATCGAAGAATCTCCACTGTAAGATGGTTGAATTAGTGGCAAGTCTTTCTCTTGGCATGAAAAAACCCCTTGCACCAACTGCAGATGTAATTTTATTTTTTACAGTTGAGTAAACTTCATTGCCAGCATATATACTACATTTTCTTTTCTTACCTTTTTTTAAAATACTTTATTTTTTTTTCTTCAAGTTACATCTCAGTCACAAACCCCTTCCTATTCCCCCTTCCTATCCCGCCCTTCCACCCTCTTCCCCCCAGAAGTTTCCCCTTTCAGTCCAACAGATGGTTCCTTCTCTTATAACAGTAAATACTATACAAAACAACAGATATAAATATGCCACATTTATGAGAGTTAAATGGCCCAGTATACCTTCCCAATGTCCAGTTTATACATATTTGGCCCCTGACTTTAACATTCTACTATCTAACCATCTCCATGAGTTTAAAGGTCTATATCTGACTCAACATTCATACTAACTTGCAACACACTTTTAAGAGTATCTTCTTAGATCTATAACACCCTCTTGATTCCTAAACAACTCAAAATTTAACTATGAGACTCTAGCTCTCTATTCTTCAACCACCTCAGAGACCTGAGAGGGATAAATATATCTGCTTATATAGGAAGTCTCTTTTCTTACCTTTAATTTTATTTAATATTAGTGTGTGTACACTGTATGTGTATAGCTACATGAATGTTGCATGTGTGACAGGCACACATATGGAGGTCAGAGGACAGTTCTCAGGAGTCATTTCTCTCCCTCCACCTCAGGTTACAGGGATCAAACCCAGTTCATCAGGCATGCACAGCAATGCTTTTGCCCATTGAAACAAGTTTTCTTTGTTCATTCATGTATTAGTGGGCACATGGACTCATTCTGTATTTGAGCTGTTGTGAAAAGTGTCATAATAAGTAAGAACGTGTGAGGATGTCTGGTATGCTGATTTGGATTCATTCAAGAATAAACCTGAAAGCTGATTAGCTGCTTCACAGTATTTCCATTTTTAGCTTCTGGAGGAACATTTTTTTACTGACTCCTTTAACATCTGCACTAATTTACATGCCCAGCCTCAGGGTATACATTATCTTTCCACACACATCCTTACCAGCATTTGTTGAGTTTTATTTCTCAATGGCATCCAATTTAATCGAATGACATTAGACTCATACTGCAGTTTGACTTGAATGGCCACATATCTAAGGATTTTGAACATTGCTTTAAAATAAAACTGATTGGCCATTCGTACCTCCTCTTTAGAAAATTAATTCATTTGTTTATTCATTGCTTAGATTATTTAGCTTTTGTTCTTGAATTTTTGTATATCTTTATATAATATGATTGACATATGGGGATACATAGGATTTTAAAGCTTCTGTACAGCAATAGAAACAATCAGTAAAGAGACAGGCACAAAAGGAGAGAAAAATATTGCCAGCTGCACCTCAGGCAGGGAATTAATTGTAGAATCTATAAAGAATTGTTAATGTTACTTTATAAACATCTCTCTTAACTTGAAAACTATTTGAGATGGTTAAACCTTGGTTGTCAACCTGACTGTACCTGGATTCAACTAAAACATGAAGCTGCTGGGTAACTCTGTGAGGGGTTTTCTTAGTCAGATTATCTGATTATCTGAAGCAGGATGACATAATCTAAATATGAGGGTGGCACTTTCTGTTGGCAGCCCAGATAGAAAGGACATGGAAGAAGGGAACTTTGTTTTTACTGGCTTGCTCTCACTCTCACTGGAAAGTTCATCTATCCAGTTACTGCAGCATATTCCTTCACGATATTAGAAAAAACTGCAAGATTCTAACACAGACTGTAGACCAGCAGGTTCCCAGGACTCTTCCAGACCTCCAGTGCCAGATTGGGACTGGTGAGACATGCAGTCCTGTGGACTGAGAAAACACTGGATTCTCTACTTCTCTAGTGTGAGACAATTATTGGATATAGAGCATGATATATATATGGTAATATATTGTACATAATAATATTTATATATAAGACTTAAAATATATACTGAATATATAATTGGATATATATATTTAAAATTTCTTTAGATAACCCTAATATGTGATATAACTATGTTTCCCAGTGTTCATGCTCAGATTTCTTTTGCAACACATAAATATTTTCTGGTTATCATAGTAAAGGCTGAGAATATTTTTATAGAATGACTCCTAACTCTTATTTTCTTTGTAGGAATATTACTTTTTGTAATTATAAAATAGATATTCAAACTGAATAAAATGTAAAATGTCCAATTTTAAAAGAAGTGAATAAAATGAATATATGCATATTATTAAACTGAAAAATACATATTAGTCACATGTCTAGCCTTCTTTCAGTGACATCCCCCACTATCAGTCAACCATGATACTGAATCCATTTTTCTATACATTTATGTATTATAATGTCATAGTGTAAACCTCAAAGACATACAAAAGTACTGGATTTGGGGTAATTGATGAAAATGTTTTTGACTTAGTGATATAATACAAAGTCACTTAACTCAATATTTTTAAAGGTTAATCTTTTAGGGCATTGAAATTGTATCTCAAGAAAAGTTATTTATCAAGGAATGAAGCAGAGATTCTGGAGCCAAAGGGCATATGAAGGGCAGAGTTCCAATGTTAAATGTGAGCAACCTCTGGCTTCTGGCTTCTGACTTGAGCATCAGTGATTCTGCCACCAATTATACACAGAACGGAGCTAGATTCTTTCATGTGGTGTGAAAGACTCTGACATGTGGGTTTGTAGAGCAAGTTCTGCATATGTATGAATTGGGGCTCAGTCAGTTTAGTTAACTGACTAAAATAAAAGAGAGTATGCTCTAACATGCCCTCATTTTAATTTCTTCTATTGCCTTTTCAACATATTTGAGTTTATTTTAAGTGCAATTTTTGTATTCATATATTCCTTTCCTATCTATTTGCCTTCCTCTAGCACAATATAGGTAAGTTTGTTCCTGTGGCTAAATTTTCCTTTCATTTGCTCTTTCTGTGTTTATATATGTGTCTCTGTGTAAGTAGGTGCGAGCTAGGTGCATATACATTTAGTAGTGTAATATTATTTTGATTAAATGCTGCCTTGATTAGAATGAAGTGCTCTTCTTTGTTTCGTCTGATTAGTTTTAGTTTGAGGACTATTTTGTCAGCTGTCAGGATGGCAGCACCTGCTTGCCTCCTGAGCCTGTTGCATGGAATACTTTTTTCTGTTCTTTCACTTTAAAGTGTTGCCGATTTCCCTATCTTTTTTGTTATTGTTTTGTTTATTTTTGAGATTGTAACTTAAATATGTCATTCCTCTCTTCTATTTCTTTCCTTCAAGCCCTCGCATACACACCTTTTTGCTCTCTTTCAAATTTATGGCCTCTTTTTCTTCATTAATTGTTATTGAAAGTATATATGTATTATATATATGAAAACATTTATATATACAGAATGTATAATATATTATGTGTAAATTCCTATATATATGAATATATAATATAGGAATCTATTCCTATATGTATACAAATATATAGTATGTATTCCTAAGTATGACCTGTTGAGTTCCTATCATGGTACATATATGTATGTTTTCAGGGCTGACTGTTTGGCACTGGATGACCAATTGGTGTGCTCTTCCCAGGGGGGGGGGGGGCTACCTATCTGAGTCCCAGCTATACTCAGTTGTCTATTGTTCTTCGTGCAGGGTTGAGGCTTCTGGGGTTTTCTGTGTCCAGTTTGGCAGGTTTGTTGGTGTCATCTTAGCTCAGCTCACCTTTAAAGCAAGATTTACTGTTAAAAGTTGTGTGAAGATTACAGTGAATATTTTCCTGGCTTGTGCTATTAGTTGTTCTTTGTATTGCATTCACTTAGAATCTTTTTTTTCTTTCTTTCTAGAGTCTCTTGGCTATGGCTATTTCTTGTTTCAGTTAGAAAATATTCTTCTAGTATTTTATTTAGGGTTAGGAAGTATGCATTATAAGATATAGGAGTTGTTACTACTTTCTAGTATAGAAATATCCTTGACTAATTGATCTTGACACTGCTGGGAAAACATGGAGAATTTCAGTATCAAAATGATTAGTTTGTTCTATTATATGACAAATGCTACCTGAGCTTAAAATGAAATGAACAGAAGCTTTCTTAAGAGTCTTATTTCCCTTTGTTTGAGAGAATTAGTTAATTAACTTGAGATGAGTTTTCACTATTAGCTCAGGATGGCCTGTAACTAATTATGGCCTGTAACTAATTATGTAGCCCAGGCTGGCCTGTAAGTAGTTATGTCACTGAGGCTAGCCTGTAACTTGATTTATCCTGATACTTTAGCATTTCAAATGTTCGCATCATGTGTATGTGTTACTGTGTCTGACTTTTTGAGAAAATATTGGTAAAATAATAAAAAATTGCATATCTGAATCCATTTAAAACCAGGTACAACTCATGTGTAATAACTGAGCTTTATGTTTCCTTTGTATTTTCAAACTTAATGAGCAGTTGACTAGCAACTACACTTTCCACATATCTGTGAGAGTCAACATTAATGGTTTCTTCCAATGAAAGCTGAATACATAATGCCTTCCTCCTGCCTAGGAGTTCTAAGATTTCCTTAGGGAAAGGTGACTCCCATGGTTCTCCCTGTAAACTCACTCAGTCACTTTGTAAACTGAAGTGTTCTTATGTTTACACGCTTAACCCAGGCAGAGAGGAGGAAAAGATGAGAAGGGCACAATCCACATCACCCAGGTTTTGTGTATATGAGAAATTCATTGCCTGAAAAGCCTTCCAACCAAACAGGAAACCCAAACCAAATCAATCCAAAAGATGGCATAACTGAAGAAAAGAATAACCCTTCGCTGTTATGCATCCAAGGGCCTTGTCAAAATAAGGAAACAAGGGAAAACATTGATGGTGATTGACAAAGTAAATTATCCTAGCTTAAAAAAAAAAACAAAAACAAAATCTAAGGAAATGTCTACCAGTACCATGGGGAATTAGGAGTTAGACAAACCCCTGATGGCAGATAGATAGGGGGAGGGACCCCAGACAAATGATAAAGAGTCAACTCTGGCTTCTTCCTTACATCCTTGATCTGAAAAAAAAAAAAGCCTGACAGCTTAATAGAAAGGCTCACATGTAGTGCCTCTGGCCGGTGCACCTTTCTGACAAGTTCAAGGCCAAATCAGAACACATTTACCCCAAATTTGTGGGACTATCAGCCTCTTGTTTTTGTTCAAATGGGCCAACCACACAGGTTAGGAGACAAAAACCCATAAAGATCTTACAATGCTCAGCTCTCAGGGAGACCAGACTGATTTTCCAGCTTCAGCTGTCTGCTTTATAGTGGCTCATCCTCTGTGTTTGTCTTGCTGTGCATGTGTGTTTCCTACCCCTAATAAAAGCCTGTCTTCACGGGGTGATTCTGTCTATTGTATCTGAGGTTTTCCCTCATGCTGCACTAGAGATCTTTTTCTGTCTTTAAATTTCTTTTTTATTTTTATCTGTCCATCCATCCATCCATCCATCCATCCATCCATCCATCCATCCATCAATTCATCCATTTATCTATCTCTCTATCTACTATCTATCATCTATCCATTTATCTATCATCCATCTATCTATCTATCTATCTATCTATCTATCTATCTATCTATCTATCTATCATCTATCTGTTTTTTTCTTTTTTTAAGCATTTATTTATTAATTCAAGTTACATCTCTATCACATCACTTTCCTTCTTCCCCTCCCAGTCCTACCCTCTCATCCTCTTCCCCTTCACCCTCCTATCCTTCTCCTTGGGTGAGAGGTGCTCCCACATATCAACCACCCTCAGTTCATCAGTCACATGAGGGCTAAGAGTTTCCCTTTCCTCTGGGGCCTGACATGTCTCAGCTAGGGTAAAATGTTCCACTAACAGGCAACAAAGTCCATGACTGAGACTGCCACCCCAACTTGCTAAGGGATCTGCATGAAGACTAAGCTGCTTATCCTTTATATTTGTCTAGTGGGGTGTGGGTGTCTAGGTCTAGTCTAAGCATTTTTCTTCTTTTTTTTTTTTTTTTTTTTTTTTTTTTTTTTTTTTTTTTTTTTTTT
>CAJQZJ010031917.1:3634447-3666263 GCA_907164525.1 Lophiomys imhausi
GGAATAGGGAGGGGTTTGTTACTGAGATGTAACTTGAAGAAAAAAAATAAAGTATTTAAAAAAAAATAAAATAAAATTGTAAAAAAAAAAATAAAAAATAAAAATTAAGCCAGTCCAGTCACCTGGGTGTCAATTGTCCAGTAAGCAGATTTGGGTGAAGGTCTGATAACAACAGGAATATGGATGGTAGGTATCTTTTCTTTCCATGTAATACCTGAGAAAATCAGACCATTCAGAAGACATGCTAAACCAAATGTAAAAGCTTTGTGAAAAAATTCACAAGGCTCTTGACAATTGTGAATTATAAACTGAAAACTTCCCTACTGCTACATATTTAAAAACATTTTACTCTTTGAGAATTTCAAACTATATTTTAATAATATTCACTTTTTGTTGTCTTTTTAAAAAGTTAATGTTTATGAGTGTTTTTGCCTGTTTGCATTTATACGTACCATGTGCATGCCTGAGACCAGAGGAAATCAGAAGAGAGCTTTGATTTTGATTCCCCTAGAAATGGAGTGATGGATGGTTGTGAGTCACTTTGTGGGTGCTGGGAAATGAACCCTAGTCCTCTATAAGAACAAGAAGTACTCATATTGGCTGAGCCATCTCTCCAGCCCTCTTTTTTAGCAATGGCTTAAGGGGACTGACAGAAAATTGCTTGGCTGGAACACACACACACACACACACACACACACACACACACACACACTCCATATATATCATAAATTCCACATATGTTCATTATATATATGTTATATATGTATAACATATACATATACATAGTATATGATGTATACTAACATGTATACAATAGATAAGCTTGGCTATCCAATTTTCCTTTTGTGTTCATTAACTTATTGAAGGAGTTCAAGCATTTCTATGACTGCAACTCCTTATGGAAAAGAATTCAAAATATGCCTTGAAACATGAAGTATTTTTAAGGAAAATGTAACTGATGATACAGCCCATAAGGGCCAGGGAAAACATGCTAGACAAGTTTCCTTGGGATAGTTTCTTCTTTTACTCAGTGTTCCTCAGTCTTCTGTGGAAATTGGAAGTTTGTTGTCACCCAGAATCCTTATCCTTGCTGTTTTGTCTATGTAGGCAGATTTAGCTCAAGGTTTCCTTGATTGACTGATTCTCAACATGAAGTTACATTTGGAAGCACTGATGTTAGTGAGTTATCTCCTTGTCCAGGAATGTTCTTAAACTCTGTCTGCCCATTCCAGTCACCTTCAATAGTCATATTGCTTTGTTCATTGTCTTTTCAGCAGCAGCCATCACCCAAAATGAACTTCTTTATTAATTTGTTCTCTGCCATTTCTCAGTAGTATTCTAATAGTTTCCATCTGAGCTGGTAAAGTGGTGGATTCTCTCCTATTCTCAATACCTGGGCTTCAATAGTAGGCCGTGCTGAGGTCCCAATTTCCTAAATAATATTGATTGAACAAATCAAAGTTCTTAAACTTAAATAAAAACATTAAAAATGTCAAGCAAAGGTATGAAATTTCATATGTAATGTTTGTGATGTGGATTACTTTTTCCTAAAAAATAACAATAATGCTTCAACATAAAAATGAAAAAATTAACAAAAATGTGAACTATCACATTTCACAAACTACTTTCTATTTTCATTTGTAATAGTATCCACTCTTTTTTTTTTCTCGCTGAAGCATTGGGGATGTTCCTTACATATTAGTCTTTCTTGGATGAATTATTGAAGATGTATACTAACATGTATGTGTATGTAAAACATTTAGCTTTTCTTTTCTTATTGATGCCACTGTTTGATTTATACAGATGGGGGATTTCCTTTCTGTACATCTCAGCATGTTCAGCCCTGCTTTGTTATTGTCTGAAATTCTGAGACTGTCTTACATATACTTATGAAGAAAAACATTTGGCCTCTGATAAACGGATGACAGACATGATATAAAGGCTTGAGGATGGTCAGTGTGGAGCTGTACAGGGAGATCTGCACGTCTGGCTCCAGCTGTGCAGCTACTCACAAGAAATGACTAATCCTGGTTTGGCCAAAGTCAGTAATTATTTTTACTGTTGATGTGAAGATCAAAGGTTATTCCAGGAAGTAAGGCTGGTGCCGTGGACTTTGCTATCTGACAACAGTAGGGATTTATCAAAGCTATCATTTGGGGCACGGTTTGCACATTGACTTGGTGCTGATGTATGTGGGTCATGCAGCAGTGTAAACAAGCTTCATGTGATAGCCATTATAATTAGCTAACAGTAAATGAATCTACTGGTTTTGAGTCATCTTTGCCCCTTTTTCAAGCATCAAGTTCTGGCTCTTAATGTTAGGGAAGCTGTATCATATTTTCAAGAGTGTGTCATTCTATGAATCCTTATCATTGCTGAAAAATTTGACCCTCTTATCATTAAATCATTTTATACTAAAAATCTTTATTTAAGTGCTGCCTCATGTGAGATTAGACTAATACTTGAAGGGTTTATAATAATTGCAAATTAACTGGAAATCTTAAATGTGTATGTTTTCAATGATATTCATTTATATATACAATTCTTCCTCAGACATGGATGAACTCCCAGCTGGGACACACTTCTAAGAAGTGCTGCTCACTCCATCCATGTTTCTCACCATGTCTAATAAATCTCCTCTAAATCCTGTGTCTAATGACAAGTCAAGCTGAGTACTCTAGAGGATCAACAGTGAAGACAGAGGAAGTGATGCTTTCAAATGTGGATTTGGTTTTCTAATTCCTATTGTGTTAAACTCTGTCCTGAACATTTACTATATATTATCTACTCTAGCCTCTACTATTTGAAGCCAGCTTCATAATCTTCATTTCTAGATAGGTAAACTGCAGCTCCCTAAGTGACATGAAAGGCTGTGATTTACAAGGGACACCTGCTATAACTCAAAATGAATCTTTCATAAAATACACAGAATGGTGCCTAACAAGACAAAATCATGAGTTTAGTGCTAATGTCTACACTACATTTTGTTAGAAAATATGGGTTAGCTATTTCATTGTCAGTCATAGAAATCTGCATAGAGCAGACTTTAAGAAATTCAACAAATATTTATACAATGAATAAAATTTCCAAAAAATTTAAATTTGTCAAGTATTTAAAAGGTTATTTTACTTTTTTAAATGTGGCTATATATTTTTTTTTACATGGCTGTAAGTACATTTGGACATGAGACTCTCTTCGTTGTTCATTTTGTAATTTAGTTTTAATCCCTCTTTCAAAGACCCCTTTGTAAGGGTTCTTTGACTTAAGTCCAGTGAAATATGGTACCTTGTAAAAGTTCACAAGTGCATTCCATGAGAACAGGACTCATGGGTGATGGCAACCAGACACAACTGATTTACACAGGTATGAGGGTGCAGGAAAATCAAAAGTGCTTACGTGGCACATCTCCTGGAATGGTGAGGTACTGAGTGTGGTGAGGAACTACACCAAGCATCTCTTTGTCCTCCACAGCACCTTCCTATATCCAGACAAAAAAATGCGGTTGCTTAGATACTGTAGTACCTACTAAATCAGTGGTAGATAAGCAATCTAGCCTTATGTTCATTTTCATTGCAGCCAGGTAAAAATATGTAGTGCACAGATATATACCCTTTTGCTTAAAAACCCTTCAATAATATCTATTGTCCTTAAGATAAGGGTAGAATTCCTTCAGAAAGTGGACAGGTCCCTCTAACCGGATCTCTTTCTACCTGTCAAGCCTCATCTGGCACCATAGTCTCTCACCTCCCACTTCTGTGATTATATACTTTCATAAAAACTTGTATTAATCATTTTCTTGGCCACAGGGACTTTACATATGTTTTTCCTTTTTTCTTGTCTTTTCAAGTCCCCTGTCACTAGACCATTCCAGGAACTTTCTGAGCACCTATCTTTGAATTAGGAACAAAGAACAGAGAGTAAGGGGGTGAGGCTATTCCAACTCCTATCACTGCCACACAACCGTATCTATGAGTACATGTTCCCTTGTAGACATTGTCCAGGCATTAATCAATACTCCCAATAAGTTTGAGAAGCAAGTCATTTTATATATGAGGAATTAAATATCAGGTTGTTGCAATAATTTAAGTAGTAAAGCAGGAGAGTCAAGTGTTCAAACTAACATGTCAATATAAGTATCAAACACCCAAGTCTTCGAAGATGTAACTTAAAAAGTCCAAAGTCTTGCCAACATGACAGCCTCCACAAGGACAGCAACAACAGACAGGCTAATGTGTCTCAGGACGTCTCCACCAGACAGAAAGAATTATAGGCAACTAAGGAATGCTGAAAGTGGAAGAGAGTGTCCTTCAGGGAAGAGCACATCAATTGGCTATCCACAACCAAATGGTCAGCCCTGAAAACGTACATACAAGTAACATTATACAGGCTGAACAGGTTTTATTTATGCATTTAGGAATATATTCGCACCCACATTTTTTTCTTTTGTGTGTGTTTATGTGTGTAAAAACAATGAAAAAGAGGCCAGGGTTTTTTTTTTAATTCTTTTTTTAAAATGTTTATTTATTGCTTCAGGTTACAACTCCATCACAGTGCCCTCTTTCCACATTTCCCAGTCCTATCTTCCCACTCTCTACCCCTATCCCTTCCATCCCACTCCTCTGGAGTGGAGTGTCCCTACCTATCAATCCTCCACCCCAGTACAGCAGTTAAATGAGGGCCAAGAGCCTCCTCATACACTGGGGGCCTACAAGGCAGCACCACTAGGGCAAAGTGTCTCATTGACTGGTAACAAAGTCTATGTTCCTTTTCCCTTTGGTGCATTGGTTGTAGCATAGTTATCCTGTACTATATGACTAAAATCTGATTATAAGTGACTAGAGGCCATGTGCATCTTTCTGAGTCTGGGTTAGCTCACTCAGGATGAGCTTCTCTAGTTCCATCCATTTGGCTGCAAATTGCATGATTTCATTGTTTCTGAAAGCTGAGTAGTAGTATTCCATTGTGTAGATGTACCAGTTTTTTTTTTTTTTTTATCCACTCCTCAGTTGAGGAACATCTGGGTTGTTTCCAGTTTCTAGGCCAGGAATTTAAAAGAGAGCAAGGAGAGGTATATAGGAGGATTTGAAAGAAGGAAGGGGAAATAAAAAATGATGCAATTATCTCAAATCATAAAAGAAATAATTTTGAAAAATGCAAATCAAACAAGGAATTGCATACATCTACAGGGCATGCCTCACTTTTCTTCATAAAGTTTTTCAGCAACTTTCTTCTTTTTTTGCTCTTTTTTTATTATAATGTTTATTACATCAAGTTACATCTCCATTATAATGCCCTATTTCCACCCCTCACAGTTCCACCCTCCCACTCTCTCCTCACTCTCTCACCCATCCCACTCCTCCGATGTGGAATGTGCCTACATATCAGCCCCTCTCAGTTCAACAGTCATATGAGGACTAAGAGCTTTCTATTGCACTGGGGACCTACATGGTAGCACCCCTAGGGAAAATTGTCCCATTGTTAGGTAACAACGTCTATGTTCTTGATCTTTTTGGTGTGTTGGTTGTAGGATAGTTATCCTGTACTCTGTGGCTAAAGTCCAATTATAAGTGAGTAGATGCCATGTGCATCTTTCTGAGTCTGGGTTAGCTCACTCAGGATGAGCTTTTCTAGTTCCATCCATTTGGTGGCAAGTTGCCTGATTTCCTTGTTTCTGATAGCTGAGTAGTATTCCTTTGTGTAAATGTGCCATGATTTTTTTTTTTATCTATTCTTCAGTTGAGGGACATCTGGGTTGTTTCCAGTTTCTAGCTATTACAAATTAAGCTGCTATGAACATAGATGCGGATATGTCCTTGTGGTTTGGTGAGGAATCATTTGGGTGAATATCCAGAAGTGGTATGGTTGGGTCTTGAGGTAGGGCTATTCCAAATTTTCTAAGATATGGCCAGACTGATTTCCATAGTGGCTGTACAAATTTGCACTCTCACCAGCAATGGAGGAGTGTTCCCCTTTCTCCACAACTTCGCCAGCATGTGCTGTCATTTGATTTTTTGATCTTAGCCATTCTGACAGGTGTGAGATGGATTCTCAGAGTCATCTTGAGTTGCATTTCTCTGATGCTTAAGGATGTTGAATATTTCTTCAAATGTCTCACTGCCATTAGAGATTCTTCCTTTGTGAATTCTTCGTTTAGCTCTGTTTCCCATTTTTTGATTGGATTATTTGGTTTCTTGGTATTTAATTTCTTTAGTTCTTTATAAATTTTGGATATTAACCCTCTGTCGGAAGTGAGATTGGTAAATATCTTTTCCCAATCTCCAGGTGTGGGGAGCCACAACCCTAAGATGGCACCTGGCTTGATGCCAGAAAGCTCAAGCTTAGCTGTAAACAAGCCTTAGTTGGTAGCAGCTGCCTAGCCCGGTGTGCTTCCTCCTTTTGTGAGCCTATCTTGGATCACCAGGTGGCATGATCTGATTGGGTTTGAGTAGGCATATAAGGGCTTGGGGGAGGAGAAGCAGAGAGACACAAGCAGAGACACAAGCGGAGACACAAGCAGAGAAGCAGATGTACAAGGTTCCTGAATAAACTGTTTGAAGAAGAATCGTGGTTGTGTCTTTCCTGCTGGTCAGGGGGACACGACATCCAGGTATTTTTTTTTGTTCTAGTGACAGTGTCCTTTGCTGTACAGAAGGTTTTCAGTTTCATGAGGTCCCATTTATTGATTGTTGGTCTTAGAGCCTGAGCTATTGGTGTTCAGGAAGTTGTCACCTGTGCCAATGAGTTCGAGACTTCTTCCCACTTTCTCTTCTATTAGATTTAGTTTGTCAGGCTTTATGTTAAGGTCTTTGATCCACTTGGACTTAAGTTTTGTGTGAGGTGATAAATATGGGTCTAATTTTATTGTTTTACATGTTGACATCCAGTTAGACGAGCACCATTTATTGAAGATGCTGTTTTTTTTTCCATTGTACAGTTTTGGCTCCTTTGTCAAAAATTAAGTGACCATAGGTGTGTGGGCTCATTTCTGGGTCTTCAATTTGATCCCATTGATCAACTGGTCTGTTTCTATACTAGTACCATGATATTTTTATTACTATTGCTCTGTAGTACAGCTTGAAATCTGGGATGGTGATACCTCCAGATGTTTTTTTTATTGTACAGAATTGATTTAGCTATTCTGCATTTTTTGTTATTCCATATGAAGTTGAGAGTTGTTTTTTCCAGGTCTATAAAGAATTGTGTGGGTATTTTGATAAGAATTGCATTGAATCTGTACATTGCTTTTGGTAGGATGGCTATTTTTATTATGTTGATACTATTATCCATGTGCATGGGAGATCTTTCCATCTTCTGATGTGCTCTTCAATTTCTTTCATCAAGGACTTGAAGTTCTTGTCATACAGGTCTTTCATTTGATTGGTTAGAGTTACCCACAGGTGTTTTATATTATTTGTGGCTATTGTGAAAGGTGTTATTTCCCAAATTTCCTTCTCAGCCCATTTATCTTTTGTATAAAGAAGGGCTTCTGATTTTTTTAAAAATTAACTTTGCTGAAGGTGTTTATCAGTTGTAGGAGTTCTCTGATGGAATTTTTGGGGTCACTTATGTATACTATTATATTGTCTGCAAATAGGGATAATTTGACTTCTTCCTTTCCAATTTGTATCCCCTTGATCTCCTTTAGCTGTCTTATTGCAGACAAGAACTTGAAGAACTATGTTGAAGAGATATGGAGAGAGTGGGCATCCTGTCTTGTCCCTGATTTTAGAGGAACTGCTTTAAGTTTCTCTAGTCACTTTCTTCTTAATTTGATATTTCAGGACCATTACTATAAAAAATTGTAATAGTGACAAAAATGGAAACAACAGTTTTGGAAGTCCCAGGTTCTGGAGCAGAATTCTGGATTTAAGTCACTTCTGTCATTTAACCTCTTTTTGTCAAAGGCAATATGTCTGATATCACCATATTTTAATTGTCTGTATATGAAATGGTGGTGATGATGGCAACATGTGCACTAAAGTATGAAGAGTATACAAGGATACAGACAGATAATGGATGGCTCATTATCAACATACAATATTATAAACCACTGTCACATGTTTGAACTTACATAGTAGGCTATCTTAAATCTAACATGTTTTATGTCAGTATTTGTCACTGTTATCTATTCTTTCCTTCTAAAAGCACTACAAATGTTAAAATCTCAACCTTCCAAACAAATAAAATAAGAAAAGAAAACTAAAATTGATTATATTACGCTTTAAAAAAAAAAAGTTTGCCTGGCCTGGCTTCAGACTTTTGGCTCCTGAACCAGATTTGCCTAGAGAGCACCTTCACCAATCGTCCACCTCCTCCAGCCTTGATCCAATTGAGTAATTCATGCATCATCTCTACTTGGTCTAGCTCTGGCCATGAAGTTCCTGCCAGCTAGAATCTCACATCAGATGCGCAAGCAAAGAAAGAAATCCATATGCTCACATCACATCTCAAGCTGGAGCAATGCATTCCTCATATTCTAAAAGACCGTAACTGCTAACCTAGAATTCACAGAGTACTGGAAACAATACTTCACACAAAGAACTAAAGGACACTGAGGAGTTAATCTTCTCCAGGAATGAGCTCCTTAATTGGTTATCCAATACCAAGTGGCCAGCCCTGAAATCATACACATGTAAATAACATCAGTTATTTATAAGAGATATTTATAGTATTTATAAAATATTGATAGTACTTATAAAATACTACCTAAGACTCCTCAAGTAGTATTTATATAGCTATACATACATAATATACACATACATGCACACACACATACATATAAAGAAAAATAATTTAAGGAGTGAGCTTGTGAACATGAGAATGATTGGATGATAGAAAGGGAAGGGAAAAAGTCATTATTATATTTAATTTTTAAATACATGAAACAGATTCCTAGGCAATAAAAAAGTTAATTGGTGTAGTTTTTTTCATCATCTGGTTTTTAAATTCACATTTACTATAAGGGTAAATAAAAGTTCAAAATCCCCATTCCACAGGCTCTGTGTATTTAAATGGCACATCTAGCCAAGACTGGCATTTTCAGGCAAACTTTTGGTAAATGTTTTTAAACCTGTAGGCCACCAATATCTGTAAGGTTCACACTACTAAATTATTTTCAAACTTCCTCCTAGATCATTACTCACCTATACATCTGGGGATTATACATCTTTAAATAAACATCAGGGACTTTGAAAATGATGTATGATTTTTAATTAAGACAAATTCCAAGTTGCAAAGGAATCTATGCACATTCACTCATGAATTTATGGTAAAGGCTGCTTGGGAGAGGCATCTGATTCAGGAAGGAGTATAACAGTGAGGGGACAAACAAGGAACAGAATGACTGGACTAAGCAGCTCAGAACTCAGCTTTGGATGAGAAGAGACATTGGAAATATCTAGGATAAGGAAACTTTTAGTACAGCTATGAAGTAATATGTTTTTATAATGCAGATGTCCAGAGCTTCATAGCTTTTAACCTAGGTGATAATAAACATGAAGTTACGATGGTTTCATCCTAGTTGAAAGCAAAAACAGGGAAAAATTACTAAAGTTCCAGAGTTCGGGTGTTTTAGTTTTTAAAATAGTCTAACACCATTTAGATATAAACCCAACATTCTCATTATGACTTAAGTGAGATTAAAGACTCTTAATGTAAAGTAAGTTTATGGAATAACAAAATTGGAATTCCCTGAAATTATTATTAACTATCCATTGTTTTTCACCATATGAGATTTATAGACAGCAGGTATAATTCTGCTTCTTTTTCTGGCAGTTTTGTACCTAGAACTTTAAGTATAGTGACGGCTCCTTTTTTCTTTTACACACAAAAGTTTCCCCTATTGTGTCTTACAAGAGAGCAGGGCAACCCTTGACTCAGTTTCCTGCAATCCCTCTCTTTGCCATAAAATCAACCTCAAATGATTCTGGTGTTGTTTTATGTAGGTGTGAATTAAGAGCTCAGAGATGTTTGGGTCTGATTTGAATTTTTGTTGGTCCTGGTGCTTTCTATTTTTATTTTGTTTTTGTTGGATTTACACATTTCTATTATCATTATGCTTTGGGAACTGAAAGAGAAGCTCACACTAGAAATCTGAAGGATAATTTAAACCGTGCTTCTTTTCTTTTTAAACTTTAGCCCACATTTTAAGGGTTTGGCCTAGTGAGGCCATGACTATTATAAACAAACCCTTGGCTTCTGAAACCCAGAAGCATTATCTTCAGAATGCAAGAATACCTAATCTTTTTGCTTGTGTTATAATTTGAGCTGTGTTATAGTCCTGCAGACACATTGTTTACATATGAATTTATTTTCCCAATATTTCTTTCTAAACCCCTTCATTGAGATGTCTGAAAATAACTGAAGTCAAGACATACCAGTGCCAGAGGATGTATAGGCAATGAATAAGATGACTTAAAAAGTAGGCTTTGTTCTGAAGCATCTACATGGACTGCTCACACGATTCATGACCACTGGATTCTTGCCACTTTCTACTTAGCTATAGGAAGAACTTGCCCATGAGTTTCTTCTTTAAATATTTATGTGAACATGATAAAGGTTTTTGGAAAAGTTTTTTCAGTAACAAGTTGATATGATTTCAGTATAACTTGTTCTCAATATCCACAGATAGCAGGATTGCTTTGTTTTGTAACTTTAATCATTTAAGACAGACAAGGTAGTACGTGAATATCATATGGAAAGACTCAAATAAGAAAACTGATAGCTCCTTAAAGATAATAATTACTCACAGTTAATACAGACCTGCATATTAAGGGCAAACAGCTCTGACAATAGGATTGTCCACACTTCAGATGTTGAACACATTTGGACTTCCAATGAGCCTTTAAAACAGAAGTTCTTCTAACTCTTAGGATTGATAATTTGCTCCTACAACTAATAGTTGCCATTAGAGTTCTTGTATAAAGGATAC
The DNA here is from genome assembly GCA_907164525.1 of Lophiomys imhausi. Lineage (NCBI taxonomy): Eukaryota > Metazoa > Chordata > Mammalia > Rodentia > Muridae > Lophiomys > Lophiomys imhausi. The sequence continues at coordinate 3,645,378 of CAJQZJ010031917.1, forward strand.
AGAGTAGAAACGGCCACTGGAAGGACACATGGGGAACATCATGGCTTGTGTAAGTATAGGGGCAGAAGGAGGCAAAACAGTTATCATGTCCTTTCTGTGAGACCATTGCTCTTCTTAGGACATCAATGTATTCAATCTAGAAGCTCCATTAGAGTTCACGTTCAGAGATTGTTCTCCCATGTAGGCATGGTTGGTCAAAATATTTACCCTAGGATTGCATTCAGGTTTCAGGCTTTCTTCATTTGCTAAAGTTTGGGTTGATGGCAAATTTCAGTCTTTTAAGCTCCATTATATGTTAGTTTTGTCCAGGGAGTGTGTGCCATCCTGAAGCACTATTGTCATGTGAGTTTTTAATAGAGTCTTTTGCTAGCTCATAGATTTTATGTATTTATCCTATTTATTGTTTGCTTCCTTATGCACATTTTTAAGAAATAGGGTTTTGAACTAATATAATTTTACTTATGGTAAAATGCAAATATATACTATAATACATGGAGTAAGAAAAAGCCTAAGTTCTAGAAAATTATGGAGTTTCCTATATAACTCAGTAAAGGAACACTTAAAGAAGAATTAGAAAAATGGATGAGGAATTGAAAATCCAAGTTGTAAATGGAGAACCTAGAATGGTAGTGAAATACTGATAATTTTCAATAGTTCTATATGTCATAAAAATACTTAGAAAAATAACAGAGAAATGTTACCAGCAATGCCAAATGCTAGTTAAGATATAGAGCAAAATTATGTTCAATGCACATAGCCAATGCAATAATTTATGAAAAATCGAGCTAAGCATATCCTACAACCTGTCTTTTTATGTGTGTAACAGAGCAATTAAGTTTACTTGGTTATAGTTTTTGAAAGGTAATGGTGAGATGCATTTTGAATCAAGAAGGGTACAATCTAATTATTATATTGTAGCCAAGTGTGAAGCTTTTTTTTCAACATTTATATATTTCTTCAAGTTACATCTCAATCAGAGTCTCCTCCCTCTTCCCACTCCTGGTCCCACCCTCCTACATTTTCCCCCTTACCCTCTGACCTTCTTTTTCATTTTAATTTGCAGTGTAACTTTCCTTCTCAACAGCTCCCCCTTTTTCTTACAACAATAAATACAATACAGAGCAATAAGAACAATTAGGTAACAACTCTGAAAATTATAATTTTCATAATTACACATTCCCAATGTCCAATCCATACATATTTGGCAACTGATAATAATATTCTTTTATTATTATTATTATTATTATTATTATTATTATTATTTTATTGCTTCAGGTTACATTTACAACATATTGACCTCTTTCTCCCTTCCCAGCCCCGCCCTTCCACCCTCTACCCCCTAACCCTTCTATCGCACTCCTCTGGAGTGGAGTGTCCCTACATAACTGTCCCTTGCCCCAGGTCAGAAGTCATATGAGGGCCAAGAGCCTCCTCATGCACTGGGGACCTACAAAGCAGCACCACCAGTGAAAAGTGTCTCATTGCCAGGGATGAAAACTAAAAAACAACCAACAAACAAAAAAAACCAAAACAAAACAATAAATAAATAAATAATTAAAAAGTCTATGTCCATATTCCCTTTGGTGTGTTGGTTGTAGTATATATATCCTGTACTCTATAGCTAAAATCCTACTATAAGTGAATAGATGCCATGTGCATCCTTCTGAGTCTGGGTTAGCTCAATCAGGATGAGCTTCTGTAGTTCCATCCATTTGGCTGCAAATTGCATAATTTCGTTGTTTCTGATAGCTGAGTAATATTCCATTGTGTAGATGTACCACAGTTTTTAAATCCATTCTTCAGTTGAGGGACATCTGGGTTGTTTCCAGTTTCTAGTTATTACAAATAAGGCTGCTATGAACATAGATGAGGAATTCCATGAGGAATCATTTGGATGTGTACCCAGAAGTGGTATGGCTGGGTCCTGAGGCAAAGCTATTCCAAGTTTTCTAAGATATCGCTATACTGACCTCCATAGTGGTTGCACAAGCCTGCATTCCCACCAGCAATGGAGGAGGGTTCCCCTTTATCCACACTCTCGCCAGCATGTGCTGTCATTTGAGTTTTTGATCTTAGCCATTCTGACAGGTGTGAGATGGAATCTCAGAGTCCTCTTGAGTTGCATTTCTCTGATGATTAAGGATGTTGAGCATTTCTTCAGGTGTCTCTCGGCCATTAGGAATTCCTCCTTTGTGAATTCTCTATTTAGCTCTGTCCCCCATTTATTGATTGGATTATTTGGTTTCTTGTAATTTAATTTCTTGAGTTCTTTGTAAATATTGGATAATAGCCCTCTGTCAGATGTAGGGTTGGTGAAGATTTTCTCTCAGTCTGTAGGCTGCCATTTTGTTTGATGACAGTGTCTTTTGCCTTACAGAATCTTTTCAGTTTCCTGAGGTCCCATTTATTGATTGTTGGTCTCAGGTCCTGAGCTGCTGGTGTCCTGTTCAGGAATTTGTCACCTGTGTCAATGAGTTTGAGGGTTTTTTCCCACTTTTTCTTCTAGTAGATTTAGTGTGACCGGCTTTATGTTAAGGTCTTTGATCCACTTGGACTTAAGTTTTGTACAAAGTGATAAGTATGGGTCTAATTTCAATCTTTTACAAGTGGACATCCTGTTGGACCAGCACCATTTGTAGAAGATGCTGTCCTTTTTCCATTGTGTGGTTTTGGCTTCTTTGTCAAAAATTAGGTGCCCATAGGTATGTGGGTCTATTTCTGGGTCTTCAATTCAATTCCATTGATCTACTGGTCTGTTTCTATACCAATACCATGCTGTTTTTACAACTATTGCTCTGTAGTACAGCTTGAAATCTGGGATGGTAATACCTCCAGATGTTTTTTTTATTGTACAGGAATGACTTAGCTATTCTGGGCTTTTTGTTGTTCCATATGATATTGAGAATAGCTCTTTCCAAGTCTATAAAGAATTGTGTTGGTATTGTGATAGGAATTGCATTGAATCTATATATTGCTTTTGGTAGGATGGCCATTTTTATTATGTTGATCCTACCTATCCATGAGTATGGGAGATCTTTCCATCTTCTAAAAGCCTCTTCCATTTCTTTCTTCAAGGGCTTGAAGTTCTTGTTGTACAGGTCCTTTACTTGCTTGGTTAGACTTACCCCCAGGTATTTTATATTGTTGTGGCTATTGTGAAGGGGGTTGTTTCCCTTATTTCTTTCTCAGCCCATTTGTTTGTTGTGTAAAGAAGGGCTTCTGATTTTTTTGAATTAATTTTGTATCCAGCCCCTTTGCTGAAGGTGTTTATCAGCTGTAAGAGTTCTCTGGTGGAATTTTTGGGGTCGCTTATGTATACTATCATATCGTCTGCAAATAGGGATAATTTGACTTCTTCGTTTCCAATTTGTATCCCCTTGATCTCTTTTAGTTGTCTTATTCTTTAGCAAGAACTTCAAGTACTATATTGAAGAGATATGGTGAAAGTGGACATCCTTGTCTTGTCCCTGAGTTTAGAGGAAATGCTTCAAGTTTCTCTCCATTTAATTTGATGTTGTCAACTGGCTTGCTGTATATTGCCTTTATTATTTATAAGTACGGTCCTTGTATGCACGTTCTCTCTAGAACTTTTAGCATAAAGAAGTGTTGGATTTTGTCAAATGCTTTTTCTGCATCTAGCGAGATTATCATGTGTTTTTTTCTTTCATCTTGTTTATATGGTGAATTACGTTGATAGACTTTCGTATGTTGAACCATCCCTGCATTCCTGGGATGAAGCCCACTTGATCATGGTGTATGATACTTTTGATGTGTTCTTGAATTTGGTTTGCTAGCATTTTATTAAGTATTTTTGCATCTATGTTCATGAGAGAGATTGGTGTGAAGTTCTCTTTCTTTGTAGAGTCTTTGTGTGGTTTAGGAATCAGGGTGACTGTGGCCTCATAGAATGAGTTTGGCAGTGTTCTTTCTGATTCAATTTGGTGAAGAGTTTGAAGGGTATTTGTGTGCTCCTCTTTGAAGGTCCTATAGAATTCCATGCTAAAGCCATCTGGCCCTGGGCTTTTTTTGGTTGGGAGATTTTTAATGACTGTTTCCATTTCCTTTGGGGTTATAGGGCTGTTTAATCTGTTAATCTGATCTTGATTTAGCTTCAGTAGGTGGAATCTATCAAGAAAATTGTCCATTTCGCTTAAGTTTTCAAGTTCGGTAGAGTATAGATTTTTAAAGTAGGACCCAAATATTCTCAGGATTTCCTCAATGTCTGTTGTTATTTCTCACTTTTCATTTCTGATTTTGTTGATTTGGGTTTTTTCCCTCTGCCTTTTAGTTAATTTGGCTAAGGGTCTATTTTTTTTGATTTTCTTGAAGAACCAACTCTTGGTTTCATTGATTTTTTGTACAGCTCTTTTTGTTTCTAAGTTGTTGATTTCAGCCCTAAATTTGATGGTGTCCTGTCTTCTGCTCCTCTTGGGAGTGTTTGCATCTTTTTTTTTTTCCAATTCACCCAGTTTAGCTGTTAATTCGCTAATATGAGCTGTCACAATTTTCTTTTTGAAAGTACTTAGTGCTATGAACTTTCCTCGTAGCACAGCTTTCATTATGTCCCATAGGTTTGGGTATGTTGTTCCTTCCTTTTTTTGGATTTTAAGAAGTCTTTGATTTCCTTCTTTATTTCTTCCCTGACCCAGTAGTCCTCCAGTAAAGAGTTGTTCAATTTCCATGTGTGTGTAGGCTTTCTGTTGATTCTTTTGCTGTTGAAATCCAGCTTTATTCCATGGTGGTCTGATAAGAAACAAGGGGTTATTTCAATTTTCTTGTATCTGTTGAGACTATCTTTGTGTCCAACTATATGGTCAGTTTTGGAGAAGGTTCTGTGTGGTGCTGAGAAGAAGGTGTATTCCTTTGTGTTTGGGTGAAACGTTCTGTAGATGTCTGTTAGGTCCATTTGTTTCATGATCTCTGTTAGACTCATTATTTCTCTGTTTGGCCTCTGTCTTGAGAATCTGCCCATTGTTGTCAGTGGGGTGTTGAAGTCTCCCACTACTAATGTGTTGGGATCTATGTGCGATTTAAGTTTTAGAAGCGTTTCTTTTACAAATGTAGGTGCCTTTGTATTTGGGGCATAGATGTTCAATTTTGAGATGTCCTCTTGATGAATGTTCCCTTTAATTAGTATGTAATGCCATTCTCTGTCTTTTTTTATTAATTTCAGTTGGAAGTCTATTTTGTTTGACATTAGGATGGCTACTCCAGCTTGCTTCCAGGGTCCATTTGCTTGGAAAACCTTTTCCCAGCCCTTTACTCTGAGATAGTGTCTATCTTTGATAGTGAGATGTGTTTTTTGTATGCAGCAAAAAGATGGGTCTATTTTACTGATCCAATCTGTAAGTCTGTGTCTTTTTATTGGCGAGTTGAGTCCATTGATGTTGATGGATATTAGTGACAAGGGGTTGTTATTTCCCATTATTTTTGTATAGGTGGTCATCCTGTGCCTCTTTTGGTTTAGTTGCTGTGGAGTTTTCTATTTCCTCTGTTTTCTTGGGTGTAGTTATCTTCTCTGGGTTGGAATTTTCCTTCTAGGATCTTCTGTAGGGCTCGGTTTGTTTAGGTATTGTTTGAATTTGATTTTGTCATGTAATATCTTGTTTTCTCCATCTATGTTCTTTATATATAAGAATTTTGCTGGGTATAGTAGTCTGGCTGGACACCTATGTTCTCTCAGGGCTTGTACGACATCTGTCCAGCCCCTTCTAGCTTTTAAAGTTTCTGAGGAGAAGTCAGGTGTAATTCTGATGGGTCTGCCATTGTATGTGACTTGGCCTTTTTCTATTACAGCTTTTAATATTCTTTCTTTGTTCTGTACATTTGGAGTTTCAATTATTATGTGGCGAGAGGAGCTTCTTTTCTGAAATAATCTGTTTGGTGTTCTGTAACCCTCTTGGATTTTTATTGGCATCTCTTTCTTCAAGTTTGGGAAGTTTTCTTCTATGATTTTGCTGAAGATATTTCCTGGACCTTGGAGTCGTGAGTCTTCCCTTTCCTCAATGCCTATAATTCTTAGCTTCCATCTTTTCATTCATTCCTTGATTTCTTGGATGTTGTGGGTGAGAGATTTTTTATCTTTCTCATTTTCTTTGGATGTTGTACTGATTTCTTCCATCGAATCTTCCATGCCTGAGATCCTGTCTTCCACCTCTTGCATCCTGTTTTTGATACTCATTTCCATAGTTCCTGTCCTCTTCCCTTGATTCTCCATTTCCACTTTTAACTCTGACTGTGTTTTCCTTATTATTTCCATTTCCATTTTCATGCCTTGAATGGTTTTATTTGTTTTTTACATTTACTGCTCCAATTTTCTTGATTTTGCCTGGAAATCTTTCACTGCTCTATCTTTTTCTTGTTTGAGTTGAGCCACCTTGGCTTGGAGCTCTCTAATGGTATTATCCATTGCTTGTGCTTGTGAAGTTGTGGCTTCTTTGAATTCCTTCATAGATTTAAGTTCTTCTTGAAGGGACTCTATCACTTTCCATAATGTAGAATTGTCATCATTTTCATGTGTTTCTGCTGTGGTGAGGTCATCAGGATTGGATTACTAGGATAGTTTTGTTTTTTAGGAGTCATATTTACCTGATTTCTGTTTTTTTCTCGGACCTTTGGCCATTTGGATGTTCTTAGCTGTCTGTTCCTGATGTCTTCTGGTCTTGGATCCAAGGGGCACTTTCGTGTAGCAGTTGAATTGCTTAGTGATCTGTCGCTGCTTACAGGGGAATCTCAGGGTCATTTTGCATCTAATAGCCAGAAGCACTGTGAGCTGGTGCAGCCTGTTTCCAGGCAATGAGGAATGACCCAGGATTGTATCACTGTTCCCAAGTCAGACCTCTCTATGTTGCACACTGTATATTCAGCCTGCAGTGGCTCTTGTGGTATGGTCCTGTGTTCCCAGGCCCAGATTTTGTGGACTCTGGAGGTCCCCAAGGACGCTGAGAGGACCCGCTCCATGTCTGATATGTCTGGGCTTTGCAGAGTACAGCTGTTGGCCCCCTGGCTGCTGGTCTCTATGTTTTGGAACCCTCAGCCTCTGTGTGACTTTGCTGTGCATTGCCGCGGCAGCTGCCGCAGCCTCAGCAGCCACCGCAGCTGTCTCTGCCACGCACGCGCTGTCGCAGCTGCCTCTGCTGCCCAGCAGCATGAGCCGCTGCAGCCACCTCCGCTGCGCATGTGCCGCCGAAGCCGCCACCATCGTTCAGGCACATGAACTGCATGAGCTGCCTCCACCGCCTCTGCCGGGCACGCACGAGCTGCCACAGCCACCTGATAATAATATTCTATTAACTATCTATCTTGATGACTCTAAAGTTCTATACCTAACTCAGTTTCCACCCTAACTTGCATTACCATTTAAAAACATCTTAGACTTAGAACATCCTTTTAATTCCTAAAGAACTTAATACTTAACTGTGAGCCTATAACTATTTAGAGACCTGAGAAGGATAAATATAACTGAATATATAGGAATTTGCAAGATGCTTCCAAAACTAAGAAATGACAGACAACTGGCTACATGGAGAGTCCCCAATTTCTCTCAATACATTGGAGCATCTATCTTCAGCCTTTTGGTCCAGTATCTCTGACAGACATTCATTACAAAGCCAAAATTTAGAAGGACTTGCCTACTCTGTCTTGGCAGAGCTATGCTGTCGACTTACCTGGTTACAAGTTTTGTCCTTTTTGAAGAGCATTTCTGTCTACAGTTGAAACAAGGGCTTTCTATTGGCCAGTGACAAGCTTGCCACTAATGCAGCCATCTCCAAATGGATATTATTCAATGCTCATTATCTACTTGGTGTAGAATGGGAGGTACTCTCAGGAGCTGACATGTCTCAATATCAAAATTTTTAAGTTAAGAAAATATCTTTTGTGTAAAGAAGGGCTACTGATTTTTTTTGAGTTAATTTTGTATCCAGCCACCTTGCTGAAGGAGTCTATCAGCTGTAAGAGTTCTCTGGTAGAATTTTTGGGGTCACTTATGCATATTATCTTATCATCTGTGAGTAGGGATAATTTGACTTCTTCCTTTCTGATTTCCATCCCCTTAATCTCCTTGAATTGTCTTATTGCTCTGGCTAGAACTTCAAGTACTATGTTGAAGAGGTATGGGGAGAGGGAGCATCCTTGCCTTGTCCCTGATTTTAGGGGAAAAGTTTTAAGTTTCTCTCCATTTAATTTGATGTTGGCTACCAGTTTGCTGTATATAGCCTTTATTTCTAGGTATGTTCCTTGTATGCCAGTTCTCTCCAAGACTTTTAGCGTGAAGGGGTGTTGGATTTTGTCAAATGCTTTTTCAGCATCTAATGAGATGGTCATGTGTTTTTTTTTTCTTTTAGCTTGTTTATATGGTGGATTAGGTTAGTGGATTTTCATATGTTGAACCAGCCCTGCATTCCTGGGAAGAAGCCTACTTGATCATGGTGTATGATACTTTTGATGTTTACTTGGATTAGGTTTGCAAGTATTTTGTTGAATATTTTTGCATGAGGGAAATTGTTCTGAAATTATCTTTCTTTGCTAGGTCTTTGTGTGGTTTAGGTATCAGGGTGACTGTGGCTTCATAGAATGAGTTTGGCAGTGTTCCTTCTATTTCTATTTTGTGGAGGAGTTTGAAAAGTATTGGTATTAGCTCTTCTTTGAAGATCTGGCAGAATTCTGTGCTGGCTGAGAAAGAAATTAGGGAAATAACACCCTTCACAATAGCCAAAAATAATATAAAATACCTGGGGGTAACTCTAACCAAGCAAGTAAAAGACCTGTACAACAAGAACTTCAAGCCCTTGAAGAAAGAAATTGAAGAGGAAAGCAGAAGATGGAAAGATCTCCCATGTTCATGGATAGTTGGATCAACATAATAAAAATGGACATTGTACCAAAAGTAATATACAGATTCAATGCAAATTCCATCAAAATACCAACACAATTCTTTATAGACCTGGAAAAAATAACTCTCAACTTCATATGGAAGAACAAAAAACCCAGAATAGATAAATCAATCCTGTATAATAAAACAACATCTGAAGGTATCACCATCCTGATTTCAAGCTATACTACAGAGCAATAGTAATCAAGACAGCATGGTATTGGCATAGAAACAGACAAGTTCATCAATGGAATCAAACTGAAGACACAGAAATAAACCCACACACCTACTGGCACCTAACTTTTGAAAAAGAAACCAAAACCATACAATGGAAAAAGTACAGCATCTTCAACACATGGTGCTGGTCTAACTGGATGTCAACATATAACATAATGCAAATAGACCCATTTTTATTACCTTGCACGAAACTTAAGTCCAAGTGGATCAAAGAACTTAACATAAAACTGGACACACTAAATCTAAAAAAAGAGAAAGTGGGGAAAAGCCTGGAACTTATTGGCATAGGTGACAACTTCCTGAACAGAATACCAATAGCTCAGGCTCTAAGATCAACATTCAATAAATGGGACCTCATGAAACTGAAAAGCTTCTGTAAGGCCAAGGACACTGTCACTAGAACAAAATGGCAGCCTATAGATTGGCAAAAGATCTTCACCAACCCCACATCTGATAGAGGGCTAATATCCATAATTTATAAAGAACTCAAGAAATTAAACACCAACAAACCAAATAACCCAATCAAAAATGGGGTACAGGTCTAAACAGAAAACTCACAAAAGAGGAATCTAAAATAGCCAAGAAACACTTGAAGAAATGTTGAACATCCTTGATCGTCAGAGAGCTGCAACTCAAGACAACTCTGAGATTCCATCTCACTTCTGTCAGAATGGCTAAGATCAAAAACTCAAAAGGCAGCGTATACTGGTGAGGTTGCAGATAAGGGGAACCCTCCCATATTGCTAGTGGGAGTGTAAACTTGTACAATCTCTATGGAAATCAGTCTCATGATATCTTACAAAACTTGGAATAGCTTTACCTCAAGACCCAGCCATATCACCCCTGGGCATATATCCAAATTATTCCTCATCAATTCACAACGACATCTCCTCAACTATGTTCATAGCAGCTTTATTTGTAATAGCTAGAAACTAGAAGCAACCCAGATGTCCTTCAACCGAAGAATGGATAGAAAACTATGGTACATTTACACAATGGAAAACTACTCAGCTATCAGAAACAATTTGCAACCATTTGGATGGAACTAGAAAAGCTCATCATGAGTGAGCTAACCCAGACTCAGAAAGATACACATGACACATATTCACTTATAACTGGATTTTAGCCATATAATACAGGATAACCATCCTATAATCAGTAGACGCAAAAGAGCAGGAATATGGACTTGGTTACCTGTTAGTGGGACACTCCATCCTTTTGGACCTGCCATGTATGCCTCCTGTGCAAGAGGAAGCTCTTAGACCTCATGTGACTAATGAACTGAGGAGGGCTGATACAGGGAGACACCCTACACCAGAGGTATGGGAAGGGTGGGAGGGTGGTAAAGGGTGGGAGGGTGGTAAAGGGTGGGAGGGGGGTAAAGGGTGGGAGGGGGGTAAAGGGTGGGAGGGCAGGACCAGGAGGGGTGGAGAGAGAGGGCAGAAACAGAGACATAACAAAGTAATAAATAAATGTTAAAAAAGAGAAAGTATCTTTGAAGACTGGGTTTTAAGACACCATAACAAAATTCACAGTGGGAAGAGCACAGCATTGCTGGAGATAACACAACACACAATTTCAAATTATATCATGGAGTAACAATTTAGATTTTATAACAATCAATTTTGAAAGCTAGCCTTATATAATTTAACCATGGAAAACTAAAATTTCACATTTCTAGGGCAAAAAGGACATACAAATATAATTTATTCACAAAATCATAATGCAATTATTTTTATTTATTCATTTTTTCCTCTTTATTAAGAAGACAAACATGGTATGTACTCATTTATAAGTGGATATTAGTCATAAAGTAAGGATTAGCCAAGCTGCAATCCACAGACCTAAAGAAGCTAAGTAACAAAGAGGGCTCAAGACTGGGATGGTTGAATCTCACAGAGTAGGGGAAATAGATTAGACATCAGGAGTGGATGGAGTGAGGGGACTGAGTGGGGAATGGGTGGGAATAGGAACAGGATTGATTAGGTAGAGGGAGGACACACATACACATATGCACATGCACATGCACACACACACACACACACACACACACACACACAGAGAGAGAGAGAGAGAACTGGGGAGTCAACTGGAATGTGGGGGGGCAGCTCTGGGACTAGTTAGAAACATATGATAGTGGAAACACCCCAGGAATCTATGAGGGTGACCCTAGATAAGACTCCTAGCAATGGAGGATATGGAGCCTGTATTAGCCATCTCCCGTAACAACCAGGATAGACTTCCAATGGAGGGATGTGGACACCAACCCAGTCATAAAACCTTCGATCCCCAATTTGTCCTGCCTATTAAACATACAGGGATAAAAGATGGAGTAGAAATTGAGGAAAGGTGCAACCAATGACTGGCTCAGCTTGAGACCCATGCCATGAGAGGGAGCCTACCCCTGACACTATTAATGATTTTCTGATGTACTTATGGACAGGAACCTAGCATAACTTGGGTCAGAGAGGCTTCACTCAGCAGCTGACGGGAGCAGATGCAGATACCCACACCCAAACATTAAGTGGAGCTTAGGGAATTTCGTGGAAGAAGGGAGGAAGGATTGAAGGAACCAGAGAGGTCAAGGACACAACAAGAAAAACTGTAGAATAAACTAACGTAGCTCCATAGGGGCTCATAGAGACTGAATTGCCAACCACAGAGCATGAATGAATGGGATGGACCTATGTCCTCTGCATATATATAACATTTGTGCAGCTAGGTCTTCATGTGTGACTCCTAGCAGTAGGAGCAGGGGCTGTCTCTGACTCCATTGCCTACTTTGGATCTCTTTTCCTTAACTGAGCTGCAATTTGATATGCCAAGGCTGGTTGATATCCATGGGAGGACAACTCTTTTCTGAGGAGAAAGGGAGAATGGGGCAGGGAGGTGAAAGGGAGGGACTGGGAGGAGAGCAGGAAGGGGAAGCTGTGATCTGTGATCAGGATGTAAACGAATATTTTAATAATAAAAAATAGATTCTTTATTTCTGGGTCTTTGATCTGATTCCATTGATCAATCAATCTGTTTTTGTGCCAGTACAATACAGTTTTTTTTTTGTTTTTTTTGTTTTTTTTACTATTGTTCTGTAGTACAACTTGAAGTTGGGAATGATGCCTCCAGAAGTTCTTTTATTGCAGAGGTTTGTTTTACCTATTCTAGGTTTTTTTTTTTTTCTCTATGAAGTTGAAGATTGCTTTTTCAAGATCTGGAAAGAATTGTGTTGGTACTCTGATTTGAATTGCATTAAATCTGTGGATTGCATTTGGTAAAATGACCATTTTTACAATGTTAATCCTACTTATCCATGAGCTTAAGAGATCTTTCCATCTTTTGATGTCTTCTTCGATTTCTTTCTTCAGAGACTTGAAGTTTTGTCATATAGGTCTTTCACTTGCTGGGTTAGAGTTACACCAAAATATTTTATATTGTTTGTGGCTATTGTGAAAGGTGTTGTTCCTCTAATTTCTTTCTCAGTAAGTATATCATTTGCATAAAATAGGGCTACTGATTTTTTTTTTTGAGTTAATTTTGTATCCAGCCACTTTGGTGAAGGTGTTTATCAGCTGTAGAAGTCCTCTGGTATAATTCTGGGGGTTGGTTATGTATACTGTTATACCATCTGCAAATAGGGATACTTTGATTTCTTCCTTACCAATTTATATCCCTTTGATCTTTAGTTGTCTTATTGCTCTATCTAGAACTTCAAATGCTATGCTGAATAGATACAGAAAGCATGGGCATGCTTGTCTTGTCCCTGATTTTAGTGGAATTGTTTTATGTTTCTCTCCATTTAATTTGATGTTGGCTATTAGCTTGCTGTATATTGCCTTCATACAAGGTATGGGCCTTGTATCCCTGATCTTTCCAAGACTTTTATCATGAAGGGGTAAATCCACACACCATCAGGCACTTTGTTTTTGACAAAGAAGCCAAAACCATTTTCCATACAAATGGTGCTGGTCTAACTGGATGTCTGCAGGTAAAAAAAAAAAAGCAAATAGAGCCATATTTATCTCCCTGCACAAAACTCAAGTCGAAGTGGATTAAAGATCACAACATAAAACCAGATACACTAAATCTATTAGAAGAGAAAGTGAAAAGATGCTTGAACTCATTGGCACAGAATACAACTTCCTGAACCAATAGCTCAGTCTCTAAGATCAACTATCAACAAATAGAACCTCATGAAATGGAAAAGCTTCTATAAAGCAATGGACACTGTCAAAAGAACAAAATGGCAGCCTGCAGACTGGGAAAAGATCTTCACCAACACTGTATCTGATAGAGAGCTATTATCCAAAATATATAGAAAACTCAAAAAAGTAAAGAGCAACAAATCAAATAATACAATTAAAAATTGGGGTGTAGAACTAAACAGAGAATTCTCAACAGAAAAATATCAAATGGTGGAGAAGCAGTTAAAGAAATGTTTAATGTCCCTTGTGAGCAGGGAAATGAAACTCAAAATGACTCTGAGATTCTGTCTCACACCAATCAGAAAGGCTAAGATCAAAAACTCAAGGGACATCTCATACTGGTGAGGATATGGAGAAAGAGGAACACTGTTCCATTATTGGTGGGAGTGTAAACTTGTACAACCACTTTGGAAATAAATCTGAGAGTTTCTCAGGAAATTGGGAATAGTCCTTCCTCAAGACCCAGTTATACCACTCCTGGGCACATACCCAGAAGATGCCCCACCATACCATAAGGACATTTGCTCAACTATGTTCATAGCAGCTTTATTCATAATAGCCAGGAACTGGATATAACCTAGATATCCCTCAACCAAAGGATATAATAAATAAAGAATAATTTATAATTATTAATAATATTTTAAAGTTATTATATTATTAATAATTAATAATAAAGAAAATGAGGTAAATTTACATAAAGGAATACTACTCAGATATTAAAAACAAGGACATTATGAAATTCCCAGGCAAATGGAGGGAACTAGAAAAGATCATCTGAATGAGATAATCCAGACCTAGAAAGACACACATAGTATATACTTACTCATTAGCAGATACTAACCATATAGTACAGGATAACCATACTATAATCCACAAACCCAAAGAAGCTAAGCAACTAAGAGGGCCCAAGGGAGGATACTCGAATAGCACTCAGAAGGGGAAATAGAATAGACAGTGGACATGGATAAGAGAGGGAACTGAATAGGAAAGGGAGAGAGGAGGGAAGGGAGCAGGGCATCAGTTGTGGGGAGAGCGGGGTGGGAGGTGAGAGGGCTGGGAAAAAGATAAGAGACAGGCTGGAGACAAGCAACAGGGTAGGCCCCTGGGAGGATATGGGGGTGACTCTATCTGAGACACTTAGCAGCAGGGGATACCAACACTGAAGAGGCCTCTTTCTAGCTAGGTAGGTATTCTATGTATGGGAGGGAAGGGATCACCAACCTACTCACAAAAACTCACCTAATAGTTACCCTGTGTACAAGAAGTGCAGGGATAAAGATATACCAGAAATTGAAGGAATGTTCAACCAATGACAAGCTCAACTTGAGACCTACCCCAAGGTAAAGAGCCAACCTCTATCACTACTAACAATACTCTGCCATACTTAAAGACAGGAACATAGCATAACTGACCTCTGAGAACCTCCATGCCACAGAGGATCCAAACAGAGACTGAGACTCACTGCCAAATATTAGGTGGAACATGGGGTGTCTGGTGGAAGAATGGGGAAAAGGATGGAAAGACTTGGAGGGGACAAGAGCTCCATAAGAATACCAACAGAGACAACTAACCAAGCCCATGGGGGCTAACAGAGACTGCAGCACCAATCAAAGGGCAAGAATGAACTAGACCTAGGCCCCCTACACATATGTAACAGATAGGCAGCTTGGTCATTTTGTGGGTCCCCTTGCAAGTGGAGCAGGAGCTGTCTCTGACATGAACTCTGATGCCTGCTTTTTGATCACTTCCTCCTAACTGAGCTGTGGTGCCTGACCTCAGTGGAAGAGGATGTGTTCAGTCCTGATGTGATTTGATATACTGGGAGGTATGGTGTGGGGGGGGGGTTTCTCCTTTTCTGAGGAGAAGAAGAGGGAGTTAGGAGGAAGGGGGCAGGAGGGTGGGACCCATAGGAGGGGAGGGACGTGGCTATGATTAGGATGTAAAACGAATAAATAAACGTACGGGCATGGTGATGCACACCTTTAATACCAGCACTTGAGACGCAGAGGCAGATGGATCTCTGTGAATTTAAGTCTAGCCTGGTCTACAAAGTGAGTCCAGCACATCCATGTATATACAGAGAAACCCTGTCTCAAAAAAAGAAAAAAAAAACCAACCAAACAAACAAAACAAAAACCTTAAAAAAATAAAGAGAAAACAACAGGCGTTTAAGAAATAAAGTTATTTTCAGATATAGAAAGCAAAAAGTGATTCTTTTCTTATACAATATATCCTGATTATAGTTTTCCATCCTCTACTCCTTCCAGTTCCTTCTCACTTCCCCTCCCCTCTGGATCTAGTCCCTTTCTGTTTCTGATTAGAAAAGAACAGGTTTCTAAGAAATAACATCCATATCTGACAAAATAAAATATATAAACTGTCATATTGAAGTTGGACATGGTAATCCAACAGCAAGAAAAGAGTCTGAAGAGAAGGCATAAGAGTCAGAGACCCACTTGCCTGAAAAGTCAGGGAGTCCCGTAAAGTATTAAGTATTAAGTGAATAACTATAACATATACACAGAAGACCTGATGCAAACCTGTGTAGGCCCTGTGCTTGCTGCTTCAGTCTCTGTGAGTTCATATGTCCTTGCTCAGTTGAGTCAGGGGGCCTTGTTCTCCTGTGTCCTCCATGACCTCTGGCTCTTACAATCTCTATAGGGTTCCCTGAGCTCTGACGGGAGGGACTTGATGAAGACCTCCCATTTAGACACTCTCTGCACATAATATCTGGTTGTAGATCCCTGTATCTATTCCCATCTGCTGCCAGAGGATGTCTCTCTGATGATAACTATATAAGGCACTGATCTCTGAGTATAGCAGATTATCAGTAGAAGTCATTTTGATAATTTTTTTTTAAAGACAAGTAGTGTTTGATTTTCTCCCTATGTATCTGGGCTATCTAATCTCTGGTTTTTGGTTGCCCAAGCAGTGTTGAGTATGGGTTCCTTCTCGAGAAGTGGGCCTTCAGTAAAATCAGACAATGGTTGGTTACTCCCATAAATTATGTGCCACCATTGCCCTAGCATATTTTGTAGGTAGGACATACATAAGTCAAAGATTTTGTAGCTGGGTTATATAGACATTTCTTTTTCGGTAGCCTGCAGAGTGAGTACCTTCCTTCACCAAAGAGACAAGAGTGTAGGAGTGAAGGCATGTAGGCATCAGCTCAACTTCTCCATGTTCAATGAGTTATAAGGGTGTTGTTCTTGGCAAGGGGACCACACTGCCAATTTATGGAAAGTAACCCTTTGTATTAGCAGCAGCTTGGGTTATTTGGGGATTTTCATAGGCTTCCCTTGGCCAACAACTCAGTTGAATGCAACCAAGTCCCACTATTGGAAGTGTCTCTTGATAACACGAGATGTCCAGCTGAGACTCCATATCCCTCATTAGTAGGAGTCCTGCTTATAATCACCTTCATACATTCCAGTAAGTTTCTACTGCTCTAGATTTTTGGAAGTCTTACCGTTCCCAATTTTAAGTTGTACTACAGAGCTCTAGTAATAAAAACCACATGGTAATAGCATAAAAACAGACACATTGATCAATAGAATCAAAGTGAAGACCCAGACAGAAACCAACATATGGATACCTGATTTTTGGTTTAAAAAAATACCGAAAAAAAAAAAACCAAGCATTTTCAACAAATGGTTTTGATCAAACTTTATGTCTGCATGTAGAAAAATGCAAATTAATCCATTCTTATCACACAGCCCAAAACTCTAGTCCAAGTGGATCAAAGACCTCAATATAAAACCAGATAGAGTGAACCTGATAAAAGAGAAAGTGAGGAATATCCTTGCACATATTTTGGCACAGGAGATGACTTTCTGAACAGAACATTGATAGCACAGACACTAAGTTCAACAATTAATAAATGGGACCTCATGAAACTTAAAATATATCACACAGCAAACGGTACTATCTATCAGTTCAGACAAAGCAGTAAAATACAGAAAAGGAAACGATTTTTTGCAAACTACACATCCAGTAGAGGGCTAATATCCAAAATACATAAAGAACTCAATTAACTAGATATAAAAAAACCCAAATAATCCAATTAGAAAATGGGGTATATACCTAAACAGAGAATTCCCAGTAGAGGAATCTCAAATGGCTGAAAAACACTTAAAGAAATGTTCAACATCCTTAGCCACCAGGCAAATGCAAATGAAAATTAGAGATTCCATCCACACCTGTCAGAATGACTAAGATGAAAATCACAAGTGACAGCTCATGCTGATGAGGATGTGGAGCAAGGGGAGCACTCCTCCATTGCTGAGTGGCTCTTCAAACTTGTACGGCCACTTTGGAAATCAATACGGCTGTTCCCCAGAAAGCTGGGAATCTGTCTACCACAAGATCCAGTATACCACTCTAGGGCATATACCCATCCTACTACAGGAACATTTGCTCAACCATTTTCATTGCTTCTCTATTCATAGTACCCAGAAACTGGAAACAACCTAGATATCCCCTAACAGAAGAATAGATAATAAAATTTAGTACATTTACACAATGGAGTATTACTTACCTGTTAAAAAAAACTGACATCAAGAAATTTACAGGCAAATCGATGGAACTAGGAAAAAAATTCATCCTGAGTGAGGTTACCCAGACCCAGAAAGATAAATATGGTATGTATTCATGTATAAGTGAATGCTGCCCATTAAATAAATGATAGCCAAGCTACAATTATAGAACTAGAGAGATTAGAAAAGAAGAGAGATCCAGGGGGGTTGCATGGGTCTCTCTGGGAGGGGGGAATAGAATAGATTTTAGGGATAGTCTTGGGGCACTTTGGATGGGAGTGAGAGTATCAGCTGGGGGAGATGGGGTGGAGGGAGAGAGTGAGGGGAGAGACAGTTGGAATTGGGGGGCATTTGGGATGTAGTGTGGAAATTTAATGCAGTTAATATGATTCTAAATGAACTTTCTAAATGTTTTCCATTTAAGCTAGCCCTAATAATGTAAGGAATTACTGTGCATTATGAGTCTTATAGTTTCACATTTGGAAGGTTTTGAAAGATTTGTAGTCAGAGTTGTTTCTGGTAGTGACTTGTCTGGCATGACCTGAAATTTTCAATACATGTGTGAATGCATGTGTATATGTGTGGCCAATGTATGTCTACATGTGTTGCCTTTCATATATTTCACATATAAATTATTTGTTTTTAAGTTTGAGACATAGAAAAGGGCCTTTCTACACTGAGACTTTCTACTGTTATAGGATAATCTTCCAAAAGTTATTGAGATAATATGCAATGATTTGTCTTACAAACTCTTTATAGTAGAAATATTTTTAAAGTATAAAATGTTAATCATAAGAGAGCTAAAACATTTTTCTCTTTATGAAAATTTGATCAATCATCAAAAAGTCAAAGAAATAGTTTTCATAAAATACTGAAATTATGTATGGAAAATTTGAAAGTAAAACCTCCATAAAATGTAACTAAAATGACTATATTTATTTATGTAAAATGAGAGTGACTCTTAGAATATAGGCCATACTTTTTCTCTTGTTACTGTGGTTTTCCTATATGAAGGAATGCTTCAAGATCTGTGTTCTACTTAATTAAAAGCATTAATGGGTCTTTCCAGATGTTAAGGGCCTGAGCATAAGTGTGTTGACATCAGATGAATGGATGAAGCCACCTGCTAGCTGGACTCTTGGCTTTGAGGATGATTTGCATTCCTGTGGCCTGTTGCTCCACATGAGCACTCTCAACACTTCCCAGCCCGAAGGCCTGTTTAATATTACCGATGCCTTCCAGTTATGAAATCTCTCTTCTGTGTTAATATGAGCACACAACAGTAAGGATCTATTGCTTAATTTCTCGCCTTAAAAATATTGTGTTTTTGTATGAACCCAGAAATTGTGGCAGCATGCACAGGGCCTGCACAGGTCTGGGGCTGATGGGGCTCCAGTCTGAGTAAGTAAGTGGACCACAAGTCACCATCCCTAAGCCACAAGATATATCCAATTCATAACCACTTACAAATGAAGCATTAATTTTCTTCAATGGAGTCTCATCAGGCATGCAAACCACTCTAAAGTGCAGGTCCCATGCTCAGCTGTAGAAGGCCAAAACAAAACAAACTCAGTGACATTTTTGGAGGTTATTTGTCTCAAAATGCTTTGTCAGAAATTTTATTTTTCTTTTTCCTCTTACACGCCCTATGCATATATTCTGGTTTTGTGGTTTATGGGATTTCTCTGTGTGTGAGTATCTGAGTCCATTCTTGAGCTTTTTCTTTAGCTCTTTTTCTTCTGTTTTTGGTTCTTTTACTTTGTCATGTTCTGGTTTGTTTGTTTATTATTATTCTTTACTATATTATTATTATTTTAGATGGCTGCCTGTATCCTAATGTGTGTGTGTGATAGATACATAGATAGACAGAGAGAGAGAGAGAGAGAGAGAGAGAGAGAGAGAGAGAGAGAGTACAGATTTGGATAAGAAGAAACTATCTGGGAATTCATTGTATTAAAAATCTGTTTTCAGTAAAAATATTGTTTTTTCTTTTTTTATTAATAAATAAATGTATTTATTTATTGGTTCAGGTTACATTTCCATCATATTGTCCTCTTTCCCCCCTTCCCAGCCCCGCCCTCCCACCCTCTACCCCCTAACACTTATATCCCACTCCTCAGGAGTGGAGTGTCCCTACATAACTGTCCCTCGCCTCAGTTCAGAAGTCATATGAGGGCCAAGAGCCTCCTCATACACTGGGGGCCTACAAGGCAGCACCACCAGTGAAAAGTGTCTCATTGCCAGGGAGGGAAAACTAAAAAACAAACCAACAAACAAACAAAAACAATAAACAAACAAACAAACAAACAAATAACTAAATAACTAAATAAAAAGTCTATGTCCATGTTCCCTTTGGTGCGATGGTTGTAGTATATATATCCTGTACTATATAGCTAAAATCCTACTATAAGTGAATAGATGCCATGTGCATCCTTCTGAGTCTGGGTTAGCTCACTCAGGATGAGCTTCTCTAGTTCCATTCATTTGGCTGCAAATTGCATAATTTCCTTGTTTCTGATAGCTGAGTAATATTCCATTGTGTACATATACCACAGTTTTTTAATCCATTCTTCAGTTGAGGGACATCTGGGTTGTTTCCAGTTTCTAGCTATTACAAATAAGGCTGCTATGAACATAGATGAGGAAACTTCCTTATGTTTCCGTGAGGAGTCATTTGGGTGTATACCCAGAAGTGGTGTGGCTGGGTCCTGAGGCAAAGCTATTCCAAGTTTTCTAAGATATTGCCATACTGACCTCCATAGTGGTTGCACAAGCCTGCATTCAACCAGCAATGGAGGAGGGTTCCCCTTTATCCACACCCTCGCCAGCATATGCTGTCATTTGAGCTTTTGATCTTAGCCATTCTGACAGGTGTGAGATGGAATCTCAGAGTCCTCTTGAGTTGCATTTCTCTGATGATTAAGGATGTTGAGCATTTCTTCAGGTGTCTCTCAGCCATTAGGGATTCCTCCTTTGTGAATTCTCTACTTAGCTCCGTTTGAAACCGAACTTTTAAATTATTATTTAACACTTATTTATTACT
>CAJQZJ010031917.1:3679726-3702544 GCA_907164525.1 Lophiomys imhausi
ATATATATATATATATATATATATATATATATATATATATATATATAAAACAATAATTGAAGAAGAAGAGGTCATGAATTTAAGAGGGAGGTGGAGATATGGAAGGATCTGTACATGGAGGAAGGGTGGAAATTATGTAAATACATTGTACTAGTGTATGAAATTCTAACAAAAATTAAGCTAAATTATTTTTCTCAATATAGTCCACATAAAAGATAGTGAAATATTTATGATATGCCAAATTAAGATAACAAATTTATTCTTTCCCTAAATCATTAGCACACTATTCTTTCATAGAGACAAAGTTCTTGATTTTAAATGAAAGTTGTGATCAAAATTATGCTTCTTTACATTATTTTTTATGCACAGGATACTTCTTTGTCAATTTAGACTATACTATCCACATGTGTTAAGATAGTATTTCATGGATGATGACCAAATTAGACATTTCATGTCTCAGGGAGGGTAGATAGGTGTATAGTAGAAGTTGGGGGGGGGATTATAGTTCTTTCCAATGAGACTATCATAAGAATACAAATGGAAAAATAAAGACATAATGGGAGGAACTTAATGAGCAGTTTATTGTAAATTGCCTCAACACCATTTTTAACAAAAAATAAAGTGAACATACAGGTTGAGGAAATTTCTCAATGAATTAAGTACTTGTTGTGCAAGCAAAACCACATGAATTTGGATTTCCAGAACCCATGTAAAGCTGGACACAGTGGTGTGTGTCTGTAATCCAGTTCTCCTACAGCATGGTAGGAGGTAGAGACAAGAACATCCTGGAAGCTCAAGAGACAACTAGACAGGTACTCAGTGGTAAACAAAGAACCCAACTTTATGGAAGGTGGAAGGTGAGTACTTATACTTTAGGTTGTCCTCTGACCTTTGCCCGTGCATGCACACACATATATACACAGAGAGACACAGAGAGACAGTGCGATACAGGGAGACAGACAGACAGACACACACACACACAGACACGAACAGATAGACAGACAAACACAGAGAGATAAAGAGATTCACACACAAGGAGAGAGAGGGACACATAGACACATAGATACACACACACAAAAAGACATACACACAGAAATATATAATGTGCTAAAACTACATGACGTATGACTGTTGTGGGATAATGAGAAAGGTACTATGAAAAAAATAAAACAAA
Source organism: Lophiomys imhausi (assembly GCA_907164525.1). NCBI lineage: Eukaryota > Metazoa > Chordata > Mammalia > Rodentia > Muridae > Lophiomys > Lophiomys imhausi. The sequence goes on from CAJQZJ010031917.1 coordinate 3,680,901, forward strand.
AATGCTAAAGATTTTATCACTATATTTAGTTTTCAATTTTGGAAGAATAAAAGACAAAAAGCACGCAGAAGCAAAACATGAGGAGAAATTGGAAAAACTGCAGCCAACATCAATAAAATAGAAAGTGAATTCTAGGTGTGGCTGTACACACCTTTAATACCAGCAACCTGAGAACAGCGGCAGGCAGATCTCTGTGAGTCTGAGGCCAGCCTGGTTTACAAAATGAGTCCAGGACCGTCAGAACTATACAGAGAAACCTGTCTTGAAACACCAAAACAAACAAACAAACAACGTGAAACTATGTAGAGTAATGGAATTTAGCACTTGCTCACTGAAATTATTGTTAAAGTTGATATACTTCTTATGAAACTAATCTGAGAAAAAATTAAAAAAATGAGACAAGGCACATGTTATCAATATCTAGATAGAAAACCAGCACCACTAGAAATCTAAAGCTATTGATAGTCAATAAGGGAAAGTTATAAACATCAGATTTATCAAATTAGACAAAATAATAAAGTTTGAATGAGCAATCAAAGTTATTTAAGAAAAATGTCTCACTTTAGTACTTTGTCCACCAAAGAAATGGAATTTAAGTAATAGTACTCTTTACAAGGAAAATTCAAATCACTATAGCTTTAGAGATATTCTACCAAACTTATAACATCAAAATATTATTAATTACACACATTCTACCAGGTCTATAATAGCTCCACTAACTCTTGGTTTACAATAGAATGAACAAAACCAAAAATATTTAAAGAAAGAATATCTGTAGACCACTCTTTAATGAATGCTAAAATCATAAATTCTAAATAAAAATTTAATTGTAATACAATTTAGTCAATTAAATATATATTAAATATACATATTTATCTGTGCATATATATGTCATATATTAGTACATTAAAATCAATCATGTTTTATCCAAAGAACGAATGGTTTATTTAATGTGAAAAATTAGTGCAATTTATCATGTAAGTATAATACTAAGAAGCAAAAACTAATATGATCATCTCAGCAAACTCATCAAAATTATGTGACAAAACCAATCGTCTACTCCTAATTTTCAAAACGACCATGTAGTTCAAAAAATCTTTCATTATAGATTTTCAAGTAGGAAAAGAAGAAACCATCTTCAAATTGATAAAGCACATCTCCAAACAAGTACATCCCTCATTTCATGATAAATTGTTTCATGCTGAAATTAACATCGAATTGTGAAAAACAAATGAATTTATCATATATTCTATTTAGTATTGTGTTAAAGGTCTTAGCTGTTGCAGTAAGAAGGAATAATCATAGCCAATAAGCTACAGAAAGAAAAGAAATCAAATTATAATTACTGAAACATAAATAGGATTAAGTGTACAGACAACAATAGAAACAAGAACAATCAATGCATACTTTTCAATAATATCTTTATATATTAACAATTTTAACTCTTCAATTTAAAAACTTGGGATATTTGGTTTATTGGTATTTAATTTCTGGAGTTCTTTATAAATTTTGGATATTAGCCCTCTGTCATACGTGGGGTTGATAAAGATCTTTTCCCAATCTGTAAGAGGCCATTTTTTTCAAGTGACAATGTCCTTTGCCTTATACAAGCTTTTCAGATTCATGAGGTCCCATTTTATTGATCATTGGTCTTAGAACCTGAGCTACTAATGTTCTGTTCAGGAAGTTTTCATCTTTGCCAGTGAGTTTGAAGCTTTTCCCCACTTTTTCTTCTACTAGATTTAGTGTGTCCGGTTTTATGCTAAAGTCTTTGATCTACTTGGACTTAAGTTTTGTGCAAGGTGACAAATATGGGCTATTTGAATTCTTTTACATGTTGACATCCAGTTGGAATAGCACCATTTGTTGAAGATGCTGTCCTTTTTCCATTGTACAGTTTTGGCTTCTTTGTCACCAAAAATTAAATGGCCATAGGTGTGTGAGTTTATTTCTGTGTCTTCAATTCGATTCCATTGATCCACTGGTCTGTTTCTATACCAGCACCATGCTGTTTTTATTACTATTGCTCTGTAGTATAGCTTGAAATCTGAGAGGATGATACCTCCAGATAATTTTTTATTATATAGGATTAATTTAGCTATTCTGGTTTTTTTGTTATTCCATATGAAGTTGAGAATTGTTCTTTCAAGGTCTGTAAAAAATTGTGTTGGTATTTTGATAGGAATTGCATTGAATCTGTATATTGTTTTTGGTGGGATGTTCATTTTTATTAAGTTGATCCTACCTATCCATGAACATGGGAGATCTTTCCATCTTCTGATGTCTTCTTCAATTTTCCTTTTCAAGGACTTGAAGTTCTTGACATACACATCTTTCATTTGCTTGGTTAGAGTTGCCCCCATGTATTTTATATTGCTTGTGACTATTGTGAAGGGTGTTGTTTCCCTGATTTCTTTCTCAGCCCATTTATCTTTTGTGTAAAGAAGGGCTACTGATTTTTTTGAATTAATTTTAACCCAATCAAAAAATAGGGTACAGAGCTAAACCGAGAATTCACAAAAAAGGAATCTCTAATGGCCAAGAGACACTTGAAGAAATGCTCAACATCCTTAATCATCAGAGAAATGCAACTCAAGACAACTCTGAGATTCTATCTCACACCTGTCAGAATGGCTAAGGACTGTACCTAGAAATAATAAAGGCAATATACAGCAAGCCAGTAGCCAACATCAAATTAAATGGAGAGAAATTTGAAGCATTTCCTCTAAACTCAGGGACAAAACAAGGATGCCTACTTTTGCCATAACTCTTCAATATAGTACTTGAAGTTCTTGCTAGAGCAATGACAGCTAAAGGAGATCAAGGGGATACAAATTGGAAATGAAGAAGTCAAATTATCCCTATTTGTAGACGATATGATAGTATACATAAGCGACCCCAAAAATTCCACCAGAGAACTCTTACAGCTGATAAAGTGGCTGGATACAAAATTAATTCAAGGGGGATCCAAGATGGTGGCGGCCGGCGCGGATGTATTTTGATTTCGGGGTCAACAGTCACAAGGCGGCAAGTGTTCCAGGATGCTGTACAAAGGGCACGACCCCTTCTAAATCTCAACCAGCTACACAGGGACCACGGAAGATCCCTGGGCAGGATGCCCCTTTCAACTCTCGGACATGCTAGGAAGCCTCTGGACCCAGGAATCGGGATCACCCATACCCCCTACAGGAGAGAGACTCCTGGTAAGTTCCAACCTAATACCTAGCTGGCAGATTCAGAACCCATGCAGAGATAATCCCCACCCTGCTGGGCACTCCCAGGTCTCACACAGATGATCCAATTATCTGGCAAAAGGTTGCAAACCTTGGAAGTGAACATAGCTCTGCTGCAAAGTGCCTTCAGACCACAGATCGCAGTCTGTGACGTCACTGGCCAGTTTCCAAGCTGCGGGAGCGGCAAGGCTACTGAAGCTGAACTGCAGATTTACCCGCTACAGGAACCAACCCCGGGCAAACTGCAAGATATTTGAAACTGTCCTATATTGGACTTATGTAATAGCATGGGCCCTTCTGGTGGGGAACCAAAGCTTACATATACACAGCTCTGCCACGTGAATTAATTAGGTCTCCACCTGGGAGGCAGGACTGAATGACTCACCTTATAGGGGTGGAGTAAGGCAACTTGAATCCTACACCACAGTGCCCCCTTTGGACCCAAGTACAGAAGACAGCAAAAAAAATTCCACATGGCCAGAGGCCCCAGACAAAAAAAAAAAAAAAAAAAAACAACAGAGCAAAATGTCTCCAACAAAAGAAAGCAATGCTATTCCGTCCAGCCCGAACCACCTCACCACAACTGAAACACATGAAAACGATGACAATTCTACATTATGGAAAGTGATAAAGTCCCTTCAAGAAGAACTTAAAACCATGAAAGAATTTAAAGAAGCCACAATTTTACAAGTCAAAACAACAAATAGCATCATTAAAGATCTCCAAGCCAAGGTGACCCAGCTTGAACAGGAAAAGGATAAAACATGGAAAGATCTCCAGACAAAAACAAGCAAACTGGAGAAGGAAATGTACAAAACTAACACTACCATTCAAGACATGAAAATAGAAATGGAAACAATAAAGAAAACACAGTCAGAGTTAAAAGAGGAAGTGGATAACCAAGGGAAGAGAACAGGAATTATGGATGTGAGTATCAACAATAGGATGCAAGAGATGGAAGACAGGATCTCAGGCATGGAAGATTCAGTGGAAGAAATCAGTACAACATCCAAAGAAAATAAGAAGGCTAAAAAAATCTCTCACCCACAACATCCAAGAAATCAAGGAATGAATGAAAAGATGGAAGCTAAGAATTATAGGCATTGAGGAAAGAGAAGACTCCCGACTCCATGGTCCAGGAAATATCTTCAACAAAATCATAGAAGAAAACTTCCCAAACCTAAAGAAAGAGATGCCAGTAAAAATCCAAGAGGCTTACAGAACACCAAACAGATTAGATAAGAAAAGAAACTCCTCTCGCCACATAATAATAGAAACTCCAAATGTAGAGAACAAAGAAAGGATATTAAAAGCTGTAAGAGAAAAAGGCCAAATCACATACAATGGCAGACCCATCAGAATCACACCTGACTTCTCCTCAGAAACTTTAAAAGCTAGAAGGGCCTGGACGGATGTCCTACAAGCCCTGAGAGAACATAGGTGCCCAGCCAGACTACTATACCCAGCAAAACTCTCTATCAACTTAGAAGGAGAAAACAAGATATTCCATGACAAAATCAAATTCAAACAATATCTCCTCACAAACCCAGCCCTACAGAAGATCCTAGAAGGAAAATTCCAAAACAGAGAAGATAACTACACCCAAGAAAACAGAGGAAATAGAAACCTCCATAGCAACTAAACAAAAAGAAACACAAGACAGCCAGCTATACCAAAATAATGGGAAATAACAACCCCTGGTCACTAATATCCATCAACATCAATGGACTCAACTCGCCAATAAAAAGACACAGACTTACAGACTGGATCCATAAACAAGACCCATCTTTTTGCTGTATACAAGAAACACACCTCACTATTGAAGATAAACACTACCTCAGAGTAAAGGGCTGGGAAAAGGTCTTCCAAGCAAATGGACCCAGGAAACAAGCTGGAGTAGCCACCTAGGAATAATAAAGGCAATATACAGCAGGCCAGTGGCCAACATCAAAATAAATGGAGAGAAACTTGAAACATTTCCTCTAAACTCAGGGACAAGACAAGGATGTCCACTTTCACCATATCTCTTCAATATAGTACTTGAAGTTCTTGCTAGAGCAATAAGACAACTAAAGGACATCAAGGGGATAAATATCGGAAATGAAGAAGTCAAATTATCCCTATTTGCAGATGATATGTTAGTGTACATAAGCGACCCCAAAAAGTCCACCAGAGAACGCTTACAGCTGATAAACACATTCAGCAAAGTGGCTGGATACAAAATTAATTCAAAAAAATCAGAATCCCTTCTTTATACAACAAACAAATGGGCTAAGAAAGAAATAAGGGAAAGAACCCCCTTCACAATAGCCACAAACAATATAAAATACCTGGGGGTAACTCTAACCCAGCAAGTAAAGGACCTGTACAACAAGAACTTCAAGCCCTTGAAGAAAGAAATGGAAGAGGCCTTTAGAAGATGGAAAGATCTCCCATGCTCATGGATAGGTAGGATCAACATAATAAAAATGGCCATCCTACCAAAAACAATATATAGATTCAATGCAATTCCTATCAAAATACCAACACAATTTTTTACAGACTTGGAAAGAGCTAGTCTCATTTTCATATGGAACAACAAAAAGCCCAGAATAGCTAAATCAATTCTGTACAATAAAAAAACATCCGGAGGTATTACCATCCCAGACTTCAAGCTGTACTACAGAGCAACAGTGGTAAAAACAGCATGGTATTGGTATAGAAACAGACCAGTAGATCAATGGAATCGAAGTGAAGATCCAGAAATAGACCCACACACTTATGGCCACCTAATTTTTGACAAAGAAGCCAAAACGGCACAATGGAAGCAGGACAGCATCTTCTACTAATGGTGCTGGTCCAACTGGATGTCCACTTGTAAAAGAATGAAGTTAGACCCATACTTATCACCTGTACAAAACTTAAGTCCAAGTGGATCAAAGACCTTAACAGAAGGCCGGTCACACTAAATCTACTAGAAGAAAAAGTGGGAGAAACCCTCGAACTAATTGGCACAGGTGACAACTTCCTGAACAGAACACCAACAGCTCAAGACTTGAGATCAACAATCAATAAATGGGACCTCAGGAAACTGAAAAGCTTCTGTAAGGCAAAAGACACTGTCATTTGAACAAAACGGCAGCCTACAGACTGGGAGAAAATCTTCACCAACCCCACATCTGACAGAGGGCTAATATCCAAAATCTACAAGGAACTCAAGAAATTAAATGCCAGGAAACCAAATAATCCAATCAAAAAATGGGGGACAGAGCTAAATAGAGAATTCACAAAGGAGGAATCCCTAATGGCTGAGAGACACTTGAAGAAATACTCAACATCCTTAATCATCAGAGAAATGCAACTCTAAACGACTCTGAGATTCCATCTCACACCTGTCAGAATGGCTAAGATCAAAAACTCAAATGACAGCACATGCTGGCGAGGGTGTGGAGAAAGGGGTACCTTACTCCATTTCTGGTGGGAATGCAGGCTTGTGCAACCACTATGGAGGTCAGTCTGGCGATATCTTAGAAAACTTGGAATAGCTCTGCCTCAGGACCCAGCCATACCATTTCTGGGTATACACCCAAATGCCTCTTCACGGAATCATAAGGAAGTTTCCTCATCTATGTTTATAGCAGCCTTATTTATAATAGCTACAAACTGGAAACAACCCAGATGTCCCTCAACAGAAGAATGGGTTAAAAAACTGTGGTACATCTACACAATGGAATATTATTCAGCTATCAGGAACAATGAAATTATGCAATTTGCAGCCAAATGGATGGAGCTAGAAAAGCTCATCCTGAGTGAACTAACCCAGATTCAGAAGGACGCATATCGCATCTATTCACTTATAGTAGGATTTTAGCTATATAGTAGAAGGTATCGATACTACAACTAACACACCAAAGGGAACTTGGACATAGACTTCTTATTTTTAATTTTTATTTATTTTTTATATGTTAGTTATATTTTTTCTATTTTTTAGTCTTTTTTATCTATTGTATGCTTATTGGCTTGTTTGTTTAGTAGTTCTCTCTCCCGGGCAACGAGACACTTTTCACTGATGGTACTGCTTCGTAGATCCCCAATGAATGAAGAGGCTCTTGGCCCTCATATGTCCTCTCAACTGAGATGAGGAACTGTTATATAAGTACACCCCCACCCCAGAGAAATGAGATGGAAGGGTTAGGAGGTAAAGAAAAAAAATGAAATGTGATGTTTCGGCCTTTTACTACTAATTGTCATAAACTGTTTAGGATAATTAAGAAATGCAAACTAATGGTTATGCAAGCTGGTCATTCTGTTAGGTACTATGACAGCCTATTATAGTTACTTGCTAAGCTAATCAGAAATAAACCTGCTACGCGACAAGCAACATCTGCTTACCCTAATATAAGAGATAGATAGGGCCTCTTCAAAAACCTCAAGAGATCTGCAGAATATGGCATTCAAAGATGTTTTCGTACCTTTAGATTTTTTTATATCAAGACATATCAACTCCTGACAGCACCCCCTATTCTCCTTCAAGTAGAAGATGAGCATCGAAGAATCTCAGGTGGGAGATGATTGAATTAGTCGCAAGCTTATCTCTTGGTAGGAAAAGACCCTTGCTCCAACTGTAGACAGAATGTTGTCCAAAAAGGACAAAACCTGGAAGCATGTAAGTCGACAGCCTAGCTCTGCCAAGACAGGGTAGGGAAGTCCTTCATAACCCCTGCTCTACAATCAATGTCTGTCAGAGAAACGGGGCCAAATGACTGAAGATCGATGCTGTAATGTATGGAGAGAAAATGGGAACTGTCCAGGCAGCCACTGGTATGTCATTTCTTAGTTAGGGAAGCTGCAGGCCCTGTACTTCCTATAAAATCAGATATATTTATCCCTCTCAGGTCTCTGAAGTGGTTGAAGAACAGATAGATAGTCTCATAATTAAATTTTGAGTTGTTTAGGAGTCAAGACAGTGTTATACATCTAAGAAGATGCTTTTAAAATTGTGTTGCAAGTTAGTATGAATGTTGAGTCAGATATAGAATTTTAAACTCATGGAGATGTTTAGATAGTAGAATGTTAAAGTCAGGTACCAAATACGTATGGACTGGTCATTGGGAATGTATGTTAAGCCATATAACCCTCATAACTGTGGCCTAATTACCTCTGTTTTACTGTATTGTATTTATTATTATAAGAGAAAGATCCATTTGTTGGACTAAAGGGGAAACTGTCGGGGGAAATAAGATATACCTTAAACTTAAAAGAAAAAAAAAAGGGAAGAGGATGGGGGTTGAGGGTGGGAGGGTGGGAGTGGAGGGGGAATAGGGAAGGGACTGTGATTCAGATGTAACTTGAAGAAATAAAAAATAAAGGAAAAAAATTAATTCAAATAAATCAGAAACCCTTCTTTACACAACAAACAAATGGGCTGAGAACGAAATAAGGGAAACAACCCCCTTCACAATAGCCACAATAATATAAAATACCTGAGGGTAACTCTAACCAAGCAAGTAAAGGTCCTGTACAACAAGAACTTCAAGCCCTTGAAGAAAGAAATTGAAGAGGCCATCAGAAGATGGAAAGATCTCCCATGCTCATGGATAGGTAGGATCAACATAATAAAAATGGACATCCTACCAAAAACAATATATAGAGTCAATGCAATTCCTATCAAAATACCAACACAATTCTTTATAGACCTGGAAAAAGCTGTTCTTAATTTCATATGGAACAACAAAAACCCAGAATAGCTAAATCAATCTTGTACAATAAAAAAAGATCTGGAGGTATCACCATCCCAGATTTCAAACTGTACTACAGAGCAATAGTAAAAAAACAACATGGCACTGGTGTAGAAACAGACCAGTGGATCAATGGAATCAAAATGAAGACCCAGAAATGAACCCACACAGCTATGGTCACCTAAATTTTGACAAAGAAGCCAAAACTGCACAATGGAAAAAGGACAGCATCTTCAACAAATTGTGTTGATCCAACTGGATGTTCACTTGTAAAAGAATGAAATTAGACCCATACTTATCACCTTGTACAAAACTTAAGTCCAAGTGGATCAAAGACCTTAACATAAGGCCGGTCACACTAAATCTGTTAGAAGAGAAATTGGGAAAAACCCTCGAAATCATTGGCACAGGTGACAACTTCCTGAACAGAACACCAACAGCTCAGGACCTAACACCAACAATCAATAAATTGAACCTCATGAAACTGAAAAGTTTCTGTAAGGCAAAAGAGACTGTCATTTGAACAAAATGGCAGCCTACATATTGGGAAAAAAATCTTCACCAACCCCTTATCTGGCAAAGGGCTACTATCCAAAATTTACAAAGAACTCAAGAAATTAAATTCCAAGAAAAAAATAATCCAATCAAGAAATGGGGAAAAGAGCTAAACAGAGAATTCACAAAGGAGGAATTCCTAAAGGCTGAGAGACTCTTGAAGAAATGCTCAGCATCGTTAACCATCCGAGAAATGCAACTCAAGGCGACTCTAAGATTCCATCTCACACCTGTCAGAATGGCTAAGATGAAATGCTCAAATGACAACACATGCTGGCGCGGGTGTGGAGAAAGGGGAACCCTCCTCCATTGCTGGTGGGAGTGCAGGCTTGTGCAACCAATATGGAGGTCAATCTGACGATATCTTAGAACACTTGGAACTCGGGACCCAGCCATAACACTTCTGGGTATACATCCAAATGACTCTTCACCTAATCACAAGGAAGTTTCCTGATCTACTTTCATAGCAGCCTTATTTGTAATAGCTAGAAACTGGAAACAACCCAGATATCCCTCAACCAAAGAATGGATTAAAAAACTGTGGTACATCTACGCAATGGAATACTACTCAGCTATCAGAAAGAATGAAATTATGCAATTTTCAGCCAAATGGATGGAACTAGAGAAGCTCATCCTGAGTGAGCTCACCCAGACTCAGAAGGATGCACATGGCATCTATTCACTTATAGTCAGATTTTAGCTATATAGTACATCATATCTATACCATAACCTACGCATCAAAGGGAACATGGACATAGACTTTTTTTTTTCTCCCTGTCAATGAGACACTTTTCTCTAATGGTGCTGCCTTGTAGGTCCCCAGTGTATGAGGAGACTCTTGGCCCTCATATGACTGCTGAACTGGGGCGGGGGACTGTTATGTAGGGACACTCCACTCCAGAGGAGTGGGATGGAAGGATTGGGGGTAGAGGGTGGGAGGGCAGAACTGGGAGAGTTGGAAAGAGGATACTGTGATGGAGATGTAACCTGAAGCAGTAAATATATAAATTAAAAAAAAACCTCAAATATATTTATCCCTCTCAGGTCTCTGAGGTGGTTGAAGAATAGACAGCTAGAGTCTCATAGTTAAATTTTGAATTGTTTAGGAATCAAGAGGGTGTTATAGATCTAAGAAGATACTCTTAAAAGTGTGTTGCAAGATAGTATGAATGTTGAGTCACATATAGACCTTTAAACTCATGGAGTTGGTTAGATAGCAGAATGTTAAAGTCAGGGGCCAAATATGTATAAACTGGACATTGGGAAGGTATACTGGGCCATTTAACTCTCATAAATGTGGCATACTTATATCTGTTGTTTTGTATAATACTTACTGTTATAAGAGAAGGAACCATCTGTTGGACTGAAAGGGGAAACTTCTGGGGGGAAGAGGGTGGAAGGGCGGGATAGGAAGGGGGAATAGGGAGGGGTTTGTTACTGAGATGTAACTTGAAGAAAAAAAAATAAAGTATTTAAAAAAAAAAGCTACAAAGAAACAGGATACTGAAAAGGAAACATACCATAAACCATGTTATTTCAGAAAAAAAAAAAAAAACCTCAAATGACAGCACATGCTTTCAAGGTTGTGGAGAAAAGGGAACATTCCTCCATTGCTGGTGGGAGTGCAAACTTGTACAACCACTATGAAAATAAGTGTGGCGATATCTTAGAAAACTTGAAATAGCTCTGCCTCAAGACCTAGCCATACCACTCCTGGGTATACATCCAAACTATTCATCACCAGTCCACAAGGACATCTCCTCAACTATGTTCATAGCAGCTTTATCTGTAATAGCTAGAAACAACCTAAATGTCCATCAAGCTAAGAATGGATAAAAAAAAAAAAAAAACTGAGGTAAATTTATACTACAATTGAATACTACTCAGCCACCAGAAACAAGGAAATGCTGTAATTTGCAGCCAAATGGATGGAACTAGAAAAGCTCATCCTGAGTGAGCTAACCCAGACCTGGAAAGATGCACATGGCATATGTTCACGTATAACTGGATTTTAGCCATATAGTACAGGATAGCTACCCTACAACCAACAGACTGAAAGGAATAGGAAATTAGACTTTGTTACCTGTTAGTGGGACACTTTGCCCTGGTGGAGCTGCCATCTAGGCCCCCAGTGCAAGAGGAAGCTCTTTGCCCTCATGTGGCTGGTGAACTGAAGGGGGCTGAAATGTAGGGCACCCCACACTGGAGGAGTAGGATAGGAGGGAGAAGGGAGAGAGGGTAGGAAGGTGAGAGGATGGATCTGGGAGGTCTGAAGGGAGGGGACTGTGATGGAGATGTAAATTGAAGTAATAAATAAACGGTATAAAAAATCCTTGGGTTAGTTGGATAGATTAAGCAGCAAAATGCATCTTTTTCCAATTTTCTTATTTTAATTAAAAAGTTTTTTTATAAGAAATTTATCTGACCTTCAAGAAAGGAACCACATTAGAGTGAAAGAATGAAAAAAAGTATCACAAGCAGATGGGAACAGGAAATAATCAGGCATTATTATCCTAATACCTGACTAAATAGACTTAATAAAATTAATCTGAAGTGATAAAGAAGTACTCTTCATTCTGATAAAGGTAAAGTGGACTAAGATGACATCACAATCGCAAACATATGTGCACCATATTCTGGTGTATCCGATTTCATCAAAAACCTACTACTTGACCTCAAGACATAGACTAACATCAACTTAGTCACAGTAGGTGATTTCAGGACCCCATTTTCTCCTGAAAACTGATCCTCTGGACCAAAACAAAACAAAAAGAAAAGTGCCTTCCCCCCAAAAAACCAAACACGGAAAGATCTGAAGTAAATGACATCATACATCAAGTGAATTTGACAGGTATCTAGAGACATTCAACCTAAACACCAAAGAATATACAGTCTTCTCAGCAGATCACGGAAGTTTCTATAAAATAGACTGTATCGACAATGCATAAAGAAGGATTAACATAATGCCACATATATGGAGGGCTTTGTAATAAAGCTTGAAATCAGAAGCACAGGAATCTCTAGAAATGACGGGAACTCATGGAAATTGATACATTACCAAAAGATTAATGTGCCAATGAAATCAAGAAGAAAATAAAAATGTACTGGAAATAAATAAAAATGAAAACACATTAAGACCCCGGGGATACATTAAAATCAATCCTGCAAGATAAATTTATATCTCTAAGTGATTAAATTAAATAATAAAATGAGCCTAAATAAATGGTTAAGGACAAAAGTAGGACAGGACTTAAAGAAAATGAAACAATGACAGCAAAAATACAGAAAACATTCAACAAATGTAAGAGCTGTTTCTTTGAAAAAAAAAATAAGCAAGTTAGACAGAACCTTATCCCAATTAATCAAAAGGAGAAAACCTATTTAACAAAGTTGTACAAAAGCAGGAAAAGATATTAAAGGAACTCAGAGTATTTTCAGGGAATACTTTAAAAATATATATTTCCTTAAGTTAGAAAACTTAAAAGAAATAGAGCAATTAGTAAATTCATCAAAACCACAAAAATTAAACAGATGAGATCAACAATGTAAAAGGAAAAAAAGTCCCAAACAAACCAACCAAAAAAAAAAAAGAAAGAAAAAGAAAAAAGAAAAACCAAACAAGAAGAAAAAGAACTCACAAAAAAACAAAAACAACCCCCCCCAAAAAACAATGTAAACAGACCCACAACAAATAAGAAGACTGGAACAGTAATACAAACCTTTTTATTGAAAAAAGAGCCCCAATCCAGATGAACTCACAGTAGAAGTCTACCAGACTTTCAAAGAAAAACTACAATAAATACTTCTTAAATTTTTAAACACACACACACACACTCTCTGTCTTGAAGATAACACATGACTACAGCTTGCCAAAACATAGTTCTACTTTGGCATTAGTCATGTTGATGGTATTATATGCTTAGGGTAGATATCTTAATCTTTGATAGTACATATTCCTAACAGAAGTTTAGTTAGGAAAAAAATCACCTTTTCATTGCAATCTTTTGTGGGACAGAAAAATATGCTATTTGAAGACTTTCATTTAAACTAATATGGATCATGGAGTAGTGTGACTCAAAATACTGTCTCTGATCATTACCATCACCATCACCATCACCATCATCATCACCATCATCATCAGCATCAGCGTAAGCATCTTCTCAGAGTTCACACCTCTGAAACTAAAACCTGAATGTTAACAAGACACTGCCTTAATCCTATGCTTGCTCTAATAAAAGAGAACACCATTTGTCTTGGAGTTCAGTAAAACTTATGGCAGGAAGGAGCACAGTAAAGTTAATGTTAGTAACTGAACTCCACAGTGTAAAATCTGTCACACACACCTATCGTGCATACATTTGGGGGACTTTCTATTTCTGTTCTTTCTCCCTATCCTTAGCTCCTACTTGTTTTTTAACTGATTCACAAAAACAGTTCTGTTAAAATTATTTTAGAACCTTGTGTTATTTTTCAGGTTATGTCCAGTAACAGTAGGAAACTGGGAAGTTAAAGTATTTTTGTAAACAATATAAAACTGGATGTTTGTTGAGCTCAATACTAAGTATGTAGTATCATGCAGGGAAACAGCCCATGTCTCTTCATGGCTTTCTAGCTCAGCACCACCAAGTGTGTTTATTTCTTAGGCATTGTTCCTCTGTACTTTCATGTAGTTTTACTATCACATATATTCATTATTTATTACCCATTATGTCATATTATGTCAGTATTTATAAGAAAATAAACCAATTTGCAAGAAGCTTAAAAATGTGATTCCATTTATTTCTCTTTATCCCATTTCCTCATTATTTTGTGTTGCTGCATAGAAAGTCTGAAGTGTGTGCTCTTAATAAAAATCCTTGAAGCAATATCTTATTTTAATTATGGTAATACATACAAAAATAGATCTATAATGAACTTCCTTAGTAACTGTATAGGGTAGTGGTAAATATGTATATTCCTATTGACTAGTACCTCAGCTATAGCTCTACTTTCTTAAAGTACCGGTAATCCTAGAGTCAACGCCCTGACATGGAGGAGTTAATAGTTCTTTACATATGGTAGCTACCTAGTTATTAGATACCATAGCTGCATGCCTGGCTTCAGCATCATCCTATGGAAATAGTCTAGTCTCAAGCATGTCCAACTATATAATCATATAACATTAATAGCAGCACCATAGGCGGAGACTAACATTAAACCTGTCCACAGATGGAAGAGATGAAGCAGCTGCAATACGTAGAATATGATGTCTTTTATGGTTAGCTCATTGATCAATGTGAAAGTTAACTGAAAGGGATGTGAGCCTTTGAAGAGAGATGCCTATGTCAATATTATTGTTTATATGTTGCATTTTATTTCACAATTATTCTCAGAGGATTATGAACTTGAACTCCAGCTAGATTGGAATACGGTATTAGTCAACATAAATACCTTTGCATGTGATAATTTCATGACAGTCATAAGTTGAAGGCAGGCATTTTAATATTCTTCAATTCTCTGAAGGCCAGTTTTAGTTGCAGAGTTACTTTAGTGGACTTTCTAAACATTAGTCTCAATGACTGTAAAATTGAACTGCAAGTAGATTGGAAAGTCATTTGTCAAGATAAGTACCTCTTTATGTGATCATTTCATGGCAGTCATAAGCTTAAAACAGGAATTATAATATTTTGTAACACATCTAAGGCCAATTTTAATTAAAGAACTACATTAGTGGAATCTACAATGAGAAACATAAAGGATCCCCTCCCCCATGTGTGTATGCATGTTTATGTATGCCTGCGTGTTTCATTCTTAAATTATTCCTCACCTTATTTTTTTAGATAGGGTCTTTTACTGAACCTGAAACTCACAGACTTACCTAGTCTGGTCAGCAAGTCCCAGGCATCCTCCTATCTCTGTTTTCTCATTGCTTTGATATAGGGATATGATGGAATGCCTAGTTTGCATTTTATTTTATAAATATAGGTTCAAGAAGATTGACCTTAGGTCCTCATGATTGTTAGGTAAGTATTTTACTGATCTAAATCTATCCTTTTGTTTCTTCTATTTTCTATAACAGAAGCCTATATGGTTTGATCAGATTTTACTATTATAAGGAAGACAAAAGGGGCACCCTACTAAAAGCAATCTACAGATTCAATACAACTTTCATCAAGATTCCAACACAATTCTTCACAGATCTTGAAAGGGCAATTCTCAATTTCATATGGTGGGGAAGAACTGGGAGGAAGTAGAGGGAGGAGAAACTGTTATTAGATTATGTTGTATGAGAAAAGAATCTAGGTTTAATAAAAAGGAAAAAAATGAAAATCCACATCTTTATTCAATTTATGAATTTTTACTATACCTTTTTCAGACAAGAAAATGTTTTTTTAAATTTTTGTCTCATTTTATCAGAGATCACTAATTATGCAAAATAGAGTATATTTATTTTTATTTTTTAATTGCCCTCAGAATGTAAAGATTATCAAATAAGAAATATTCACAAATTTATATTCTTTAACTTACCTGCCACAGAGGCTTTGAGAAAACCTTGAAACAAATTATTTGACACTTGCTTTACTCAAATAATGACTATGATGTCACCTCCCTGTGCCACTATAATCATGAGCTAACTGTCCATGTGTCCACGTTTATGAAATAAACAGAGCCTAAATGCCAACTAAATCCAAAAGCAGGAGTAGTTCCCCACACATGGCAACCATCTTGTTGTATTTAATTTCTCAAAGGTAAGCAGTTGGAATTGTTTCTAGTTGCCTGTGTTAAGAGAGTAATCTTTTATTTTAAAACCAAGCTCTTGCTTTTGGTTCTTACATGAAATTGCATAAATGCGAATGTATAGAAAACTGGAATGTTTTAGTGAACATGATTTCAAGGATTTTTGAAAGAATCTATGTCAGCTAATTTTTTAAGTACTAAAAAGATTGTGTTCAATATTACAGTCTGTGCTGTCCCTGAACTGACAGTTTTGAGTTTATGTAAAGTGAAGGAAGTGGTTGGAAAATAGCTATGGAGAAGGAGTAAAAAGAGGAGAAATTTGGATACCTCAGTTGCTATCAGCACTTCCCAAATACAAAACTGTTTAACGAACTGACCATTCACAGACTGGCGGGGGGGGGGGGGGGGGGGGGGGGTTGAGAACTTGGAGGTCTGTGCTTGATTAGTAACACAGTTTTTCACACTATATTTCTCATAAGACAGTAGGAAGAGGACTATACAGGACTGTATATGCAGTCCTTTATAGCAGGACTAAACAGCAACTGATTTAGATAACAACTTGTCATCTTTGTGTCTTTGTGTTTTCATGCTGCACATTATCATAAATATTTATTATGTGATATATCAAACACCTTCAGCAAGGTGGCTGGTTACAAAATTAATTCAAAAAAATCAGAAGTTCTTCTTTATACAAAAAATAAATGGGCAGAGAAAGAAATTAGGGAAACAACACCCTTCACAATAGCCACAAACAATACCTGGGGTAACTCTAACCAAGCAAGTGAAAGACCTGTATGACAAGAACTTCAAGTACTTGAAGAAAGAAATTGAAGAAGATATCAGAAGATGGAAAGATCTTCCATGCTCATGGATAGGTAGGATCAACATAATAAAAACGGCCACCTACCAAAAGCAATATACAGATTCAATGCAATTCCTATCAAAATACCACAATTCTTTATAGAGCTGGAAAAAAACAACTCTCAACTTCATATGGAATAGCAAAAAACCCAGAATAGCTAAATCAGTTCTGTATAATAAAAAACATCTGGAGGCATCACCATTCCAAATTTCAAACTGTACTACAGAACAATAATAATAAAAACATCTGGTATAGAAACAGGCCAGTGGATCAATAGAATCGAATTGAAGACCCAGAAATGAACCCACACACCTATGGTCACTTAATTTTTGACAAAGAAGCCAAAACTGTAAAATGGAAAAAGGACAGCATCTTCAACAAATGGTGCTGGCCTAACTGGATGAATTTTTTCATATATATTTACCATAGATATTAGTGTATAATTTTCTTCCTTTATTTAAAAAAATTCTATTGGTTCTTTGTCTAGTGCTTGATTATCTTTGTCCATCCTTGTTTCTTCTACCTTGTGTTCAAGATCAGACATCATGTCCTTTCTTTGATACAGTCTATGGTGGTGGGAGCAGGAGAAGTGAGTGGGAACATTCTCTCTGCATCCTCAGGGTTCTTAGGATTCTGGAATGTGGGGAAGGGAGGTTACAGGACTTTTGACCAGTAGTTCTCTTCGACACCTGCGGGCAGCCATTGCCTCTTCTAGTCCATTAGGGCCAGTGTACGTGAGGAGCAGCACATCCCTGCAGATCAATCCCTCATTTTTTCTTTCCTTTCCTAGCTTCTTTCAGTTTGTTCTATGCTAGATTACCATTACGTATCCCAGCTTGGTTTGAGACTCCCTATGTTACCTAGGCCAGCTTCATTAATATTCTTGCCTCAGCCTTCATTTAATCCCAAGTGCTGGGATTAAAGTCTGTGTTTATGCTCTCATGCATTTTATGATGTTTTATACAGCTGCTATACAGGTTATATGTACATACGTAGCTGTTCACATTCTATCGAGAATTAATATTATTTACTTTGACAGAACATGGAAACATGACTTTATGAATCGTCTTTATTTTCTTCTCTTTATGTGATACATGTCTTTATTAGTATACCTACCTACTTGCAAGAAAACATTATTTCCTCGTAACCATTCACCATCCCTAGCTCTTACAACTTTTCTGGTCCAGTTTCCCGTTTATCTCAGAGTTTTGGGAGTCCTCCATGTGATATAGGTGATCCATTCAAGGTTGAGCATTCCATAATCTTTTATTCTTTGCACTTTGTCTAGTTGTGGGTCTTTGCATTAATAATCATCTACTTCATAAAGAAGCTTCTCTGACGAGGGCTGAGTACTGTACTAATCTATGGGTATAATGATAGGTAAATCATTAGAAGTCAGTTTAATACTGTGGACATTTAGCTGAATGATAACATCAAGTTCTCTCTTAAAGTCTTTGACTAACCTAGCTATAGGTTCTTGGCCCTAAAAATGTTGCCAAATGTGAATTTTTGTCTTTCAGAATAGGTCTTACATCCAGTCAGGTATGACATTGGTACCAGTACCACACCAATGAGCCAGGGTTCTCACTGTAGCTCTAAAGTTAATAGTTGGTTGATAATGGTGATTAATTTTCTCCTCTAGTAGCATGCATAGTACATTCTCATGTAAAAGAAACAAATTATTCTGTATATATTAATTAATGCAGGAAAATATTACAGCAACCATTATTCCTTAACCAGTTAATTTCCAAATAAAAGACACAGGTCTTTTAGAATTTTAACAAGTCTCAAATCACTTGAGCTGAGCAGATATTAACCCTCTAAACTGTCTTATTTCCTTCCCTGCTAAAATCCCCATAATACTTGCATTTGTTCCATTTGGGCTGTTTCTGCTCCATCAGGCCAGTCCTCACAGCAAGCTGCTGTTGGTCATGTGCTTCTAGTCCATGCTACCCCATGGTGACTCCTATTCTCCTGTCTCCTCTTGTGTCTCTTTCTCTGATGTGTCTCTGAGACCCACCACCCAATTCCAAGTCCTGCCTTCCTATTCTCTCTCTCTACCCAGCTACAGGGCATCAGCAACTTTTTATAACCAATTAGGGATAAATGAGTTACATTCCTTACATCACATGGATATACAGGAGATGGTTCAACATTCATAACAATGCCTAGGGCAGGGTGGTAACCAGATCTCAGGGTACTGAAATTAGCATCTGAAAACACAATGCACAAGACCCTCCTTCAACTTTCTACACAATAAAAACTATCTGAAAGGAATGAAGCTTCCAGGTGAGTATAAGCTAGATTTCTTTTTCCTCTGTGACTTCAGTATGTGATCTCTTCAGTGATAAGGTCTTACTCTCAAGATCTCCAGGATTAGCAAGAATATTGACAAGAGTCTGTAATGTTTTCAAGCTCTGTGGGGCCTCAGTATCCACATAATAATGGAATACATTGTGACATTTTCAGATATGTATATATAGTATTTTGATCATATTCACCCTTTCATCCCTCTGTTATCTACTGTCCACTTCTGATGGTCATCTGCCAAGTCCTCCAACTGTCATGTTCTTTTTGTCCAGTGTCAGACTTAGTATAGTTAGGTTCTTTAAATTAGCATGGGAGAGGGTGAGGGGTAATTTACAGGAACATAGGTAACGTATCAGTGGCTATACCACTGAAAAAAGTTTCCTCCACCACAGCAACAATGAACTGCTTATAAATCTCAGGGCAGGATGAGGTCTAGTAAACCACTCCCAACCCTATGCACATCCATGACAGAATATTGGCATGTCCAGTCTTACACAGTTCTTGTTCAGGTAGTCATAGCTCCTGTGAATGAACATGTCATGCTTGGAAGACAGCTTTCTACCACACTCCCTCCTTATTCTGGCTCTTATATTCCTTCTTTGTCTTCTTTTCCAATGTTCCCTGAGCCTTGGATGGAGTAATATCAATGCTCCATTTAAGTCTGAGCAAACAACAGTCATTTATTCTCAGTACTTCAAACAATTATGAGTCACTGCATGACTCACATGGGTTCAAACATGACTCACTACAAAAAGATGTTTGACTGACCATCGCTGAGAGAAGTACTAATTTATGAGTATAAACACAATTATTTAGAAGGAAGTTTAACTAGTACAACATGTTCATTTAGCAAAACAACAAAAACAGCTTTTCCAATAAGAAATATGACCTCCTCAAAGGCCTCAAAAACAATCACAAAGTGGTTGATGAACCCCATAACAGAAGTGCCACTGTTTACTAGTGGATACATCTTGTTTGGTAGGTCGATAATATCCCCACAGAGGGTTCATAGTTGAGTGATAGAGGATGATTTTTCTACCCCAGCAGACTGCATAGCACGTCAGACATTATGAAAACTAGGAAGTTAGCTACTATGGGGGTATCTTCAGGCTTAGTTCCAAATTGATTTCTTTGCTGCTTTATTATTGATGTATGTTGAAAGTCTTTTAAGATGAATATCATGACACAAGCAATTGCGAATCATTTACTGGATATTTTGATGGTTATGAAACTGGACTTTATTTGAATTTTATAGGTTAATTAATATTTTTGGCTTATCAGGCAATTGACCGAATTTGGCCCAGGATATGTGTATTAACTTTTTTTTTGGTGATTTTGAAAATCAACTGACTTTTCAAAGATGTTGTTATGATAATTTAAATTTTGTTATATGGGCATTGCTTACCACTGTATGTGGAGTCAGAAAGGAAATTTGTTTACTAACTCTGTCAGCTTTCCTTTCTGGCTCTTGTGCAAGGTTATTGGGTTTCTGTCTCTATAATTCAAGTTGCCCTCTGGAGTACTGTATGTACTTCAGGCTGTGTATTCTAATTTGGTTCTCTGTGCTGAGAAAAAACTGACCAAAAGTAACTTGGGGGATGAAAGGATATGTGTGGCTTGACGGTTGTATTCCTCACCTGGGGAAGCCAAGGTAGGAACCAGGAGGCTAGAATTGAAACAGAGACCATGAAAAAATACTGCTTACTGACTGGCACTGCTCCATGACTTGTTCAGTTTGCTTTCTTATACAAACCAGAACTTCCTTTCAGAGGCGGTGCTGCCCACGGTGGGCTGGACTCTCCCACATCCATTATTAATCAAGAAAACACCCCACAGACATGCTCACAGTCCAATCTGGTGGTGACATTTTCACAACTGAGGTTCCCTTTTCCCAGGTGACTCCAATTTGTGTCAAGTTGACAAAAACTGATCAGCAAACTGCCCTTTTGGTTCATAGGCTTCAACAAGTTTAGATGAAATAATACTAAAGAAAAATAATGTAGATTTGCTACATTGGATACTTATTCTGGTGTCTGTCCTTTATCTGTCAGTTGCCGTGTACTTCTCAAAGCATTCATTATGCTGTACAGTCATGCTTGGTGACAGGGACAGACTCATTTGTGTTCAGTCCATTTTTTTCAGAATCAGAATCTGTCTTGGAATTCTTAAAAATAAATGATTCAAGCTGACTTTGCTTTATAAAGAGGAAAATCTCCTTTAAAAAATTGTGGAATATTAAGATTATATTGG
>CAJQZJ010031917.1:3712986-3725916 GCA_907164525.1 Lophiomys imhausi
TATATATATATATATATATATATATATATATATATATATATATAGTTCCTGTCTTGGTGTTACAATGACCCCCAACTCATCTGAAGGTCTTTGTATATTGGTAGTTTCTAGTACCTTTTTTTTTCTTCTGTTTCCTTATTTTTCCAGTAATTGACATAATCTGAATGTGATGTGATCAAAATTAGCTTTATTATCTTGTATCATTTGTAATTAATTCCTTTTCATTAATATTTAAACTGTCCTGGTTTTATAAATTTATATAAAGAGTAATGTTATAATGTTATAGGTATTCTTCTTTCTCTCATGGGTTTTGAACTTACATTTATGCAATTCATTCATGATGATAAGCAGGTTTCCAGTTTAACATTTATTTTCTGGTATAATGTTCCATCAAAAATGAGTACAACTCAAAAAGAAAGAAAGAAAGAAAGAAAGAAAGAAAAGAAAAAAATAAGTACAATTCATGTCCTTATTCATCTTTTAATACACATGCAGTTTATTTACTATTTGTATATAATAGAAGAGCCAATGAAACAGTTGGTATGAGCACCTCCAACTTTGAAAGTTACAAAACCTCACCTCTGTTTCTCTTTTTTTTTCCCTTATCTTCTCTTCCTCTGCTTACCCCTGTTCATTCTCCTTCTCTATAACCATGGCCGCTGTCTTTGTTTTTCCAATTTATACATCTGGTGAAATCAAACTTGAAGGAAGCAGAGAATAAGTCTTTGGTTATAAGATTGCTTTTAGTTCCATTAAGTGATTTTTGCTTTGAGATTTCTCCAGTGTTTTATCTTCTAAATGTTCAGTGCGTGCTTAGTGTGAGTTCTGTGGTGGTGATGTGGGAGGAAGGCGGATCTGAGTCCAAATCCCAGCTTCTGCCAGTCCTTGTTGTATTCTGTTGCTTAAGTTGTTCTCCTCATCTTCCTTTCTAGCGATTGAAAATATTAGTTTTAGCTTCCAAAGGACCAGAAATATATGAACTTTGTCCATCACTATATTTTCGGTATCTACGATATCATTGTTACCTAGTGAATATTGGGTATTCACAGGGTAAACTGATGAATGATGTGATGTCATGGGAGAGATTTTAACAAGGTATTCAACATATGCTTGTTGCCTGTTTGCTAGAAAGCTGTGTGCTAGTCAGAGCAGTGATTGCAGTAGTAGCCGGCTTATCATTTTATGATTCAGGAAACCAAATAAAGTAGAAATAATTGCTGTTGAAGTAATTAGAGTTTATAAAGTGGTTATATATGAACTAAATGTTTACCTTTAAATGTTGCAAGTATCGTCATTTCCAAATTGTTATTTGGGCTGTCGGATGCATAGATTGAATTTACACCGAACACTCAACAACAGTTGGGTCTACATGTACAAAACTGATATTACATTCCTTTATTTCTCTATTTACTTTCATTTTTTGAGATAAGAGTTTTTCTGTGTAACAGCCCTGGCTGTCCTGGGGCTTGAGTTGTAGACCAGGCTAGCCTTGAACTCAGAGGGATCCATGTGCCTCTGCCTCCCAAGTGCTGGGATTAAAGTTGTGCACCAACATGCCTGGCCCTATTCATCTATTCTTAATATTACATTTATCCAAGTTCCATAAACTATTTATCACTTTGTTTCCATATATTTTGAGAGCTCCCTAAAATAAAATAAGTTCAAGTATATATGCAAACAGTATTTTTAAATCAATTAATTAGTTAATTTTACATTCTGATTGCAGTTTCCCCTACGTCTCACCTCACCTCCCTGTCATCCTCCTGTCTTCCCTTTCTCCTTTGAAAAGGCCCAGAAAAAGGCAGGCCTCCTATGGCTATCAACCCATCTTGGCATATCACGTTGTAGTAGGACTAGGTTCACCTTGTCCTATTGTGGGTAGACAAGGCAGACCAGTTAGGGGAAAGAGATCATAAGGCATGCAGCAGAGTCAGACATAGTTCCTGTTCCTGCTGTTAGGAGTCCCACCTGAAGACCGAGCTGTATCACTGTTACATATGTGCACAGGGCCTAGGTCCATCCCACATATGTCTCTGTTTAGTGGTTCAGTCTATGGGTCCAGGTTATTCGGTTTTGTATGTTTTCTTGTGGTGTCCTTGACATATCTGGCTCCTTCATCCTTCATCTCCCTCTTCCATAAAACTCCTCAAACTCTACTTAATGTTTGTTTGTTAATCTCTACATCTGTTTCCATCAGTTACTAGGTGAAGCTTCTCAGAAGACACTTTTGCTAGGTGCCTGTCTGGAAGTATAACAGACTATCATTAATAGTATCAGAAGTGGGCTTACTCTCATGAGATGGGTCTAAAGCTGGGCCAATCATTGGATGACCATTCCCTCAATTTCTGCTCTGTCTTTACCCCTGCATGCCTAGTTGGCTGGAGAAATTATGGGTCTCAAAATAATATTTTTTATGGGACATATTTGTTGTCATTGTACAAGAACACTCTGGATTAGGTTAACTTTCCTGGTGAGTGCATGGAACCCCAAATACTGAAAAAATGTTTCCTTAATACAAAAAAAAAATCTGTTTTTAAAGATTGTAATTTATAATATCCCATTCCTGTTCTTCCAGTTTGGTTAACAATCATTCAAAATTGTGCAATAATAAAAACATAATAACGATAGAATTTTATCTATTTTGAAATTCTAGAATCAAAGTATTTAGATAGAGCATGCTGAAGATGGGGTTTTAGATTCATTCATAGGCATGTTGGTAGTGTGCTGAACTAAATTATACTCTCTGGGAAGCCACAAGTACATGCTCCCTGTATATTCCCAGGGCCTTTCAATACATGCAAAGTTTAATTTGAACTTTACTGAATAATTCTGTGAATTACGTTGTATGAATGAACGTGTAAGAATGAGATCAATTAAAATCAGCTGGGCATACACAAACACATTAAATTATACACAAGAAGCCAGAGATGCGGGAATCACTTTGTCTTAGTTGCATTTCTGTTGCTGGGACAAATAACCTGACAAAACACTATTTGGCTTACACTTCCAGATCACAATCCTTTATTGAAGGGAAGTCAAGGCAGGAAGTTAAAGCGTGGCATCTACAGTCAAGGGCTGAGAGAGAATCAAAATGTGGAACCTGGCTTGGGCTTAGTACTAGCTATCTTTCCTCATTCTTACACAGTCCTGGGCTGAGCCAGTGTAGTGCCATGCATGATGGGATGCCTTCACACCTCAATTAATAATCAAGAGAGTTTCCCACCCGAGACATGCCCACATTCAGCATGTGACCTACATAATTCCTTGTTAAGACTTCCTTCCAGGTGATTCTAAATTATGGCAGGTTGACACTAAAGCTGACTGACACAACGTTAATAATCCCTGGTCCAGCGAATCCCATAAGGCCATATGATTAGATGTGCTTTCTACTGAAAGGTATTTTTACAGGTTATTTGACTGAAAATGAATGTTAAATATATCTTCCTTGTGCTGGGATTAAAGGTGTGCACCACAATGCTTGGCCTTTCCATTTCTTAACATGGGGTAAGGAGTGGATTCTGTGTAATGGGCTAATTCTCATTATTACTGATAAGCTGTGAAAATTAAACAAATGTCCCACAGCTAGTGGTCACTTGTCTAGGAGATTTACAGTGTTTCAAAACAATCTGTTTTCTCTCCAGGCCTTCAGTATCTTAGTTAGATTTCCATTTGCTCCCAATGTACTAACATCAAGGTCAGATCATAGGTGATATGAGCAGACCTGTGTTACCAGAAAAACCCCTGAGACTGTTTGTATTGGTGGTACAGTTACTCCAGGATGTGAACTCTCATTTTCAGGTAACACTTCCTATTAAACACTTGCCTTCCTTACATTCAGAAATGGCAAGTGTCAACAGGGCCAGAACTAAAACTTCCCATTTCAGTCTCCTGTCCTCACATTTGAGCTTTCTGCATCTTTTCTAACATGGTATTTTCCTGGTGATAAAATAAGAAAGAAATACTACTGGAAACATCTGAGAAATGTCTCAAAATAATGCATTTTTATCTAACTTAAGTAAAAAAAAAATCAAACCTACCTTCACCAAGAATGCAGTCGAATTGGTGACTTATATCATAGTATTTGAGATCTTTGTGATAGCAACTGTATTCTACTAAAATGAAGGAACTTTTTCTTACCTAAGATTTTTGGTCTTTGTGTCAGTGCCTTCTTTGTTATAACTTCATCATGTTTCTATAGTGAGAATTTTTGAATTTTGGCTTCTTTAAAAAACACAGAAATAAAATTAAGACATGACAGAAACTGGCTGCCTGGACAGCCAATTCAATTTCTCTCTATAACATTAGAGCATCTATCTTCTGCATTTTGGCCCAATGTCTCCAACAGGCATTAATTGTAAAGCAGGAATTATGAAGGACTTACCTACCCTGTCTGGCAGAGCTTGGCTGTCAACTTACCTGCTTCCAAGTTTTGTCTTTTTTGGGCAGCATTCTGTATACAGTTGAAGCAAGGGCTCTTGCCCAGTGACAAGCTTGCCACTAATGCAGCCATTTCCAAATGGATATTCTTCAATACTCATCATCTACTTAGAGTAGAATGGGGGATGCTGTCAGGAGCTGACATGTCTCAATATCAAAAAATCTTAAGTTAAGATTTATTCAGATATATTTATCATTCTCAGATATGGTTGAAGACTAAATAGTTATAGTCTCACAGTTAAGTTTTAAGTTGTTTAGGAATTAAAAGGGTGTTCTAGGTCTAAGAAGATGTTTTTAAGATGGCAATGCAGGTTGGGATGGAAACTGAGTTAGGTAAAGAACTTCAAACTCATTGAGATAGATAGATAATAGAATGTTATTATCAGTTGCTAAATATGTATGTACTGGACATTGGAAATCAATGTTTACCTTATTATTTTCATAATTGTTGCCTAATTGTTCTTATTATTTTGTATAGTATTTATTGTTATAAGAAAAAGAGCCTTTTATTGGACTAAAATGGGAGCTGTTGGGGGGCAAGATATACCTTAAATTTAAAAAAAACGCAGATAGGAGGGAGAGGGGGGAGAGGGTAGGAGGGTAGGACCAGGAGGTGGAAGAGGGAGGGGACTGTGATTGAGATGTAACTTGAAGAATAAATAAATGTTGAAAAAGAAGACTCATATGAAGAAGAAACGAAACGAAACAAAACAAAACAAAAGGCCACACAGAAATATTATAAGATATGTGTTTGTTTTAATACCTGGTATGGGGATATGGGGCTGCTGTGCAGAAGCTGACTATGATTGACTGTGTGCTCAGTTAAGAGTGATTTTGCCAGCTGCAGATAATTTCTTTAATTGTGTGACATTTGGAATTCTGGGGACTTTTCAGAGGGTATGTAAAATGCTAGGTCTCCGAGAGGCATGTTGGGTTGTTGGTTGTTGTTGTTGGGTTGTTGGTCATGGTTTATTAATTAGTCTTGCACTAAGAAGAAACAAGAAGAAATTAAATATCCTGACATCAAAGATCAAACTTGCCCCAAGAAACTCAAGCCTCTAATCAGCAGGAAGTAGTCTGACAATAACATCATACCCTTTCCTATCCCTGACTTTGCTCAGGAATCTCTTTCCTTTCCTCTCTGTCCATTCTGCTCTCTAAGGAGGTTGAAAGCATATAAGAAAAAGTATGGAGCAGGGTGGAAGAAAGAACCCACAAAGTAGCTAAAGGCAACTTCATGTTTCATGTCAAACTATGAATTTGGGCTTCTTTCCCTCAGCTGTACAGCTATATAAAGTGTATGACTATATGAAATATGCTTTACATTTTATTTTATGTTTATAATCTTTTAGAGAAAAAAATTTTGTCATGAGCTTATGATCTTTTCATGGGATTTACCTGAAGATCCTAGGAATGTCATGGACAGCATTAGCTGGAATTAAATAATTTTGAGCATCCATATATTTGGACTTTTGTTAACTCGATGACTTGGGATATATGTGTCTTAACAAATAATAAATTATTAGTGCTTAGAAACCCTCCTTTTCAAAATATCTCCTTAGAACGTAACTTTATATACATATGTACAGAACTGTGTTGAGATTTTATTCACAAAAGGCCCAATCAGGTGGTAAATAAAGAAGTAAAACATTCTATGATCTAAAATTTTTCTCTGAGGAACCCTCTTTTCTCAGATATAAATCCAATATCCAATAAGAGTGAATAATTAATTCAGTGTGCCACAAGGGTTCTTATTATTTTCATCCAGTAAAGGTATAAAAATTGGAAAGGTAACAACAAATTGATCTGCATGGGAAATAAATTTGAAATGTTCACATTCATTCTTGTGGGCACCCAAATATATGAACATTGTGATTTTATGTGTCCTTTGTAATTTCTTATTGCATGTAATAAAGTATTTGCTGTCTGTCCTGGCAGATTTTTTTCTCAACTTGACACAAGCCTGAGTTATCTGAGAGGGAATATAACTGAGAAAATGCCTCTATAGGATTGGCCTGTGGGGATTCTCTTGATTTATGATGTGGAAGGACCAAGCTCACTGTGGGAGATGTCATGCTTGGGTCATGTATAAGAGAGCAGGCGGAGGAATCCATGAATAAACAAGCTAATAAGCAGCGTTCCTCCATGGCCGCTCTTTCAGTTCCTGCTTCGAGTTTCCTGTCTTGACTTCCTTCCTTAGCTTTCCTCAATGGACTGTGGCTCAGGATGTGTAAGCCAAAGAGACCCTTTCCTCCCTAAGTTTCTTTTTGTTATGGCGTTTTATTACAGCAGTTACCTTTTAGAAAGAGTGGTAAATTCAAGTAGCCAAAGCTTACTCTGAGAATCTGAGGGTTGAAACTTACAGATGTTCTTGTATCTCCCTTTCCTGTTCATTTCTACTCTTATTCTTGTTGGATGCTGTGGCTGAACAGATGCTTTAGCAAACAATCTATTCCACTATGCACATACCTTTTCAACAAAAATCTAAAATCTATTGCTAATTTCTGTCTTCTGGCTCGGACTGTGGTCTCAGTTCCTGGGTGCAGTTTGAATCAAGGACACCATGCTGCACAACATTCACTCCGTTCCCCATGGTGGGTGAAATGCAGTGTTGTCTTTAATAAAATTCTCATCTTCTTTTATCTAGATAAAGTGGTGTTCAGAGTATAAATAAACAAGAAAAGCACATATATTCGTGCATGAAGAGATCAAATGTAACAAGATTCAGAGATGCATAATTGATTTGAGAGACAGAGAGAGAGAGAGACAGAGAGAGTTTAGCACAAATGACAAGTTTTGAAATTTACAAACTCTTTTAGAGGAATGTTTCTGAAACCTAAGGAAATTGGCTTAAATGTTCTATATTTCTTGTTTCTTTTCACGTTCCCATATTTCGTGGGTAATTTTGAACAATGATACCATTTCAGTACCTTTGAGCTTTATACCTTTCTCTTCACTTCCTCTTTTCTGCTCTAGTCGGTTCAGTTTCCTGATGATTGTTCCTGCTGTAACATTCTAATCTCCTTGGTCCGTTAAGCTCATCAGGGTTGGGTTTGCCTTGCGGAGCAATACTACATGCTTACCTCATTTCCAGGCTGGAAAACCAATCGCATCAAGGATGAATTTCTCAAATTACCATCAGTGTAGCTGTGGTTCTTTTAATAAAAATAGTTCCTCTGTAGTTTCTTGGCTTTGCTTTTATATATCTGTATTTTAGTTGTGTTTCATTGATTTCTTTACTGGATTTTTTTGAGCACTGTATTCTCATTTTATCTTTGAGACTATGATGCCAAGATTTGTAGTGGAAATTCTCTCTTTATTCCAATACATGCTTTTACAGAGCTACCTAAATTGCATCTTTCCCCATGAACAATTGATAAATTAATAAAATAATAAGTGGGTTTGTTAATTATTGCTGAGTGGGACACATGAGTTGTATTAGATAACAGGTATTCTTGTATTACTTTTTGCAAGAACACAAAAATTTAATGAATCTTCCCCATAGCTTCATGGGTGCTACATAAATTTGAATCACACATTCCTTGAGGTGAATGAAGGTCCGTTAGCCACTTACCAGTAAGTACATGGGCTAGAGCACATAACTTCTCTGATATGTTCACATTTACATTCTTTTTCAAAGTACTACAATTTTTTCTTATGAGAAAAGTAGCATCCAAGTGCTTACCTATGTAGAGGTACAAAAGGACTCTCAGCAATTCTTTTAGAAATGTCAGGAGTGTGCATTCAGATTTATATGGCTTTCTTACTGTTTTATTCATCGCCATCTCTTCTCCATCATCAGTCTATAAAAATCATGAAAGTGGACCAGCATGGAAAGTATTCCCCAATTCTAGGAAAGTCCTAGAAAAGTATGATTGTGATCTTACTAAAGCAAGGGCATAATTCACTTAGCAGCTAGTTATTTAATAATGTGAATATTTTATCCAGTTTTAGGGGTTAACTGTTCATTATGACATGTGATGTACTTATGTACAAAATTCATTTGTTTCTGAGTTAATATGGTACATAGATAAATTCGTGTATGCCAAAAATCTTACCTTACCCGGTGAAGGAAGATGGCGGCGACCTACACTGATGCATTTTGAACGCGGGGAAAAAAGAGCCATAAAAAACACAGAGTTATTGGGCACTGTGCAAAAACCGGAGGGGCTAGACCCTCCCGGGAACATGCACAGCTCCCAAGAGACTGTTAAAAGTCCCAGGGTAAGGCTCTCCCCATCTCTCGCAGACACAGAAGCCACTAAACCTGGGATTCGGGAACTCCCATTTGGAGAGGCGCCTGGTAAGATCATCCCCAACTCACAGCAGGCAGAATCAGAGGCCACTTGGCAATAGATCACTAGCCTATTGGACTCCCCACACCTCAGGTAGAACTTATACCCACTTAAAAAATTTTGCGAGATAGTGGAAGTCTTAGCAAGGAACAAACAGGGGGCTCAGCAGGTGGTCCGCAGCCGCTCGTGAAGCGGAGGGCGGGAGGTTCTGACAGAGCGCGGGAAGCCGGGAACACAAAGGCAGGCTGGAGGGGCCGAATCTCGCTCACTCACGGCAGCGCAGCTGGGGAGGGAGCCCGGCTGGCAGGGCCAAATCCCCGTGAAACCACGGCAGGACAACTGGGGAGAGAGTCAGGCGTGGGCTGGGCCAGGGATCCGCGCACCCATGGCTGAGCTGCTGGGGCGAGAGATCCACTCAGGCAGCCGGGGGATCCGGGGTTCTGTGCACCCACGGCTGAACAGCCGGGGGGGGGGGGAGACCCATGGCTGCACAGACAGGAAGGGAATCAGGCACAGAGGCCAGACCTGTGGCGAGAAGCCTAGTGAGAAACCAGAAATCGGGACCATAGCTGTATTCTGGAAAATCCAGACATATTAGGTGTGGAGCCAGACCCTGTCAGCCTCCGTGACGAAAACAAAGCCCACAGAATCTGTGCCTGGGCAAACAGGCCCATACCATCAGAACCATTACAGGCTGATAACTCAGAGTGCAACATAGAGAAGTCTGAATTGGGAGCAGTGAAACAATTCCAGTCCATTACTCACAACCTGGGAATAGGCTGCACCAGCTCACAGTGCCTCAGGCGATTAAAACCACAGTGATCCCGAAATCCCCTTGTAAGCAACGACAGATAGCCAAGTAACTCGTCCCCTGCACCAAAGCATCCACTGTGGATCCAAGCACAGAAAACGACAAGAACAGACAGCTAAACGCACCCAATGGCCAAAGGTCAAAAAAAAAAGTAGAAATCAAGGAAATATGACTCCAACAAAGCAGAATTATCCTAGCTCATCCAATTCGGATGACCTCACACCAACAGAAACACATGAAAACGTTGACAATTCTGCATTATGGAAAGTGATAGAGTCCCTGCAAGAAGAACTTAAATCTATGCAGGAATTCAAAGAAGCCACAATGCTACAAGTCAAAACAAGGAACAACACCATTGAAGAGCTCCAAGCCAAGGTGACAGACCTTGAACAGGAAAAAGACAAAGTTATGAAAGATTTTCATACAAAAACAAGCAAGCTGGAGAAGGAAATGTACAAAACGAACAAAACCATACAAGACATGAAAATAGAAATAGAAACAATAAAGAAAACACAGTCAGAGTTAAAAGAGGAAGTGGAGAACCAAGGTAAGAGAACAGGAACTACGGATGTGAGTATCAACAATAGGATGCAAGAGATGGAAGACAGGATCTCAGGCATGGAAGATTCAGTGGAAGAAATCAGTACATCATCCAAAGAAAATGAGAAGGCTAAAAAATCTCTCACCCACAACATCCAAGAAATCAAGGACTCATTGAAAAGACGGAATCTAAGAATTATAGGTATAGAGGAAAGAGAAGACTCCCGACTCCAAGGTCCAGGAAATATCTTCAACAAAATCATAGAGGAAAACTTCCCAAACCTGAAAGAAGAGATGCCAATAAAAATCCAAGAGGCATACAGAACAGCAAACAGATTAGACCAGAAAAGAAACTCCTCTCACCACATAATAATTGAAACCCAAAATGTACAGAACAAAGAAAGAATATTAAAAGCTGTAAGAGAAAAAGGTCAAGTCACATACAATGGCAGACCCATCAGAATTACACCTGACTTCTCCCCAGAAACGATAAAAGCTAGAAGGGCCTGGTCAGATATACTACAAGTCCTAAGAGATCATAGATGCCCAGCCAGACTACTTTACCCAGCAAAACTCTCTATCAACATAGATGGAGAAAACAAGATATTCCATGACAAAATTAAATTTAAACAATATCTACCCACAAACCCAGCCCTACAGAAAATCCTAGAAGGAAAATCCCAACCCAGAGAAGAAAACTCCACCCAAGAAAACAAAGGGAATAGAAAACCCATCAGCAACTAAACCAAAAGAGGAACAGAAACACTGCCTATACCAAACTAATGGGAAATAACAACCACAGGTCACTAATATCCATCAACATCAATGGACTCAACTCCCCAATAAAAAGACATAGGTTTACAGAGTGGATCCGCAAGCAAGACCCTTCCTTATGCTGTATACAAGAGACACATCTAACTACGAAAGATAGACACTGCCTCAGAGTAAAGGGCTGGGAAAAGGTTTTCCAAGCAAATGGACCCAGGAAGCAAGCTGGAGTAGCCATCCTAATATCAAACAAAACAGACTTCCAACTGAAGTTAATGAAGAAAGACAAAGAAGGGCACTATATACTCATTAAAGGGAATATTCATCAAGAGGAAATTTCAATACTGAACATCTATGCCCTAAATAAAAAGGCACCTACTTTCGTAAAAGAAACACTTCTAAAACTTAAAGCGCACGTCGATCACAACACATTAGTAGTGGGAGACTTCAACACCCCACTCACAACAAAGGACAGATCATCAAGACAGAAGACAAACAGAGAAATATTGAGTCTAACAGAGATCATGAAACAAATGGACCTAACAGATATCTACAGAACGTTTCACCCAAACACAAAGGAATACACCTTTTTCTCAGCACCCCACGGAACCTTCTGCAAAATCGACCACATAGTTGGTCACAAGGATAGTCTCAGTAGATACAAGAAAATTGAAATAACACCTTGTATCTTATCAGACCACCACGGAATAAAGCTGGTCTTCAACAGAAAAGAATCAACAGAAAGCCTACACACACATGGAAATTGAACAGCTCCTTACTGGATGACCACTGGGTCAGGGAAGAAATAAGGAAGGAAATCAAAGACTTCTTAAAATCCAACGACAACGAAGACACAACATACCCAAACCTATGGGATACATTGAAAGCTGTGCTACGAGGAAAGTTCATAGCACTAAGTGCTTTCAAAAAGAAAATTGTGACAGCTCATATTAGTGAACTAACAGCTAAGCTGGGTGAATTGGAAAAAAAAAAGAAACAAACACTCTCAAGAAGAGCAGAAGACAGGAAATCATCAAACTTAGAGCTGAAATCAACAACTTAGAATCAAAAAGAACTATACAAAGAATCAATGAAACCAAGAGTTGGTTCTTTGAGAAAATCAACAAAATAGACAGACCCCTAGCCAAATTAACTAAAAGGCAAAGGGAAAGAACACAAATCAACAACATCAGAAATGAAAAGGGAGAAATAACAACAGACATTGAGGAGATCCAGAAAATATTCGGACATTACTTTAAAAATCTATATTCCACTAAATTTGAAAACCTAAGCGAAATGGACAATTTCCTCGATAAATTCCACCTACGAAAACTAAATCAAAATCAGATTAACAGCTTAAACAGCCCAATAACACCTAAGGAAATAGAAACAGTCATTAATAATCTCCCAACCAAAAAAAGCCCAGGGCCAGATGGCTTTACCACGGAATTCTACCGGACCTTCAAAGAGGAACTAACACCATTACTTTTCAAACTCTTCCACCACATAGAAACAGAAAGATCACTGCCAAACTCATTCTATGAGGCCACTGTCATTCTGATTCCTAAACCACACAAAGACCCAAAAAGAAAGAGAACTTCAGACCAATCTCCCTCATGAACATAGATGCAAAAACACTTAATGAAATACTAGCAAACTGGATTCAAGAACACATCAAAAGTATCATACACCATGATCAAGTAGGCTTCATCCCTGGAATGCAGGGATGGTTCAATATAAGAAAGTCTATCAATGTAATTCACCACATAAACAAGATGAAAGAAAAAAACCACATGATAATCTCGCTAGATGCAGAAAAAGCATTTGACAAAATCCAACACCCCTTCATGCTAAAAGTTCTGGAGAGAACGGGCATACAAGGACCATACCTGGAAATAATAAAGGCAATATACAGCAAGCCAGTAGCCAACATCAAATTAAATGGAGAGAAGCTTGAAGCATTTTCTCTAAACTCAGGGACAAGACAAGGATGTCCACTTTCACCATATCTCTTCAATATAGTACTTGAAGTCCTTGCTAGAGCAATAAGACAACTAAAGGAGATCAAAGGGATAAAAA
>CAJQZJ010031917.1:3792495-3830535 GCA_907164525.1 Lophiomys imhausi
CACACACACACACACACACACACACACACACACACACACACACACACCCTGGGGCCTGCATCAAAAATAGTCACTTCAACAGCCCTGGAAAGATATCTGTAACCGATCTTTTAAATTATTATTTAACACTTATTTATTTATTACTAAATTCACTTATAACAAACACCAACAATTTCTTAACTATTAATCCTATAAATTCCTACAACCCCTTTAACCTATCCACTAAACCTATTAATAATTATAACAACTACTTTCATAACCTTTTAGAATGATACAGTCTCTGGGGCAGGTCCTCAGTCGTCAGGAACACAGTCTTTGTTGTAGATTCTTTAACGCACTTAGCAGTCCTTTTTCTGGATCTCTCAGATGCAGGTTCATCAGGGTAAGTTGGTTATTACAGTCTCACCTTAAATAAGGCTTCATGCTTTCTTCTCTGTGGGAGACCCCAGCCATCTGCAGGCCAACTTACTTCTTTTTAATCAGGAACTCAGCTGCTCTGCCTCAGTCCTTAAAGCCAGGCACAGTTTCCCCTAGGCCACTGATTGGACAGATCAAACCCCTCCAGGCAAAAGCTGAGCCACAGGGTCCAGTCCTTGGCCTTTTGGTGTCTTGCTCAGGCTTTCTTTGCTCACCGGCTTCTTTCTGCTTCAGGGAGACAGCTGGCCATCAATGGCCAGCCCTTTTTTCAGCAGGACTCTTGGAGCTCTATAGCATCAGGGGCCTCTTCTCTTTCTGGGCTCCACGCACTATCCTTAAATAGGAGGAACTCTGTTTCAGCTTAATTTGGGCTCTGCCCACTTAGCAGCTGAAAACAATGTCAGGCCAGATACTTTGTTTCTTCAAGTCTATTGAATCCTGTTTTCCTGACTTCAAACTTGTTTTTCAGTCTATTGAGTCTTTCCTGTTTTTCCTGACTTCAACCTTTTTTTTCAGTCTATTAAGTCTTTCCTGTTTTTGCTGACTTCATGCTGATAATGCTCTTCAGGCCCTGAATTAAGAGACAGTATCAGAAACTCCTATATATTTTCTAAATCTAATTTATCTAACCCCTACAGATATCCCTAATGGTTCTCCAGCGGTTCTGTAGTGGCATTTATATCTTTGGGGTAACCAAAGCTGTTTAATTGAATCTAAAGTCTGCTCAAATGGAAGGAACTTATTCATGCTACTGTAAACCTAGACAAGAACCACTGTCTAGAGTAACAAGACAAGTAAAGGAGATCAAGGGGTTAAAAATTGTAAAGGAAGAAGTCAAAGTATCCTTATTCATAGATAATATGATATTATACATAAGTGACTCCCAAACTTCTACCAGAGGACTTCTACAGCTGATAAAACCTTTAGAAAAGTGGTTGGATACAAAATTAACTAAAAAAAAATCAGTAGCCCTCCTTTATACAAATAATAAATGAGGCTAAGAAAGAAATTAGGGAAACAACACCCTTCCTTCATAATAGCCACAAATAATATAAAGTATGTTGACGTAACTAACTTTAACCAAGCAAGTGAAAGACCTGTATTACAAGAACTTCAAGTCTCTGAAGAAAGAAATAGAAGAAGATATCAGAAGATGGAAAGACCTCCCATCCCCATGGATTGATAGGATCAACAGAGTAAAAGTGGTCATCTTACCACAATCATTCTACAGATTCAGTGCAATTCTAATCAAAGTTCCAACACAATTCTTTACAAAACTTGAAAGAACAATACCCACCTTCATGCAGAAAAACAAAAAACCCAGGATAGCTAGAAGAATCCTGTGTAATAAAAAAGCTTCAGGAGGTATCACCATCCCTAATTTCAAGCTGTACTACAGAACAATAGTAATAAGAAAAACTGGTTGGTTTTGGCATAATAACAGACAAGTTGATCAACAGAATGGAATCAAAGACCCAGAAATAAACCCACACATCTATGGACACTTGATTTTTGACAAAAAAGCCAAAACTATGGAAAGAAGAAAGCATATTCAAAAAATGGTACTTGTTTAAATGGATGTCTAAGTGTAGGAGAATTCAAATAGAACCATATTTGTCACCCTGCACAAAAATCAAGTATAAATGGATCAAAGACTTCAACATAAAACCAGACACACTAAATCTAATAGAAGAAAAAGTGGGGAATAGCCTTGAACACATTTCGCACAACATACCACTTCCTGAAGAGAACACCAACAATTCAGGGACTAAGATCAACAATTAGTAAATGAGACCTCCTGAAACCGAAAAGCTCCTGTAAGGCCAAGGACACTGTCAATAGGACAAAATGACAGCCTACAGAATGGGAAAAAAAGATCTTCACCAACCCTACATCCAATAGAGGGCTAATATCCAAAATATATAAGGAACTCAAGAAGTTAGACACTAACAAACCAAATAACCCAATTAAAAAATGGAGTACAGAGCTAAACAGAGTTTTCTCAACAGAACAAACTCTAATGGACCAGAAACACTTAAAGAAATGTTCAGCATCATTAATCATCAGAGAAATGCAAATCAAAATGACCCCCGAGATTCCATCTTACACCTGTCAGAATGGCTAAGATCAAAAACTCAAATGACAGCTCATGCTGGAGAGGATGTGGAGAAAGGGGAACCCTCCTCCATTGCTGGTGGGAGTGAAAACTTGAACAACCACTTTGGAAATCAACCTGTCGATTTCTCAGAAAATTGGGAATAGTTTTACCTAAAGACCCAGCAATAACACTCTTGGGCATATACCCAAAAGAGGCTCCACCATACCATAGGGACACTTGCTCAACTATGTTCATAGGAACTTTATTTTTAATACCCAGAAACTGGAAGCAACCTAGAAGTCCCTCAACCAAAGAAGGTATAAAGAAACTGAGGTACATTTACACAACGGAATACTACTCAGATATTAAAAACAAAGACATCATGAAATTTGCAGGCAAATCAATAGAACTAGAAAAGATCATCCTGAGTGAGATAAGTCAGACCCAGAAAGAAACACATGGTATGTACTCACTTATAAGTGAATATTAGCCATAAAGTACAGGATAACCATGCTACAATCCACAGACCCAAAGAAGCTAAGTAACAAGAAAGACTCAGGGGAAGATGTTTGAATCTCACTGAGAAGGAGAAATAATATGGATTATCAGAGTGGATAGAGGAAGGGAATTGGGTGAAAAAAGGGGTGGGGAGGGGAATGAGGGTTGGGATCAGGTGTGGGGAGGAGGGAGGCCCAGGAGAGAGAACAGTAATTGGTAGAGGAGTTATCTCTGGGATGGAGAGGATCCCGGGAGTCTATGGGGGTGACACTAGCTGAGACTCCCTAACATTAGGGGACATGAAGCCTGAAGTGGCCACCTCCTGTAGCCAGGTGGGAATTTTAGAGGTGGGAGGGGGACACCAACCCACCCACAAAACCTTCAACCCCAAAATTGTCTTGACTACAAGAAGTGCAGGGATGAAGATGCAGCAGAGACTAATAACTGGGCCAACTTGAGACCCACCCCGTGAGAGAGAGCCAACCCCTGACACTATCAATGATACTCTGCTATTCTTGCAGACAGGAGTCTAGCATAAATGTCTTCTGAGAGGCTTCATCCAGGAGCTGAGGGAAACAGATGCAGAGACCCACAGCCAAATGATAGGAGGAGCTCAGGGGAATGTTGTGGAAGAGTGGGGGTGATGAACTAAGGGAGCTGGAGGGGTCAAGGACACCACAAGAAGACCTACAGACTAAATTAAACTGGATCAATGGGGGCTCACAGAGACTGAACCACCAACCAAAGAGCATGCGTGAGCTGGACCTACGCCCCCTACACATATGAAGCACATGTGCAGTTTGTTCTTCATGTGGGACCCCTAGCAATTGGAATGCAGGCTGTCCCTGACTCTGTTGCCTGCCTCTGGATCCCTTTCCCATAGCTGGCCTGCCTTCTCTGGCTTCAGTGGGAGAAGACATGCTTAGTCCTACTGTGTCTTGATGTACGGGGGTGAGTGAGTACCCAGGTGTGGTACCTAAGGAGAAGGGGAGGGGGTAAGAGTGCATGTGAAGGGTTAACCTTTCAATTAAGCATATTTAGGTCTTCTAATGTGTTTATTTATGCATATTCTTATCAAATACTAATTATCTAATATTTTATTAATAGATCTACTACATCTTCTAAACTAGGTCCATAAGACCAGAGATTTTGGAATCTAAACCATTAACTCTCTCAGCTATGGAGGAAAAGTAGGGCAGGCTAGACCCTTAGGAGCTTTGGGTCCGGTCTGCAGAGTGTCAGTTAGCAAGCAGCACTTGTTGGGAGAGGTGATGAGTGAGAAGGAAAAAGTGCAAACAGTTCTCTTTCCTTGCTCTCTAGCCTCAGTGGTCTATGCACAAGCCAAAATGCCACATTTAAATTCAGGGGGCAGTAGTGGTTTAATTTGTGGTTAATTAAAGAATCCATTTTTAAGGCAGTACATATTAACTGTATAAAGTAATGGTTTTGTTATGACATTTCTATACATGTAAATAATGTGTTGAATCAGATTCCCTTCATATCTTCATTACTCTTTCTTATTCCCCTCTTCTCTTTCTCTTCCATATCTCATCATCACCTTTACTACCCACCCCCAGTAAATTTACATATACAAGGAAAACATGATATTTACCTTTGTGAAAGTGGTTTATATGGCATAGCACGATGATAGGCATTTCCATGTATTTTCCTGAAAATAGCATACTTTTTCTTCATGGACAAACAGAATACACAGATCATATTTTGTCTTTCCATCAGCACTTAGACATATTTTCTGACTTGCCTGTTCTAAACAGTGCCAGTCACACATTCATGGCTATGTAGGTATTTACATTGTAAGTTGGCACTGGTTTGGTTATGTATGTATCCAGGAGTGGCTTAGCCAGATCATATCATACTTATATGTCTAACCTCCCAGTAAACCACCACACTGTTTCCATAGTGTCTGGGCTAACTTACATTCCACCAAATAGTACATAAATGTTTCTTATTTTTCTGTAGCCATGCCCAAACATTTTTTTTTTCTTGACAGACACTCTGACCTGGGTAAGATTGAATTGCAGTGCAGATTTAATTTGAATTTTCCTTGTGGTTAAGGTTAAGATTGTTGGACAGTTTTTTATTATGTTTATTGAACATTTGTGCTTCTTACTTTGAAAAGTGTTAATTTTTTTTGTCCACACATTGACATTTATTTGTTCCTTTGATGTTTAACTTTTTTATGTTGTTCCCTTCAGACACTCTAGATTACTTTGAATTTGTTATTGTGGATACTAATGTCTGTAAGATGAATGGCTTGCAATGACTTTTACTGATCTATAACAATGGAATTGAATTATTCAAAATAAATTGACCTTTGGAATTTCAATCATAATGACTATCACAAAGTTATAATAAATGAATTATTTTAATATTGCAAATAGTATAAATGACATATCAGGATTATATCCTACTGATTTTTTTTTTTACTGTTTCAACTTTGTGGAGTTAGAATTATTTTAATAGAGTGCAATTGTTTAACTGAAAAAAAAAAACAGTATATTAGCTACTGTTCTGTTGTTGTGTTAAAACACCATAGTCAAGGTAACTTATAGAAGGAAGAGTATTTTTGGGCTTACAGTTCCAATGGAGGAAGAGTCCATTGTGTTGGGGAACCTAGCAACAAAAGGCAGGAGCAGGAAGCTGAGAGCTCACATCTTCAATTACAGGCAGGGAACAGAGAGAACAAACTGAACATAAACACAGAATCTGTCCTCAGTGACACACTTCCTCCAGTGGGTTCACACCTCCTAACATTCCTTTAAGCAGCACCTCCAACTGG
This sequence comes from Lophiomys imhausi, assembly GCA_907164525.1. NCBI lineage: Eukaryota > Metazoa > Chordata > Mammalia > Rodentia > Muridae > Lophiomys > Lophiomys imhausi. Next base: position 3,798,309 of record CAJQZJ010031917.1, read on the forward strand.
GGATCAAGTGTTCAGATACCTAAGCCAATGGGGAACATCCTCATTTAAACCATGACTTTCCACTCCCTGACCACCATGGCCATATAATTTTAACTCAAGTGCCTTTAGTCCAACTCCAAGAGTCCCCATAGTTGTTTTCACAGTATCAGCACTGTTGAAAAGTCCTAAGTTTCTTAGGAGACTCAAGGCAACATCTTAATTGCAATTCCTAGTTAAATTAAAAGGCATATTACATAGTTGAAACATATGATGAGACAGAATGGAAGCATGGGGGCATAGTTAGTAAATACTGGATCAAAGCAAGAGCGAAACCCAGCAAATCTTGTAGCTTCATGTCAATGTATTGAATGGCTCTGTTCCTCAGGCTTTGCTGCCTGCAACGTATATCTCTAGTAGGATAGTTCCACTGCTTGTTTGCAGTCATCCTTGAGAGATAAGCCCTTGCTCTGCAATCCCCAGCATTTTGGTTTTTTTTTTCTTTTTTTATAAAATTTGTTTTTTATTTCTTCAAGTTACATCTCAATCGCAGTCCCCTCCCTATTCCCCCTCCAGTCCCACCCTCCCACCCTCAACCCCCCATCCTCTTCCCTTTTTTTTTCTTTTAAATTTAAGGTATATCTTATCTCTCCCTATAGTTTCCCCTTTCAGTCCAACAAATGGCTCTTTCTCTTATAATAATAAATACAATACAAAACAACAGAGGTAATTAGGCCACAGTTATGAGGGTTATATGGCTTAGCGTACATTCCCAATGTCCAGTCCATATGTATTTGGTACCTGACTTTAACATTCCACTATCTAACCATCTCCATGAGTTTAAAGTTCTATATCTGACTCAACATTCATACTAACTTGCAACACAATTTTAAAAGTATCTTCTTAGATCTATAACACTCTCTTGACTCCTAAACAACTCAAAATTTAATTATGAGATTCTATCTATCTGTTCTTCAGTCACCTCAGAGACCTTAGAGGGATAAATATATCTGATTTTATAGGAAGGACAGGGCCTGCAGCTTCCCAAACTAAGAAGTGACATAGCAGTGGCTGCCTGGACAGTTCCCATTTTCTCTCCATACATTACAGCATCGATCTTCAGTCATTTGGCCCCGTTTCTCTGACAGACATTGATTGTAGAGCAGGAATTATGAAGGACTTACCTACTCTGTCTTGGCAGAGCTAGGCTGTCGACTTACCTGCTTCCAGGTTTTGTCCTTTTTGGACAGCATTCTGTCTACAGTTGGAGCAAGGGGCTTTTCCTACCAAGAGATAGGCTTGCGACTAATTCAATCATCTCCCACCTGAGATTCTTCGATGCTCATCTTCTACTTGGAGGAGAATAGGGGGTGCTGTCTTGATATAAAAAAAATCTAAAGTTACGAAAACATCTTTGAATGCCATATTCTGCAGATCTCTTGAGGTTTTTGAAGAGGCCCTATCTATCTCTTATATTAGGGTAAGCAGATGTTGCTTGTCTCGTAGCATGTTTATTTCTGGTTAGCATAGAAAGTAAGTATAATAGGCTGTCATAGTACCTAACAGAATGACTGGCTTGCATAACCATTAGTTTGCATTTCTTAATTATCCTAAATAATTTATGACAATTAGTAGTAAAAGGCCGAAACATCACATTTCATTTTTTTTCTTTACCTCCTAACCCTTCCATCCCATTTCTCTGGGGTGAGGTGTCCTTATATAACAGTCCCTCATCTCAGTTGAGAGGTCCTATGAGGGCCAAGAGCCTCCTCATTCATTGGGGATCTACGAAGCAGTACCATCAGTGAAAAGTGTCTCGTTGCCCGGGAGAGAGAACTACTAAACAAACAAACCAATAAGCAGACAATAGATAAAAAAGACTAAAAAATGGAAAAAAATATAACTAATATATAAAAAATAAATAAAAATTAAAAATAAGAAGTCTATGTCCAAGTTCCCTTTGGTGTGTTAGTTGTAGTATCGATACCTTCTACTATATAGCTAAAATCCTACTATAAGTGAATAGATGCCATATGTGTCCTTCTGAGTCTGGGTTAGCTCACTCAGGATGAGCTTTTCTAGTTCCATCCATTGGGCTGCAAATTGCATAATTTCATTGTTCCTGTAGCTGAATAAGATTCCATTGTGTAGATGTACCACAGTTTTTTAACCCATTCTTCGGTTGAGGGACATCTGGGTTGTTTCCAGTTTCTAACTATTACAAATAAGGCTGCTATAACCATAGATGAGGAAACTTCCTTATGATTCCGTGAAGAGGCATTTGGGTGTATACCCAGAAGTGGTATGGCTGGGTCCTGAGGCAAATCTATTCCAAGTTTTCTAAGATATCACCAGACTGACCTCCATAGTGGTTGCACAAGCCTGCATTCCCACCAGCAATGGAGTAGGGTACCCCTTTATCCACACCCTCACCAGCATGTGCTGTCATTTGAGTTTTTGATCTTAGCCATTCTGACAGGTGTGAGATGGAATCTCAGAGTCGTCTTGAGTTGCATTTCTCTGATGATTAAGGATGTTGAGCATTTCTTCAAGTGTCTCTCAGCCATTAGGGATTCCTCCTTTGTGAATTCTCTATTTAGCTCTGTCCCCCATTTTTTGATTGGATTATTTGGTTTCTTGGCATTTAATTTCTTGAGTTCTTGGTAGATTTTGAATATTAGCCCTCTGTCAGATGTGGGGTTGGTAAAGATTTTCTCCCAGTCTGTAGGCTGCCGTTTTGTTCGAATGACAGTGTCCTTTGCCTTACAGAAGCTTTTCAGATTCATGAGGTCCCATTTATTGATTGTTGATCTCAAGTCCTGAGCTGTTGGTGTTCTGTTCAGGAAGTGGTCGCCTGTGCCAATTATTCGAGGGTTTCTCCCACTTTTTCTTCTAGTAGATTTAGTGTGACCAGCCTTATGTTAAGGTCTTTGATCCACTTGGACTTAAGTTTTGTACAAGGTGATAAGTAAGGGTCTAATTTCATTCTTTTACAAGTGAACATCCAGTTGGACCAGCACCATTTGTTGAAGATGCTGTCCTTCTTCCAATGTGACGTTTTGGCTTCTTTGTCAAAAATTAGGTGGCCATAAGTGTGTGGGTCTATTTCTGGATCTTCAATTTGATTCCATTGATCTACTGGTCTGTTTCTATACCAATACCATGCTGTTTTTACAACTATTGCTCTGTAGTACAGCTTGAAATCTGGGATGGTAATACCTCCAGATGATTTTTTTAATACTTTATTTTTTTATTTCTTCAAGTTACATCTCTGTCACAATCCCTTCCCTACTCCCCCTTCCTGTCCCATCCTTCCACCCTCTTCCCCCCAATAGCTTCGCCTTTCAGTCCAACAAATGGTTCCTTCTCTTATAACAGTAAATGCTATACAAAACAACAGAAATAAATATGCCACATTTATGAGAGTTAAATGGCCCAGTATACATTCCCAATGTCCAGTTCATACATATTTGGCCCCTGACTTTAACATTCTACCATCTAACCATCTCCCTGAGTTTAAAGTTCTATATCTGACTCAGCTTTCATACTAACTTGCATCACTATTAAAAACATCTTCTTACATCCAGAACGCCCTCTTGATTCCTAAACAACTCAAAATTTAACTATGAGACTCTAGCTGACTATTCTTCAACCACCTCAGAGACCTGAGAGGGATAAATATATGTGATTATATAGGAAGTGCAGGGCTTGCAGCTTCCAAAACTAAGAAATGACATACCAGTGGCTGCCTGGACAGTTCCCATTTTCTCTCCATACATTCCAGCATCAATCTTCAGCCTTTTGGTCCTGTTTCTCTGACAGACATTTATTGTAGAGCAGGGATTATGAAGGACTTACCTACCCTGTCTTGGCAGAGCTAGGCTGTCAACTTCCCTGCTACCAAGTTTTGTCCTTTTTGGACAGCAGTCTGTCTGCAGTTGAAGCAAGGGTTTTTTCATGCCAAGAGATAGGCTTGCCACTAATTCAACCATCTCACACTGGAGATTCTTCGATGCTTATCTTCTACTTGGAGTAGAATAGGGGGTGCTGTCAGGAGCTGATATGTCTAGATATCAAAAAAAATCTTAATTTAAGATAACATCTTTGAATGCCATATTCTGCAGATCTCTTGGGGTTTTTGAAGATGCTCTATCTATCTCTTGTATTTAGATAAGCAAATGTTGCTTGTCTCTTAACAACTTGATTTCTGAGTAGCTTAGAGAATATCTGTGATAGACTGTCATAGTAGCTAACAAAGTGACATGCATGCATGACTAGGAGTTTGTATTTCTTAACTATCCTAAACAGTTTAAGATGGTTGGTATCAAGAGGCCAGAGCTTCACATTTCATTTTTAAGTATCTCTAGTTACAATACCATTAGGAAGCGTTACCTTTAATTTTGAATCAATATACAAAGACCTATTCCAATGTATCCCAATACAATCTTAATATTACGTCAATATACAAGGGTCAATGCTATTGTGGCCAACTATAATCTTAATTTTGTATCAATATACAAAGATCAATACCGATGTAGTCCAATACAATCTTAATTTTGCACAATAAAGAATGGTCAATACCACTTTAGCCAAATATAATACTAATTTTGTATCAATATACAAAGGTATAAAGGCATATTCAATAATCTGTCCCTTCTTCTTGGTCCTCCCCATACTATGTCTATGTCTAATTTTTCTCAAGTCCATGCACTCCTACATAGGAGAGAAAGAAGGATACAGAAAAGGAAAAGAAGGAAGTCCCTGGGTCTAACCTCCAAAACCCATATAACAGCTTGTAATCTCTTCCCCTAAATAACAAAGTTTTCAGTTATCTTTCAAATAATCAAAAGGGGGGCAGGGAAACACCCTCCCCACCCTCTGGGCATGGGACGTCACTCTCTTAAAATGACTTCCTGCTGATTTTGGTCATAGTAAACCTGTTTGGGGCCCGAACCAGAATGGAAAAATGGTTAAAAATGTTAGTACAATCCTTTTATGTTCAGTCCTTCTGTGCTCAGCTGTTTAGATGTCCTAAGGAGTTTGTAGGCAGAAGCTGATCTTCCAGGCTTTACTGAATTTCTGGCTGGGGCAGTGTGTAGAGCTGAACGGTCTTAGCAATTTTGAATTGTTGTGTAGACTTTTGATGGAAACAGCTACTGAGGGAGTCTGTAAGGCTGAATCTTCTGGGCCACTCGTCTTCTTTGGTGTCTGATTCTGTTTTCTGTTGAGGTTTCCGTTGTCCAGTTGTCCCTGGGTTCCTTGAATGGATGCTTTAAATCTCCTGGAAAGATAAGAACAGAGCCCTGCCCTAATTCTAACTCTAGGACAATTACCCTTTTTTTTTTGGGGGGGGTAGGTAATATTTCTCTTGGCCCTCATATAACTCCTGAACTGTGGCGAGGGACTGTTATGTAGGGACACTTCACCCCAGAGGAGCAAGAGGGAAGGGTTAGGGAGAAGAGGATGGGAGGGTGGGGCTGGGAATCAGAGAAAGAGGACAATATGATAGAGATGTAACCTGAAGAAACAAACAAATAAATTTATTAATTAAAAAAAGAAGCAGGTAACAATTTTAAAACACTGTAAATAAAATAAAGGTTACAGCCATTCAACCTGGTTTTATAAACCTCCAAGAGTCAAAAAAAACTTAGAGCTAAGGCAAAATATATGAAAAATGTGGTGTTAACCCATTCCTTTAACTTCAGCAGAGATGGGAGGAGCACTATAGAGTTAGTGATCTTATAAATTCTAGAGTTACATGGAACAGGGTGGTGAGGGTGCACACCCCTAATCCCATCATTCAAGAAGAGTACACCCTTAATCCCAACACACTAGAGAAAGAGACAGGCAAATCTCAGAGCTCAAGGTTAGCCTGATACAAAACAAACTCTAAATAGAGAAAAACTTTGATCCAGGAGTGGTGGAACACATCTTTAATCCCTTCAGATGGGAACCACAGGTCTTTGATCCTAATAATTAGAATGCAGAGACAGACACATAGGATTTGGAAGGCCCTAAGTTTAAAAGGTACTTACAAAAGGCCTACTCAATATAAACAAATTGTCCTTTGAGATCTCAAAATATATACACTAAAGCTTGTTTAGCTACAAAATAACAAAATAATTTCTTCTTTAACCCAGATTGAAAGATAATACATTATATATTGTCAAAAAAACAAATTTGCTTCCAGATATTTTTTTATTGTACAAGATTGATTTAGCTATTCTGGGCTTTTTGTTGTTCCATATGAAATTGAGACTAGCTCTTTCCAAGTCTATAAAAAATTGTGTTGGTATTTTGATAGGAATTGCATTGAATCTATATATTGCTTTTGGTAGGATGGCCATTTTTATTATGTTGATCCTACCTATCCATGAGCATGGGAGATCTTTCCATCTTCTAAAGGACTCTTCCATTTCTTTCTTCAAGGGCTTGAAGTTCTTGTTGTACAGGTCCTTTACTTGCTTGGTTAGAGTTACTAACTCTAACCCAGGTATTTTATGTTGTTTGTGGCTATTGTGAAGGGGGTTGTTTCCCTTATTTCTTTATCAGCACATTTGTTTGTTGTATAAAGAAGGGCTTCTTATTTTTTTTGAATTAATTTTGTATCCAGCCACTTTGCTGAAGGTGTTTATCAGCTGTAAGAGTTCTCTGGTGGAATTTTTGGGGTTGCTTATGTATACTATCATATCATCTGCAAATAGGGACAATTTGACTTCTTCGTTTCCGATGTTTATCCCCTTGATCTCCTTTAGTTGTCTTATTGCTCTAGGAAGAACTTCAAGTACTATATTGAAAATATATGGTGAAAGTGGACATCCTTGTCTTGTCCCTGAGTTTAGAGGAAATGCTTCAAGTTTCTCTCCATTTATTTTGATGTTGGCCACTGGCCTGCTGTATATTGCCTTTATTATTTCTAGGTATGGTCCTTGTATGCCCGTTCTCTCCAGAACTTTTAGCAGGAAGGGGTGTTGGATTTTGTCAAATGCTTTTTCTGCATCTAGCGAGATTATCATGTGTTTTTTTTCTTTCATCTTGTTTATATGGTGAATGACGTTGATAGACTTTCATATGTTGAACCATCCCTGCATCCCTGGGATGAAGCTTACTTGATCATGGTGTATGATACTTTTGATGTGTTCTTGAATTCGTTTTGCTAGTATTTTATTAAGTACTTTTGCGTCTATGTTCATGAAGGAGATTGGTCTGAAGTTCTCTTTCTTTGTTGGGTCTTTGTGTGGTTTAGGAATCAGGGTGATTGTGGCCTCATAGAATGAGTTTGGCAATGTTCTTTCAGATTCTATTTTATGAAAGGATTTGAAAAGTATTGGTGTTAGCTCTTCTTTGAAGGTCCGGTAGAATTCCTTGTAAAAGCCATCTGGTCCTGGGCTTTTTTTGGTTGGGAGATTTTTTTTTTAAATACTTTATTTTTTTTTCTTCAAGTTACATCTCAGTCACAAACCCCTCCCTATTCCCCCTTCCTATCCCGCCCTTCCACCCTCTTCCTCCCAGAAGTTTCCCCTTTCAGTCCAACAGATTGTTCTTTCTCTTATAACAGTAAATACTATACAAAACAACAGATATAAATATGCCACATTTGTGAGAGTTAAATGGCCCAGTATACCTTCCCAATGTCCAGTTTATACATATTTGGCCCCTGACTTTAACATTCTACTATCTAACCATCTCCATGAGTTTAAAGGTCTATATCTGACTCAACATTCATACTAACTTGCAACACACTTTTAAGAGTATCTTCTTAGATCTATAACACCCTCTTGATTCCTAAACAACTCAAAATTTAACTATGAGACTCTAGCTGTCTATTCTTCAACCACCTCAGAGACCTGAGAGGGATAAATATATCTGCTTATATAGGAAGTGCAGGGCCTGCAGCTTCCAAAACTAAGAAATGACATACCAGTGACTGCCTGGACAGTTCCCATTTTCTCTCCATACATTCCTGCATCAGTCTTCAGCCTTTGGGCCCTGTTTCTCTGACAGACATTTGTTGTAGGGCAGGGATTATGAAGGACTTACCTACCCTGTCTTGGCAGAGTTAGGCTGTCGACTTCCCTGCTACCAAGTTTTGTCCCTTTTAGACAGCAGTCTGTCTGCAGTTGGAGCAAGGGTTTTTTTCATGCCAAGAGATAGGCTTGCCACTAATTCAACCATCTCACACTGGAGATGCTTCGATAATTATCTTCTACTTGGAGTGGAATAGGGGGTGCTGTCAGGAGCTGATATGTCTCAATATCAAAAAAAAAGAAAATCTTAATTTGGGATAACATCTTTGAATGCCATATTCTGCAGATCTCTTGGGGGTTTTTGAAGATGCCCTATCCATCTCTTGTATTTAGATAAGCAAATGTTGCTCGTCTCTTAGCAACTTGATTACTGGTTAGTTTAGAGAATATCTGTGATAGACTGTCATAGTAGCCAACAAAGTGACATGTTTGCATGACTAGGAGTTTGTTTTACTTAACTGTCCTAGACAGTTTTAGACGGTTGGTATCAAGAGGCCAGAGCTTCACATTTTATTTTTAAGTATCTCTAGGTATGATACCATTAGGAAGTGTTACCTTTAATTTTGTATCAATATACAAAGATCTATTCGGATTTTTAATGACTGTTTCTATTTCCTTAGGGGTTATAGGGCTGTTTAATATGTTTATCTGATCTTTATTTAGCTTCGGTAGGTGGAATCTATCAAGAAAATTGTCCATCTCACTTAAGTTTTCAAATTTGGTGGAGTATAGATTTTTAAAGTAGGATCCAAATATTCTCCTGATTTCCTCAATGTCTGTTATTATTTCTCCCTTTTCTTTTCTGATTTTGTTGATTTGTGTTTTCTCCCTCTGTCTTTTAGTTAATTTGGCTAAGGGTCTGTCTGTTTTGTTGATTTTCTCGAAGAACCAACTCTTGGTTTCATTGATTCTTTGTATAGTTCTTTTTGTTTCTAAGTTGTTGATTTCAGCCCTATGTTTGATGATCTCCTGCCTTCTGCTCCTCATGGGAGTGTTTGCTTCTTTTTTTTCCAATTCACCCAGTTTAGCTGTTAATTCGCTAATATGAGCTGTCACAATTTTCTTTTTGAAGGCACTTAGTGCTATGAACTTTCCTCGTAGCACAGCTTTCATTGTGTCCCATAGGTTTGGGTGTGTTGTGTCTTCATTTTCGTTGGATTTTAAGAAGTCTTTGATTTCCTTCTTTATTTCTTCCCTGACCCAGTGGTCCTCTAGTAAAGAGTTGTTCAATTTCCATGTGAATGTAGACTTTCTGTTGATTCTTTTGCTATTGAAGTCCAGCTTTATTCCATGGTGGTCTGATAAGATACAAGGGGTTATTTCAATTTTCTTGTATCTGTTGAGGCTATCTTTGTGTCCAACTATATGGTCGATTTTGGAGAAGGTTCCGTGAGGTGCTGAGAAGAAGGTGTATTCTTTTGTGTTTGGGTGAAACATTCTGTAGATATCTGTTAGGTCCATTTGGTTCATGATCTCTGTTAGAGTCATTATTTCTCTGTTTGTCTTCTGTCTTGATGATCTGTCCATAGTTGTGAGTGGGGTGTTGAAGTCTCCCACTATTAAAGTGTTTCGATCGATGTGCGATTTAAGTTTTAGAAGTGTTTCGTTTATAAATGTAGGTGTCTTTGTATTTGGTGCATAGATGTTCAATATTGAGATGACCTCTTGGTGTATATTTCCTTTAATGAGTATGTAATGCCCTTCTCTGTCTTTTTTTATTAACTTCAATTCGAAGTCTATTTTGTTTGATATTAGGGTGGCTACTCCAGCTTGTTTCCTGGGTCCATTTGCTTGGAAAACCTTTTCCCAGCCCTTTACTCTGAGATAGTGTTTATCTTCAATAGTGAGGTGTGTTTCTTGTATACAACAAAAAGATGTGTCTTGTTTACAGATCCAGTCTGTAAGTCTGTGTCTTTTTATTGGCTAGTTGAGTCCATTGATGTTGATGGATATTAGTGACCAGGGGTTGTTATTTCCCATTATTTTGGTATAGCTGGATGTCTTGTGTTTCTTTTTGTTTAGTTGCTGTGGAGGTTTCTATTTCCTCTGTTTTCTTGGGTGTAGTTATCTTCTCTGTGTTGGAATTTTCCTTCTAGGATCTTCTGTAGGGCTGGGTTTGTGAGGAGATATTGTTTGAATTTGATTTTGTCATGGAATATCTTGTTTTCTCCTTCTATGTTGATAGAGAGTTTTGCTGGGTATAGTAGTCTTGCTGGGCACCTATGTTCTCTCAGGGCTTGTAGGACATCCTTCCAGGCCCTTCTAGCTTTTAAAGTTTCTGAGGAGAAGTCAGGTGTGATTCTGATGGGTCTGCCATTGTATGTGACTTGGCCTTTTTCTCTTACAGCTTTTAATATCCTTTCTTTGTTCTCTACATTTGGAGTTTCTATTATTATGTGGCGAGAGGAGTTTCTTTTCTTATCTAATCTGTTTGGTGTTCTGTAAGCCTCTTGGATTTTTACTGGCATCTCTTTCTTTAGGTATGGGAAGTTTTCTTCTATGATTTTGTTGAAGATATTTCCTGGACCATGGAGTCGGGAGTCTTCTCTTTCCTCTATGCCTATAATTCTTAGGTTCCGTCTTTTCATTGAGTCCTTGATTTCTTGGATGTTGTGGGTGAGAGTTTTTTTATCTTTCTCGTTTTCTTTGGATGTTGTACTGATTTCTTCCATCGAATCTTCCATGCCTGAGATCCTGTCTTCCATCTCTTGCACCCTATTTTTGATACTCACATCCGTAGTTCCTGTTCTCTTCTCTTGATTCTCCATTTCCTCTTTTAACTCTGACTGTGTTTTCTTTATTGTTTCCACTTCTATTTTCATGTCTTGTATGGTATTGTTCATTTTGTACATTTCCTTCTCCAGTTTGCTTGTTTTTGCCTGGAGATCTTTCATTGCTTTATCCTTTTCCTGTTCAAGCTGGGTCACCTTGGCTTGGAGCTCTTTAATGGTGTTATTCGTTATTTTGACTTATAAAATTGTGGCTTCTTTGAATTCCTTCATGGTTTTAAGTTCTTCTTGAAGGGACCCTATCACTTTCCATAATGTAGAATTGTCATCGTTTTTATGTGTTTCAGTTGTGGTGAGGTGATTCGGGCTGGATGGAATACCGTTGCTTTCTTTTGTTGGAGACATTTTGCTCTGTTTTTTTTTTTGGTCTGGAGCCTCTGGCCATGTGGAATTTTTTTTGCTGTCTTCCTGACTTGGGTCCAAAGGGGGCGCTTTGGCGTAGGATTTGAGTTGCCTTACTCTACCACTATAAGGTGAGTCATTCAGCCTTGCCTCCAGGTGGAGACCTAACTAATCCAGGTGGTGGAACTGTGTATAAGTAAGCTCTGGTTCCCTGCCGGAAGGGCCCTTACTAGTACAAAAGTCCAATATAGGACAGTTTCAAATATCTCACAGTTTGCTCGGGGTTGGTTCCTGTAGCGGGTAAATCTGCAGTTCAGCTCCAATAGCCTTGCCGCTCCCACGGTTTGGAAACTGGCCAGTGACATCACAGACTGCGATCTGTGGTCTGAAGGTGCTTTGCAGCAGAGCTACTTTCACTTCCAAGGGTTGCAACCTTTCGCCAGATAATTGGATCGTCTGTGTGATACCTGGGAGTGCCCAGCAGGGTGGGGATTATCTCTGCGTGGGTTCTGAATCTTCCAGCTGGGTATTAGGTTGGAACTTACCGGGAGTCTCTCTCCTGTTGGGGGGATGGGTGATCCCGATTCCCGGGACCAGCGGCTTCCTAGTGTGTCCGAGAGTGGGAAAAGGCGTCCTGCCCAGGGATCTTCTGTGGTCCCTGTGTAGCTGGGTGAGATTTAGAAGGGGTCGTGCCCTTTGTACAGCATCCTGCAACACTTGCTGCCTTGTGACTGTTGACCCCGAAATCAAAATACGTCCGCGCAGGCCGCCGCCATCTTGGGTCCCCTCAATCCCCAACATTTTGGGATCTACACTGCAATTCAGGCTTTATTTCCACAGCTTCATGCAATGTCCAATCAAAGCATATGGCTCTCTAAAAACATTCATGAGGGGACTCCCCTGTCACATGATGCCTGGCCTTAGTGGTTCTTTGAAACCACCGAGGAAGAATCCATGATCTCTTTACTCTTTCATGCTTTATGTCTCTGAAGCCAAAACCAGTGGACAATACTACCACATTAGGCTGTCAGCATGGGATGGACCCTGACCACTTGAATCACATCAGCAGCAGTCCTTTTATTCAGTTTCTTTCAGAAAATGTCCTAGGTTTTCTTATGCCAGTTGGAACTTAGCTGGGTGAGGTGTCTTCCCTGATGGCGCTCTTCCCTTTATTCCAGTGCAGAGTGGCAAACCTCTCTGTAATAATGCTCAACTCCTTCTGAAGCATAGTCTCTTTTCCAGCACATGCCTGGGTGACAACATTAAGCTTCTTAGTGTATTTCTTTCTGCCCCACTTGTTCTTGCTTCATTGTAGGCCTGCATAAGCATTATCAGTAGCACTCATGGCACGGCTTCAATATTATACTGTCTTCAAATTTTCTCTGACAAAGATTAGCCTATTACTTTGCAATTTAGCCTTCATTAAATTCTTAGGCAATTGACAAAAGGTACCCAGACTCTAGTAAAATATCACACAAATGGCCTCCAGCCCAGCTGCTGAGGGAAGTCTTTGTTTCTCTTTGAAGCCTCTTGAGCCAGGCCTTTACAATTTTTAATCTCTATATTCAACATGTAACCACTTTTCTAGGCCTATGTCCCACTTTTCCATATTCCTCTATTCCTACAACAACAACAAAAACAACACCCATGGTCAAGCTCTTCAGAGCAACACCCTATTCTCTGGTACCCACTACTACATTAGATACTTTTCTATTGCTGCAATAGAACACAATAAACAAGGTATATTATAGATTTTTTAGATGAGTAATATTCTGTCATGATGCACAAGAGCAAGCAACAGGAATGGGGGCAGCCCCTGAGAGTGAACTGAATGTAAAGCAAGACTATGAATTCCCAAATCCAGCCTTTAGTAACGTAATTTGTCCAGCTGGGCTACATCTCATAAACCTCCAAAAATAGCACCACCAACTGGGGACCAAATGTTTCACTACCCAAGCCTATGGGGAACATTCTCATTCAAACCATTACAAATAGTGTGGCAATACAAATAATACCATTTTTCTTGTGCTCACACTTGCATTTCAGGAAGTATCCCAATTATCTGGACTCCCTGAATATGTGAAAATAGTAGAAGTTGGACCTAGGGATGGATTGCAGAATGAAAAGGTAGGTTTATATCAGCTTTATATAGTGCATTCCTCAAAAATTTAATGGCATATTTTTATTTTAAAGAATATTTATGATAATTACTGTTTTTAAAATTATATTGTATTTGCTTTCAATTAGGAAGCAATAATTACATCAAATAGAAAATATTTTTGTGCTTCAGTAGATTTTATACAATTAGTTTATACAATATGTTTTGTTATTTTTTTAGGTTATAGTTCCTACAGATATAAAAATCGAATTTATCAATCAACTTTCCCAAACTGGCTTGTCTGTAATAGAAGTAACCAGCTTTGTGTCTTCCAGATGGGTACCACAGGTATTCACATTTGTAGTTACATAATTTATCATGTTTAAGTTTAGTGAAAATTGTGATTTATATATACATTCAAAACCATATATAATTGATATAATAATTTGCATACATTAAAAACTATTAGTTTGTATTCTAATAGGATTTGGAAAACCTTTGATATATGAATTGAATCTTAAAGTTCTCTCAGAAATAATGTAGTATTAAGTTATTTTTAAAAGTAATCTGTAAAGTCAACAGCCTAGCTCTGCCAAGATAGGGTAGGCAAGTCCTTCAGTCCTTCATAATTGCTGCTTCATAATTAATCTCTGTCAGAGATACTGGGCCCAAAGGCTGTAGATAGATGCCCCAATGTATTGAGAGAAATTGGGGACTGTCCAGGGATCCAGTTATTTGTCATTTCTTAGTTTTGGAAGCTGCTTGCTCTGTACTTCCTATGTATTCAGATATATTTACCCTTCTCAGGTCTCTGATGTGGTTGAAGACTAGATAGTTATAGTCTCAAAATTAAATTTTAAGTTGTTTAGGAATTAAAAGGATATTTAAGGTCTAATAAGATGTTTTTAAGCTGGTAATGCAAGTTAGGACGCAAACTGATTTAGGTATAGAACTTTAAACTCATCAAGATAGATAGATAATAGAAAATTAATCAGTTGCCAAATATGTATGGACTGGACATTGGGAATGAATGCTATACCTTATAATTTTCATAATTGTTCCCTAATTGTTCTTATTGTTTTGTATAGTATTTATTGTTATAAGAAAAAAAGCTTTTTTTGAACTAAAAGGGGGAGCTGTAGGGGGGGCGAAAATATACCTTAAATTAAATAAATAAAAGCAGATATGAGGGTAATGGGGAAGCGAGTAAGAGGGTGGGACCGGAAGGGGGAGAATGGAGGGTACTATGATTGAGATGTAACTTGAAGAAATAAATAAATGTAAAAAAAAAGTAACTTGTAACCATATGCTAATATTATGTAAACATATGGTCCAAATTAGCAAGTACAGGTTAAAACTCTTAAGTAGCAACTGTGGGGCTTGCCTTGAATTTACCACTTATGACTGACGTATCAACTAACCTGCGTATCTTCAGATTTTACATTCAAGTTATAGGACTTCATACTACCATATGAGCAATGTAAAATAATTCTTCATTTATCACTATTTGCTGACATGTAATGTGTGAGATACACAAAAGAAGAGATAGTCATTTACAATCTGTTCATCAAAAGTGAAAAGATGCTATAGCTTTATCCAGAATTTCAGACTTTTAACAAGACTCATCAATCCTGAGACCTGATTAGAGTTTTTGAGGCATAATTAGTAATTAGTGACCAGTTTAGCCTCATCCTTCCTAACCCAGTCTCATCGTAGCACCTGATGCCCGACCCTCTCCTCTGTATGTGTGATTTCTGATTTACTCTGATGGCATAGTTCCCACTGTTCTCTGCTCTCTTTACTCAGCGGCTCTCATGTTATTCTTTTCTTTTATCATGACACTTTTTCATGCCATCTAAAGTTTGATCCTTTGATACTCTGCTTATAGTGCTCCTCCCTGCCTACACTCTCTCCCTCCTCTGTGCCTCTTATGCCAACAGTTGCTTTATTGAGGAAGAAAAGTCTTGGTTTTCTGATAAACTTCAATCGGATGTGAGATCGGCATCTCCACCTCATCAGATTTAGATCCAGGCTCACTGCCACTACACACCGCTTTATACCAAGAGCTCTCTGTACCCTTAGAATTTCATGCATGATCCTCTGAGGGGTTGCTTTTCACACCTGGTTAGTTATGGCTGGAGTAATGGAATACCAAACTGGTTCAGATGCCAGAGACTGATTTGCTAGTTCTAGAGTCTGGGAAGCCCGAGATCAGGATGCTGACAGAGCTGTGGTCTGTGAAGTCTTGCCTTCTAGTTTTGATATCTCTGTCTTTACTTTGTATCCTCATATGGCAGGCAGAAGTGTAAGGAAGAAAACTATTTCCTGTGTCCTCTTACAAGTGTGTTACTGCATTGCTGGGATTCCGTCATGATGATATAGGTACTGTTCAGAGTACTCCATTCCAAACACTATCATGTTAGTATTAATACCAGGAAATCTGGAGGGAGATGGATTAAACATTAAGTCCATAGTTTTTATTTATTTATTTTTATTTTTTATTTTTTTTTTGGTTTTTCGAGACAGGGTTTCTCTGTGTAGCCCTGGCTGTCCTGGACTCACTTTGTAGACCAGGCTGGCCTCAAACTCGCAAAGATCCGCCTGCCTCTGCCTCCCAAGTGCTGGGATTAAAGGCATGCGCCACCACTGCCCAGCAAGTCCATAGTTTTTAAAAAGCTCATAAAATGTCTGTGGGGCTGGTGGGGCTGCCAAGTTGGCTAATGGATAAGGGAACTTTGCACCAAGCCTGACAACCTGAGTTCATTCCCCAGAACCCATATAGAGAGAACTAACTCCTGCACACTACAGCATACTCATACCCCCTGGCATGCACATGCATACACATGCACACAATCACCCCACCCTCCACACGCACACACACAAATAAATGTACAAGAAGTTAATCTCTACTATATTCCCTTTCAATCCCACAGTCTATTAGCAATCCATAAACCTATAAGATATTACAGTCCCTTACATGGAATATGTAAGCATTGTTTCTTCCTTCCTTATATATCTTACTTATAGTGACTAAAATAGGCTTCCAGGAATATATCAGCTCTATCAAACACATTCTAGCCCTTTAAAAATTCCCTTCCCACTGAAAAAGCTGGAAAAGTCCACATTCAAGTCTTTGTATATGTGACCCCAGCTTTCCTGTCCACGCTGAGCTCCTTTAATGCAATTCACTTGGCTGCAACTCCTGCTAACATGAACTGATTCTTGTTCTTATTCTCCTGGCTTTTAGACTTGGGTACTATTATACAAGGTACTTTACACTTACATTTGCTTAGTTACCTCTCAATTTCTGTATTCTCCTGCAATTCTAACAGGATGATGTCCAATGGCGAAACATTGAATCCTTTCAGTTGTAATGCATTTGACGTAAAAGAAAACACCATGCAGTTAGCAATAACTCACTCTTTACTGGGTTATCCTCATTTCTTGTCACATAGTGATTTTTCTTCATCTCACTGTTGCTGCTTATAATCATAAACTCTATGTATTTAGAAATCTTCTCTGATTATTTACTATTTGTACTGTAAGTGTCATGAAGATAATGTCTTTGTTTTTTTTTTTTTTGTTTATCATCATCAGTGCATGGGTCATAGTATGTAGGTATACAGTAAATTACTGTGACATGAACAATGAATCAGTCAGCTTGAAAAACTGTAATATTTTCTTGTGTAGGTAAGCATCCCTGTTTTTTAATATATATATATTATATATATATAGGTTGCTATATAATTAAGTAGAGAGATATTTTCCTTAGGAAACACATTACTTGATATAAATACATTTTCTTGATTATTTTGTGAACAACACTATTTCACTAGCTGTCATTGATTTTAAGTGACTGCAAGAAAATTTCATCATCTTTAAGAATTGAAGTTGTTCTATTTGTGGCTTAATCCATGCTTTTTACGTATTTGATTACGGCTGGGAAGTGATAGAACACCCTGGCCTAGTTATGAAATTAGTATTAGGAGAGTGGGTAGGTCTTGCTAATATTAACAATAAATTCTAACTAAATTTTCATTTCAGGTACTAAGTCTTGATATTGTCAAGATTCTGTAATCTCCCAGTTATTTAAAAGTTGCATACCAAATATTCTCCTAATATGACAATGTCCATGGCCTCAGGCTACTATTATTACATGATCATAAAAATTGATAGACTATCCTTCAGACCCACCTATGACACTCACAGAGACATCTGAAAGAGTGAGAGTAGAACAATTTCTAAAAAGCCATACTTACTCTCTTGCAGCTGTGACAAGAAAATATAACAAAGGAAAAAAGAAATGAAGTCTCCCTATAAGTAGGAACTGGAGCGTGCCTCCTGGCCTTGCTTTAAATAAATACATGTGATGGGAATATAAAATGACAGGATTTATTTTGTGTTTGGTCCCAAGTTGAATTTGGGATTAGCCTCCTGGAAACTAATAAACCCATTTGAAGCTCCATGTAGCAATAAAGAAGTGGCTGAACAGCCTGACAGCTCCTGAGGATATCTGTGTTGAGGAGAGATGCTCCATGTTGTGCCCTCATCCACAGGGTGTCATTTGAGTAAGGGATTTAACCTCTCTGAATCTTAGGCATTCCACCACTGAGGCCCACAGTACAGGTTGGCTGTGGGTAGCCACAAAGGCTCAGTCACATCAATGGTCCCTGTGTGTGTTGATCACAGGGCCTACCTCCTGACTAGTGCCCAATAATGTTTTCCATTATGACTCTATTAATATGCATTCAGTTTAAGCCTCATCTGGTTACACATATCTAAAGAAAAAAGTGATTTAAAATAAATCTAGCCACAAAAGGGCACAGTGTGCCTGTATCGAAGACAAATATTACAAGCTTTACCTTTCAAAGTCACACTAGCCTTGCCCTGCATTGCAAACATATCAGCTGTTTCTCTAACGGGGGCCTTATGGATAATCCATTTTGTAGTTCTTCATTGCATGGCTTCCTTAGATTCACCGAATTGATATTTGAAAACTTTCTCTTTTAAATTATTTCATTCTCATTTTAGAAGAACATCGTGTAGTAGAGTCCTTTAAAATACTGTGTGAGATTTGCATACAATAATTTTGTGTAGCAATTGCTTATATGTTGTCTGAATGATTCCTGTTTGTAAAGACACGTACAAGGTCCTCTTGGCACCCTGTGAGGTCTATCTTTCCCTGGAGTGGATTCTGCATCAGACACAGGTCATGGGAATAGTCTTCCAGTTTATGTTTAGATTGCTGCTTGTTCATTTATTTCTTTTTTTAGCATTTTAAAACTTTTTTTTTTTTTACAGTTTCCCTCCTACTGTTTTGTTTGGCAGGAGCTGTCTAACTCAAACAGCTTAAAGAAAAGTTCCGCAGTAGTAGGGTGCCATATAAAACAGGATCCTACACCTATAATTCAAATGATCACAGATGATAAAATGCCTGCCATTAAAAAATACATGTTCTTCATAACTTATCTGGAAAAATATTTCCTTAGAGTTACATGTAATAGAAGGGTATTTGAAATTAGTCCAGGTAGCTCCTTACTTAGATGGAACACACAATAGCATGAGAAAGAAAACACATTAAAAACAGATTTCCTGCACCTTTGGAATGTGCCTGTTATAGTAAACTACTGAAATTAGTGTAACTATCATAATTTTTAAGTGAACTAAATTTTTGTGTAAGACATGAACTTGTTCTTATGATTTGTGTTTTTATTCATTTGAATTATTAAAATGAATGCTACTTCATTTGAAAATAAGAATAAATTAAGTATGAAACACTGTATTTATATATATATATCATATGCAATTGGTCAGTTATAAATAATATTTGTCCCTGATGAAGCTTTTAGCTATTGGAATAAATTGATAAGAAGTCTTTCCAAAAGGGATAGAGGTGAGTTTTTATTTTCAAAAGTAGGAAAAAATGTACATAAAAGACTGTAGCATTATTATTTTTTAACAAGTCACTCTAACTCTTAAAAATAGGGTCAAGACACACATTGACCAAGAGACCTATGTAACCTTTCCCATACTTTCATCCACTGTGGAGGACAATTCATTCTTAATTAAAATGGAAGTACATTTACTAGATTGAAATACCTGGTTTAAATTTGCATTTGTGAAATGTAAAAGACGATATCTTTTGCATCTTCTGCCTTAGTCTTTATGGCTCTGTTCTTTATAAGGAGTGTAGATTGTAAGTTGGTAGGGAGATATTAATTTTGTGGAGATGTGAGAGAGAGAGAGAGAGAGAAGGGGGGAAGGGAAGGAGGGAGGGACAAGAAGGGGGGGGGAGGAGGGGGGAGGAAGGATGGGGAGGCAGGGCTCCTCCAAAGTGCTGGCTTATGAGACATAGTTACGTGTCCAGGCAACAGAAAGGTCTCAAGATGATTCCAATGAATGGATGTCCACTCTACTTATGATGTAATACACATGACCCCTTTCATTTCTGCAAAGGGAATACTGGCCAAATTAACTAAATCCATATTTCCTTTTGCTGGTGTTACCCTGTTTACCCTATTACTCAGGAGTCCTTGGTGTTACCCAGGAGTCCCTGATGTAACCAAAAAGCATAGACTGACAGATTACAGGGAAGAAGCCCTTAACTCAAGGTCTCCACACAGGACAGTTACATGGATTAAACACTTCTCTGCTTAGCATTGTGCTGATAGATGCTGACATGGAAATCAAAGCCACACTGTAACCCATGATTCTCCATCATGATCATATTCTGTACCTGAAGGTCCATCATATATTTTTACAGTAGAGATAGATCTATTTAATGACTTCAAACAGATTTAGGAACCAAATATTTAAATCACCAAGAATATCAATTGAGATAATGTAACAGAATATTTTTATTTATAATCACTTAAATTAATATTTAACAAATGTCTATAAAAAACCTAAACCTTATAACCTAAAACCTATAATCTAAAATCTATAATCTATCTAAAAATACCTTAATACCTAAAAAAACTCTAATACCTAGCTAAACACACTTACCACTATTTTAACTTTCTTAAAAGGATATTAATATTCTTAGCATAGGTCCATGCTGGATGGCTTGGTTTATGGTAGTCCTAGAAGGCAGTCCCTTTCAAAGATTCGTGTTCACTGAACCTTACTTTGCCAGTTCATAAGGCTAGATTATTACCACCACCAAATGGTGGCTGGTTTATAAAATCAGTCTGTTCCAACCGCCAACTGAGGGGAGCTTTTTCAGTCAGCTAAGACTTGCCTCCATGGTCTGTTTGGCCCCCAGGAAAGTCTCAAGGCCAAAAGCCTCTCCAAGAGGCTTCTGAACTCTGCTTGCCTCACTCACTTTTTCTGCGCTTTGGGGCCCCAGGACAGACAGACGCCTTCAAGGAACTCTCAGCAGTTTTTATGCCAGGCCTTTGCCTTGGAATATAACAATCTAAATTCTGTTAATGCCGTACCTTGCTGTGCTCTTCTTCAGCGTGACTTATCAGTAGTTGGTGAGGGCAGGAGGAAGAGAACAACCACATGGAGTTCTCTGGCTTTTATATCGCATTATCTTGTGATACTTGGCAGTCTCCAGTATTTTGTGATACTTGATTTCTCAAGATGTCCAATAGTCTCATTGCTTCTCACAATAACTAACATCATCTGCTTGGCTTGTGCAGTTTCTTAGCCATGCCCCTTCTACAGGGCATTTTGTACAGCCATAACCTGATTTTGTCCATCCCAGCAGGCAAAGGGATGCCAAGTTTTTCCCAGTGTGCTGCCAGATGCCAAACCAAACTGCCCACCAGTTTCACCAAAGATACCCGACTTCTACCACAAGAAAGTCTTATTTTATCCTCTAACTTGACATTCCAGGTATATACATTAATCATACTTTCTCAAAAAATGACTGATATGAAAAAATAAAATAGAGTGTTTTCCTTAGAAGTAGGATCTAAATGACTACATTGGTTTGTTTCTCAATTTACATGAGCATATTGGTTTCCTTACATGTCAAATATATCTGTGTAGCCAATATATGTCCTGTAGGTAAGAGCCAAGATGCTAACAAATTATATTGACTATATAAAACAATATATTGATATAATATAAATGACATCACATGGTTAGTGAGTTTAAATGGGAGAAACTGTGTGATTAGAATTCTGGTGACATTAATATCTGTTTTGTGGTGTTATAAGAACATATTTACCTAGATAGATGCAATGTTAACCCTTCAAGAAAATAAACAATAAAAGATGCTTTTTTTCCCTTTACTTTGTTTCTAGTATTCAATGAACAATCCACAGACCCTGTAAACTGGTTTAATGGATCCAATGTGGTTTTTTTTTCACTGAATGTATACCCTGTGTAATATATTTTGTGTATGCAAATGTGTCTCCATGTATGCACTCAAACACAGTTACCGCTTATCCCTGACAACTGCACACAATGAAACCCAGACAGGTTTTCATTGTGTGCATAACACATACTCCTTAAATTTAGTGACTTAAAAGAATAATATTTGGTTTTGCTTATATCTTCTAAGCATAAACAATTCATCTAAGGCTCAATTAGGCATTCCAGAGACTTCAGTACCAGAGCAAGGTAAAATGGATGATGGTTGGAGCAGAACTCAAGAGCACACGTGTTTGATACAGTAGGGACTGGCTGGACACTAGTCATTCTAATGAGACGGTATAGTCCTTTTAGACCTCTAAGATGATGCTCAGTGGACCGCCATTGATATGCTTTTTACACCTAAGCCTTGTCATCTATATAACACTGAATTGGCACAATTTACTAGTTGAGACAGTTACAAAGCTCACCAAGTTTCAAAGGAGGAAGGAAGACACCATTTTTTCTTTATTGTAGTGCAGCTTTCTGAGAGTGAAATTATCACCAGGTCCTCCATTTTCCATGTGTCACAGTTTTATTTTAAAAATTGATCTAGAAATAATTTAAGTATTTGCTTTTTCATAGCAGCAATTAAAGAATAAATGCAGTCAACAGAGAAAAAAGTCTGCAATATAAAACCCCTAAACTTAAAAGAACACTGATTTTAGCCCTGGCCTGGTAAGTAAGTAATGGGTTATTCATACTCATCTCACTCTAATACATTTCCTCTATAAAACTCTTTTGTCTAAAGAACAACTCAGGTGGCCATGTGAAGGAAAGCATGTCACTTCAACAGCTTGCAAAGAGAAAAGGAAGAAAATGGCCTCCACCGCCCATCTGCTATTCATTCTGAGCTGCTTAGATTAAAATGGACATGAGGGAGAAGCTGCTGAAAGCCCATTGCCAGCATGGCCTTCATAACTGCACCTCCCTAGACCTGTGTTTGAACACATAACCCAAACTAGACAGGAGGGAATGAAGGCTGAGAATCACTCACCTGAGAACCACTCCAGCATCTTTTTTGGAGGGTCCAGTGTATAATAGGATATGCCCAGCACGATCTACTTTAACATACCATTACCACAGAATATATTTTGAAAGGGTGTAAACAAATGGGAGTGAAGTCTCTTTTCACAGCTAGAGCCAATGTACTCCCAAAACAAATGCAACCATTAGATATTTAGTGTGACTTCATTAGCATAAAATCTGTTTCTCACTTTAAGTTGTTATATTAAAACACTATTCAAAACATTCTGATTTTTCCTTTTGAATGAAAAGATTGTGTATTATGAATGTTATGGTGACTACTGTTTTGTGTAGAGTAAATTTCATTTATATCCCGTAGCAGTGTAGTGTAGATTACTGTATTCTTCTATCAGAAGTGACAAGGGTGTGCAATGTGTGTGTGTGTGTGTGTGTGTGTGTGTGTGTGTGTGTGTGTGTATATACATGTGTGTGTTGAAATCAGTGACTACTTTCAACTGCACTGTAGGGCAGACAACTGCTTACAACCTAGTCACAAATCTTTAAAACTCCTTTGCCTCAGAAAAATAGGAAAACATGAACAAAAATTAGAGTTGTCATAGTAGGTACTATTTTTCTACCCTGGAGTTTGATCACAATTAAGCTTCAATAAAAATGGAAGAAAATGTTGGTAACGCTGTATTATATTACACAGCGTTAAATAGTAATTTCTTCTCTAAGATGCACTTTTACTGTGGCATCAAAGGAAAGGCAAAGCTGACAGCATTCTGGCAATGTTGTTGTTTAGATTTTTAGATGCTTAAGCAAAAGGCATAATCCAGTTTTATTTTAGCTTTTTCCTCCCTTTAATATTTATTCCACTTGAAAATTTATGTGCTCTGCTTTTCAATGATATAATTAGTTAATTTGATTGGTTACCTTTTCATTAACAAATTGAATTTTCTATGTCTCTAAATGTATAAAAACAATCAGGATATAATGGTATAATGAAACATCGTGGCTCATCTTATATTCAGTTTAATTGAGTTTGTCATCTTTATTAAAATTTTTGTGTTTACCATGAAGAATAGAAATATAATTTCAAAAACATTTTGGTCACATTTAAAAGACACTGCTGTATCTAGTTGAAAACATTTTCAAATTCTTTTAATTTCTTTGACAGTTTCATACATGTATTTGACGAGCTATAGTAATTTTCACTCCCTGTTCCCCTCTCCCACCACTTCCATCTCCCAGTGGAGTGCTTATTTTTCTTAAGGAGTCCCCTTCCCATTTTCACGTACTTGAAATTATCTTAACATTTGGTCGTATATAATTACCTTTTATGTGCTGATATCTTGGAGGTCTGTACATATTTTTTAGAAGACAAAAACCAAGTACAGGTATATTTCGTCTCAGAAACATTTGATTTTGACATTTTAAATCGTCCTTTTGGAATTACTCTGTCTATTTTTATGATGGGCCTCCATTGGAGAGTCTACAGGTGAACCATCTAGTTGCAGTGGGCTGCAGGACACGCAGAATGTGGCCAAGAGACTTGACAAAGGGAATGTGGGCACTTCTGGTGTAGTGTAGTAAATTCATATTAATTTAGATGATTGTGATGAAAACTTTTTAGAATAACAATGTTCCATGAGATTTATGGATAAGGGCTTTTTATTATTAATGTAGAGGATATTCTTTGGGAAAATGCTATTAATTTAATAACTGTCCTAGAAAAATTCAATTTTGACATTCGAAAAGACTATAAGTTGCAGTTACATATTCTTTGAAATACAAATATGTTGAAGTAAATTCATGCTAGTCATGCTCCGCAGTTAATACTGCTTATCTTAGACTGATTCAACTTATATTTTATGTGGTTATGGTATATAGAAAGATATGGCCCAGTAGTCTAAATACAAGTATCTACACACACACACACACACACACACACACACACACACACACACACACACCTACTCCCCATCCCCATATCCTCTAGGTTCCCTGCACTTTTGGGGATAACACCGTGTCTGTTACTGTACTTTCTGATGAGGAAGTAGAAAACCTGAGACCTGGTTTTTACTCACTTCTGGTCTGATTTGGCAAGGCATTTTCATCCCTCTATGTGTTGGAAGCCTTCCATTTATTCATTCTCCCACTTAATGCTTTTATTTTTTTCTGTATTAAAAAAACTATATATAGCTCTTTGTTAGACTCAAAACTGAATAACAGTGTAGGCACAACTCTGTAATTATAATGTTAAGGGGAATGGGGTGGGGGATACAGTTGCTTCGAAATGTAAAACACACAAAGGGCTTTTAAAATCAGGTGAGTATCTTTAAATGAGTTATAATCTGGTAGAACCACATAACTAGCAATTGCTGAGTGAGTCCCATTGGGCAAGTTGGTACTTCACTGTTTACTAAAACAAACGTCTCCAGCATCCACATTATACTTAAGCCTCAAGCTTACAAGCTATAGCAATGCTTTCTATGGTAATGAGACCTTGCTTTTGTCATAGCCGTTTCATCTTGATAATGTCTGACTGGCAGTGTGCAATTAACCCAGTAACCCAGACTTACCCCATTGCTACAGCTCTCCTCAGTGCCTTAGGTTTAAAGTGTTAAGAATACAAAACTCTATTAACAAAACATACTGAAAGCAATTTGCTTCGCTATTTTAAAAATTGTTCATGGTTCCATGCAAGAGAAATAACAACAGTGACAACATTATTACTGTATACAAAAGATATATATACATGAGAGGCAACACAATTGCAAAGGGACAGAAAGAAAATTATACTGGGAACTTTGAGACTTTTTGTCCCTACCTCAGAATAATGTTAGGAACATGATATATTTCATATTGGAAGAGCAGGCAAGTGGTTACAAAAATCATTGACCCTAATAAAGAATAACTAATGTATAATTGCTATATTTATCTTCCCGAACTGGGAAATGTCGTTGAATAAAAAAGACATTTGTTTCTTCCCTCCAAGTCGTTAGTGTTACAATTTTTAACCTACAAATCCCTTCCTGTAGGTGGTGTTTCGCTTGTAATATAAAAATGAATCCTTGTAGACATCAGTGAGTTATCATTAGCTTCTCTTGTTTTCACAAGGATAGAGGAGGGGTAGTTATGGTGGAAACTTCTGAGACACATGAACATTCCATCCAGCAGAGGGCACTATGAACTCCTTCGCATACAAAGGTAAAGTTGAACAAGGAAGGACAGGAAATTATACAGCAGGCCAAATTAGTTTTAAGGCTTCTAGACTTAAGTTTTGTGAGTATGGTGTCAGACCATTTTAGCTTTGGCAGCAAAGCAGAATATTGGGTAAGAAAAAAAAAAAGGATGTTCAATTTTCCAGAGATTTCCTGTGTTTGTTACTGTAAGGCTGTGATTTATTAAAAGTGTCTTACTTCTTCAAGCAGACCAAAATTTCCTCCGTGCTACTGAGGCTAAGATAGATGAGGTTTGTGCTAGGCATCTGTGAATGGGACATGGTTATAAGTCCCAGGCTCTAGTGCTATTCATAGCTGTCTTTAGCAGTCTCACCCAGGACTGTCAGGAAGCACTCAAGTCTCATTTTTTTTCTTCTCATTACTGAGTTTTCAAATGTTGCCTTTAAGAGGAATTACTGATCATATTGAGTATTGAGTTATAGGGCCTGAAACCACATCGTTTATGATTTTGCACTAATTGATGGCATGTGTTGAAGAAACTGCATGGCCTCTTATCTGTCTGTCTTTCCTGTTGTACCCCTGCATACAGAAAGTAGCACTGGCGGACCTGGCCAGAGGGGACTCTAAACAATAACTCTCAGCGTTACTTACTTTTAGTTTAATAAGATCTGAATACTCTTCTGTGTTGATATCAGGCAAAGGCAAATACTTCAAGATGAGCAGGGAGAAAGGACAGTTATATGTCCAAAAGTATATGTCTGTTTCCTGGAAAAAATTTAAGATAGTATGTTAAAAGAATTAAGAACTAGATATAACTATGCACATGCTAAGAATAAATAATACCTATTGGTAAGGAGTTTCCTTCCTGAGTGTGTAAAACTGGAGGATTTTCTTCCACAAAAATAATTATGATACCAGATTCTATTTACCTAGGGTAACGAATGCTAATTTTTAATGATAAAAATAACTCATTAAGTTACAGAAATGTAAACTTTAAAACTATGACAAGTATCGGTAAATTAAGTATGATCATGTTTTTTAAAACTGAGATGAATGTTGTAGATTACTTCATAAAATGTCTTCAACTGCAGTGTTTGTGCTCTAATTGCCTTTTTTTCCATGGCAATATTTTAAAAAATTTTCTCACTGCCAGAAGGTGCTTTGCAGTTTTTTGTAGAAGAATAATCATGAAACCTAGCTCCAGGTGGTGCATGCTACAATACTGAACTGCCTGGATAGATAAGGGGACTGGTAACTTGCCATAGTGACATAAATGTTTTGGGGATTATCAATTACTTCTTGGTTGGATAAGAGGCTCACTCTATAGGAGAGAATGTATGTTCAGTAATGTAGAACCTGCTTGATGCAGTGTTGATCTGCTTGGCAAGATGTGATAATTGATACAACAGTGACATCAATGTTTTGGGGGATAACCAGCTGCCTCCTGGTAGAGTATGGTCCCCACCTCCTCTTATGTTCTTAGCCTGATGTCAAGCGATGTGCTTCCACGGCTGACACATACATCCTCTTTATGGACCATATCTGTATCTCAGTGTTCTAGCTTTTACTGCGATGTATTGAGTTATGTGAGACCTAAGTGATACAAATAAGTATGTAATCCTCATTGTAATAAATTTTAATTTTTCTTTGTGATCTTAGCTTTATATTATTATGTTAAGTAATTAATTTATTGGATTTGTAGATTTGCTGTTTTAATCCAGATTTAATTTTTAGTAGACTCATAAAATACACTTTTGATAGTGTGGTTTGATTTTTGTACCAAGCACTGTTTACTTTATTCAGTTCTTCATATGTAAGAACAGATAGCAATCTTATGATGAGACTATATAAAGCAATTTAACTGCTACGAACTAGAACATCCAAGTTAACACAATAACATGGGTTATTGGTCACAGGCTTGCTAAATGATTTTAATGGTGTCATACAATTCATATTTCCTTAAACACAGTAAAATTTTTATGCACTGAAAAGTTAGTTAGGCACAAAGTTTTGTGTGACAACAAACACATAGTGTTTTGCCTTTCAAATTCTCCATTCTGTCATGAGTGTCCAATGCTACCAAATGACTGCAAGAAAATAAATATTGGTTACAAGAAAATAACAGGAACACTGGTTCTCTAAAGTTACTCACTTAATCAGATCCTGCTGTGTGAATTAGTAGGATCACACCTTATTATAGTGCATTTAAGATAGCAAGAACTACTTTTCCTTAACTTCATGTGAACACTTCTCATGTCAGACATGAATTTATAGAATGTGTTTTATATGTAACTATAACTTACGTAGAAGGCTAATAATACATTTGATACCTTGCTCGGTTCCATACTTACATATAACTGTTTTGTATTTAAGATGGCTGATCATACTGAAGTGATGAGAGGTTTTCATCAGTATCCAGGAATTCGCTATCCTGTCCTTATACCTAATCTTCAGGGTTTTCACCAGGCTGTAAGTGTATTTTCTCTAAAATTGCCTTTGTTTTTTGTAAGATATTTAAAAGTTAAAATGATGTCAGATGTAATTCACCAATCTTTATATGTAATTACTCTGCTTATAACTAACATGAACATATTGAAAGCAATATCTCCACCTCATTGTTAGAACCTAACTTACTCCCCATGTAGCATTTTCAGTGTAACGATTCAAGAATTGAACAAGAAAAGTATAATTCTCTCTTTGGGATGAAATTTTAAAAGTGTATTTTGTGCTTCCCTATTATAGGGTATATCTTAAATATTTATTGATGATGCATTATAATACTCAATATTCCTGAAACAGATGTTGGGTCAACATTTTGGAGCCAGCTTTTTGTTTCTGTGGATTTTTTTCTTAGACTAAAACAAATCATTGCTGCTGTATCTGTTTCTAATGACTTTCTTTATCCCTCTTCTGTTTTATTTCTTGTGATTCTGTATAGTTTAAGGATTTATGAGATTTAAATAAGTGTTAATGATTGTACACACATTACTTTTTACTCATATTACAGCACATTTTTTTCATGTAAAAACTTACTGCATTATCTTTAGATATGTTTGTTGCAAAGCTGTTGCTGTATATAGTACATATTTCAATGAATATTTTAATTTCTGTATTTGATACTATGCTGCATGAAGCTGAGGTTGTAGGAGGGTATTCAGTACATTATCTGTTGGAGTATATGCTGCTAGAGCCATTTGTCTTTCATTTGATTTGATATAATTTTATGACATTATAATATAAAAGAATATTGCTGTCTTCAGATCTTTCCAAAGAAAAGGTCTCTATCTTGGAGAAAATACTCAGGGTACCTTCTAACAATAGTTTAATAGATTAAATGTTAGCTTGGGAGTTTTGTGAGTTTGTAGTCAAAACATTGGTAGCTTACTAATTGTCTAAAGTTGATGGCAAAGAAATTTGTTTGTGCTGCATTCATAAAAGGAGCCCAATAATAGTTACAGGGTTTTTTCAGATTATAAAAAATGCAGGCAAAGTTCTAATATTACTGGCAAAGAGTAGGTGTTTAATGACATAGAAATCTTATTTTACAGGATCAAAATTCACATTTGAACAAAACAAATGTCTTCTAAATGTTGGAAGAAAGATAATTTTTTCTCCTTCTTAATGTATTAGCAGGCATTCAGAGATGATGGCATGTAAAACCTAGTCATGCAAAGAGTGAAACATTAACACCAGGTCTTGCAGATGCATCTTTAAGGTCTGGGAGGCTTGTCAGTTGAAAACGTGTTACAACAGATGCTGTGGGCGGCATGAACACAACAAGGGGGAAGGGGACAGTAGAGTTGATCCAGTTATTACTTTAGAGTTAAAGACTATCAATTGGTCTTGCACCTTAGTCACGTGAGCGTGAGGCTTTGGTAGTCAGGATACAAAGCAACAGAAGCCAGTTAGGAACTGCAATGAAATCTGGAGGCAAAATGGTGAATTGGGAAAATGTTTTCTGTTGGGAAAACATTTTCTGTTGAGATCATGGATAGAAAAGAGAAACAGAAATAATTTGTATTGTTCTCTTTCAATAACTGGTTTTAAAATAATGCTCTCCATAAGAATGGAGGCTTTAGTGTGGTACCTATGTTTTTTCCATAATTATGGTTAAGGAGCTTTGAGGATAGTATGATGAAAGATAGAATTAACTGGATCATCATCACTATGCTTTATGTATCTCATAATCTTAAGAATATTGTAGTTCATGGAATTTTCTTGCTACTAAAATTTTTTTTTCCATTTCAAACCAGTGTAAGTGGCAAAATGGGTTTAATTTTAAGGTGACGTAAGAACACAGGCACACCCTTAGAGTAGAGAGTCGTCTGCTATACACAAACATTTAAAACTTGTTAGCTTTGGGCTATAAACTATCTTTCAGGTTGCTGCTGGAGCCACTGAGATAGCAGTTTTTGGTGCTGCTTCTGAATCTTTCAGCAAGAAGAATATTAATTGCTCCATTGAAGAAAGTATGGGAAGGTTTGAGGAGGTCATTAACTCTGCAAGGCACATGGACATCCCAGTGCGAGGGTACTCATAAAACCTAACTCGATTTCATTTGTATCTATTTTTAGAGTTTACTTATAAACCACCTTGATAGCTTTTTAAAACCATATATACATATATAATATATATTATAACATTTGAACCATATTAGTTCATAGTAATTGCTATGTAATTATATCTCATTAATAATTATTGTCATGTTTCTAGCCTGTGGAATGTGGAATCTGATGGATATTAGGAGATCTAGCATGTGAATCTGACAATAAGACTCAGCTGTCCAGATGTAGTTATCTGCCGTATAAGGCTCACATATATCAGTGAATTAGAGATGCTTCTGGAAATGTAGGTGTACCTGAGACGCCGATCCTATCCTCACTTTTTGCCATTTCACGTACAAGCTGCTCTGCTTTGGAGCTGCATCACTGCCTTTCACTACAGGATATCCCATTAAGGGCAGCAGAGGAGGGAATGCTGTCAGAAGATCAAACACTCAGTTTTTTTTTTTTTCTTTCAGGAGCTTACATTGTTGCCTGAATTGAAATATCATGTAATGTCATTTCTGAACCCACTGTCTTGGGACTCTTGCAGTAGGGCCGTGTGCAAACCATTAGAAAACAGAGAAGAGGAGAGCAGAGACAGGAAGATATGG
The DNA here is from genome assembly GCA_907164525.1 of Lophiomys imhausi. NCBI lineage: Eukaryota > Metazoa > Chordata > Mammalia > Rodentia > Muridae > Lophiomys > Lophiomys imhausi. Next base: position 3,829,214 of record CAJQZJ010031917.1, read on the forward strand.
AGACCATTAACAATGAGGGAACTGAAGGGAGGAGGAATATCCACATTTGTTTTACCTGCTTCCAAGACCAGAAGTTGCAGCATAGATTTGGAAATGCTTCTATAAACTGAAAAACATGCAATACAGTCTTTGTTACTGAAGAAAGACATTACCTTGTTTTCTAATAACTATAAAAACATCCAGATATGATGAACACATACACTTCATGCTGTAATGGATTTAGATATGCCTTCTAATTCTTTTAGTTGAGGTGAGCAAAGTCCATAGAGGCAGATTGATTCAACAATTAATAAGAGAAGAGAATTGACTTAGTGATTCCCAACACTGAAAATTTAAAAAATAATACTAATGTGAAAGGCGATTGGTTCAGAGAGAGGACTTCCAATGGTTGGTCATTTGGAGAACAAGCAGACTTAAGCTATACTACACCATGTGTTTTCTTTTGAACATTATCTTTCTAACTTTCACCATAAGTTAAAAAAAATTGAATGATCTTTGGGGCTTAATAGATATTTCTCACCTGAAGAACTTGCAAAAAAATTAAAGCCAAGATAGTACATACCCATCATCATAAAATAATAGTATATTTATTTTAAGACCAAATTATGTAATCAAATTAAAAAGGGAGATATTCTATACATTTCAAATTTAAATATCAAGGTTGTTTCTTCTTCCTTACCATTAAAAGTAAGGGGATATGAACACCCTTGTCTATTTCAAAATGTGAAGAATATTTAGACCAATGGTTGTCAATCTGTGGGTTGTGATCCCTTTGGGGGTCAAATGAACCTTTCACAGGGGTTGTATATCAGATATCCTGCATATCATATAGTTACATTATGATTCATAGTAGTAGCAAAATTATAGTTATAAAGTAGCAATGAAAATAATTTTATGGTTGAGGGTCACCACAACACGAGGAACTGTATTAAAGGCTCGCAGTGTTAGGAAGGTTGAGAACCATTGCTCTAGAGGAAAGTGATTCTCATTGGGTGGTAAAAAAAAACTCTCCATAAAGTCATATCACTGGATTACCATGGATATTTTATTGTAGGGTTACAATGTAGACAAATATAGGCTACAGAGCATGCTTTTTTTTGTTTTTGTTTTTAATTTGAAGTTTATTTTGGATCTTCCAGAGGACTATCTATTTTAAAAATGTAACTTTTCAAGTACTTGCATCTATTTTTGTATTTAACTTTGCATTGAATTTAAATATGATTTTATTTTTATGTTTTGTTTTTTTCTTTTATTCATTCTTTGAGAATTTTACACACACACACACACACACACACACACACACACACACACACACACACACA
>CAJQZJ010031917.1:3840702-3897376 GCA_907164525.1 Lophiomys imhausi
GCAGCATGAAGATGATGTTAGAAAGGGTCATGAAAGAAATCCCTCCAGGGGCTCTTGCTGTTCATTGCCATGACACATATGGGCAAGCCCTCGCAAATATCCTTACAGCACTTCAGGTATTTGTATTCTCAGTGTGCTATGTGTAGCTGTGTGTAGTTATTTGTGACATGAGCATGTTGAGAGCTTTCGTTGAAATAATTTATTAAATGAAAATGTAGTGATTAAACAATGCATATTATATAGTTTATTCTGTGATTCTATGAATGTAATATTTAAACATAGCATACACATATGAAATATTTATAAATGCTACATGATGTTTTAGGGAAATGGAGATCTCATTGGTATTTGTATGATGTGGTCAAGTTGCTGATCTTTTATTTTTAAAGTATCAGTTCTATCAGATCTATGGGTTCTAATTTCAATGCCTATATACCTAAAATATAAAATTTAATAGTTGGATATTATGATATGCTGAGAAGTAAAGACACAAAACATTAAGATGTACTATTGCAATTGTGAAACAAATGATCTTTTGTTAGTTAGGTTGTTCTTTGATGAATATATGTGGAGTAGTAATACAGACTAATATAAAATATTTTTAATGTTTACAACCTCACTTTGTATGTGTGTGTGTGTGTGTGTATGTGCACACTTAGGAATTGACCCTCCAGCGTACACATGCTAGGCAAGCACTCCACCACTGATCCCACAACCTTGCTTTTAATAGAACCCCTATTTATTTTAATCAAATAGATTCCATTATATGGTTAAAGAAAGATATCTTAAAAGTTGGAGTACTAAGAATCACTAAGTTATATGCTATTCTAAGTGTATTTATCTAAAGAGTAAATTTAAAGAGTTTTATTTTAAAATTTTCTTATCTTATGAAAAGATAGATTCATTTGATATCCTTACAGCTAAAATTTTGACAATTAAAGTTAAATTACAGTTTTTTGGTAAGACTGAATGTCAGTTTGTAAAGCTTAATGTTACAGTTCCAAAGTATGCAGTTGTTGGCAGAAGTTTAGAAATAGTGGGAAGAGCTTATTTTGACTTACGTTATATATGCAAGAAGAAAAAAGTTATCTCATGATATTTCTAGGTATGGGAACATTAAAATTTTCCTTCTTAGGAGCCTGGATAGCTCAGTCGGTAGGGCATCAGACTTTTAATCTGAGGGTCCAGGGTTCAAGTCACTGTTCAGGCGACAAAATTTTCCTTCTTAGATAGTCTAGATTCAAGGACAATAGAGATCTGGGAGTGCTTCAGGGTTTTGTGTTCAACTTCACCTTTTCTTATTAGGTGTTCCTGACCACATTCCTAAAGTTCTCTCTCAATTGCAATATTCACTCCTATCTCTTTATTTTTATATTTTGAGTGGTAACTTATTTTATATGCCATATTTATTATTCTATGGATGGTAGCTTAGTTACTGGTGATAAAGGCTTATAGTGTAAAGCCTCAGAACATAGTAAAAAAGCCATAGTCTCTGCCTAACGATACTGTTTGTTCAGGTACTAAATATTTTTTTATATCCATTGTGATTTTACTTGTTAAAGCATATCTGAGAAATTACCATCATATGCTACATAATATTATCATTTTTATTTATACTCACTATTTAATAATATTTAAGTAGGCAATAAGTTCCAGAGATAGTAGTGATGGATCTGTTGTCATCATGATGTCTTAATGTGATACATTAGCCATGTGCTATGATGCTGCTGTTGGTACACGTGTGTTGGTAATTATATGAAAGCACACCACAGAAGTCATGTCTAGTATTTACAACTGTATTGTAGACTTGTATTTTTTCTGATTTTCTGATTTTTAATTGTTTGTTTTCTGGTGTGCTTGGTGCTGTCCATCTAACTCGAGCCTTCTCATATATGCTAGGCCAATGTTCTAATATTGAGCTATAAGTCCAGCCCTACTCTTGGTTTAATTTACTTCTCCTTATTACAAAAACACACTGAGAATCAGTGTGACGTAATACTTGCCACATCCTCATATATTTCATTTTACTGAATCAGGAAGTCATGCAGACTGATCTGCTTTGGGTCTGTGTGAGTACATTATATGAGACAGTGATGTAACTTACTCACGATGTACTTCTCCTGTACTGGGGAACACTACACAAGCAAGTGGGGAACATGAAAAGAATCTGTATGTGGCCAGGACTTGTCAAAAGACCGCACTCTCAATCAAAGGATAAACAACAAAATTCTCCTTATACAAGGAAGATAAGCATTCTTCTTTTTCATGACATTGACTGTAAATGGAAAATAAATAGAAAACCTCTCTTTGTACATCATAACATTTTATACTTTTATATATTATATATAATATATAATATGTAAAAATATTATACTTTATATATAAAGTCACTCATGTGAGTTTAGAGTTTGGCTTTACATTGAATTTGAAAGACAAACCAGATGAATTACTTTCAGACAGTTGTGGGTCAGTGGGACCCTTCATTTCCAATAATATATCAATTCTGAAAGAATGCTATTTCTGTTTAAGCTGAGCTCTTGGAAATTTGTGTGTGTGTATGTGTGTGTGCACGCACATGCTTATTAGTGAAGAGGTAAATATTATAGTCTTCAGCCACTCCTTTGGTAGTTAGCAAAAACTCTAAGAACCTTTGATTACATGTTTGTTGTATCTCTTCTATATATACAAGCTCTATGTAAAATATGGGAGGCAGAAGGTAGAAGGGAGGCAAGATGACCTGGGAAAGGAGTAGTATTTTTCCAGCTTCCTATTATCCAAATGCTTTATTTACAGTTTTAGTATAAACACATGGATTAACAAGTGTCACAGCAACTTTTATATTAGGAAACATGTTGTGGGATTGAGAGCCACCATAAATGAACAATTAAGAAAATGGTCAAAAGCAGAGGCAGGCAAAGGAAACTAATGTGTCAAAATTATAGAGGGTTCCTTCTTTTTTGTGTGTCATTTTTGCCTTCAGTTGCACACAATTTCGTAAGATACTGACAACTGAAGGAAGACACATACACTCCCATTTCTGGAAACTATACATAATTCAGATAATCCTTAAGTCTCTTATGATTTTAAATTCATTGAAGATGGCTGGGTATGGCATTGGAATGTCCCTGTTGACACACATGGGTGCTGGTCCCTAAGAGTCCTGGATAAAGAGAAGCCTACCAGAGACCATTTCCAACTTACCTTTTAATAGAAATGGTTGCAACAAACAATATAACAAGCAGGTTTAAATTTAGATAACAAGAAACAAAAAATATTAATGATTCAAGGTAGGGGAAATGAGACAGTCCAGTTCCATTAGGAGCATGGCTAACCTTGGCTTCAGGAAGCAGTGGCCAAACTTCATTTTAATGGAATATTTGATGTGGTTTCTGGTGGTTCTAGTAAAATTTCTGGTGGATTTAGAGTGGATATCGTTTGCTTTCATGTAGGGGTGGAGAAACAATTTTCAGTGCTCCAAAGCAGAAATCACTATTAAGGCAAGGAGACATGTAATACGTAGAAACTTGGCCATGGTGATAGGGGACAAACAGGAGTTCTACACGGAGTGTCCTCCTTAGTCTGGAAAGCCCATCTAATCAACTAGGAGAGGGATCTTTCTCATATTTTCAGGTTTCATTGGGTTTTCTAACTACTCAGACTCGTAACTCGTAGGAACACATGGGTATGTGGACATCAACAATTCATAATTATCAGATATTTTTAATGCAGAGAAAATATTCTGATTACAGATATAAGCGTGGGTATTTATATCTGCCCAAAAGCAATAGAGCAAGAAAATGAGGTGATAAAATGTACAATAACTTAGTAATGGATGAAACATACATGGCCCTATACACTTTTCTCCAATTTTATGTAAAAACTGAGTTTTACCCTGTTTCACATTCCCCACATCCCTAAATAAAACACCAGTTTAACAAATTGGTTAATTTACTTAATATAAAGCAATTGCTCATTTTTCTTCATTAAAATGTTGTGAGCCTTCATAATTGGGTAAAACAAATAAGATCCAATGCTACAAATAGCAGTCACATGTTAATTGCTAGCATAGAAACAAAGCAGAAAGCCCAACATTTCTCATGAAGAAATAAAACATGTTTTTTTCCCTTAAATTTAATAGACCTCTAGCTAGTTGCCTTTCCTTATAATGCTTTCCATATGTTATTATTCCCTTTTAGTAAGACTAAATTATTAACCTAATTTTTACATCAAAAGCATTCATGGTTTTATGTAGACTTTTAGTAAACCATGTTAAAATGCCACCAAACTGCAAATTTTTCTCAATGTAATTGGTTTATGTGGTTTTCAAAGAGGATTTAAAACAATTTCCACTACTACCTAGCCAAGCCTTTCTTTTTTTTTCTTTTTCATTTCTTTCTTGTTACAAAGGGTGTAATTGTGCAAACTTGAGACAAGTCACAGAATTTCCAGAAGAATTCCTTGATAATGCTGCAGTTTGCTCGCAAACTCCTGACAGTCATTGCAATTACTGTCTTAGTGAACCTTGTTAGCATTTAACATGAATCATATTTATGAGTAGAGCCATAGTGCAGTGCATTGGGCCGTAAATACATTTTGTAATTGCATGCACTAGATATTACTCATTTATTAATTCATTTTAAACAGCTAAGTAAAGTAGATGTACCAGAAAGGAAAGGACACAGGGGATTCTACTGCAAGATGGTAAATGAGAAACTTCCTCTGTGCCAGTCTGTGAGTACGAAGTGTTAAGGTGACAAAGTAGACACTGTGTTTGTTACAAGAAGAGAAAGAGAGAAACAGCTATAGGTGTTAAGAAGAAGGCGATGGAACAGCTGTAATTCATAGAGAGCCAGAAAGTCACCCTAAAGAGCAAAAATGTCCTGAGGTCATTTAAGTGAAGGACAAATTCAGAATCCCAACTAAAGAAAACCAGAGACTCTCCCCTATCATCTTATCGTTAAAATTCTGAGTGCACAGCAGAAACGAAAAATACAGAAAACTGTGAAACACGAGTGCTGTCATGAGAAATCTATCAGAATAACACCAAACTTCAGCAGAATCTTTCAGGAAAAAAAGAAAAGAAAAGAACAAAACAGAGAGAGAGAGAGAGAGAGAGAGAGAGAGAGAGAGCAAGACTGTATATCAAGGCTACCAATCACTATTGCACTATTGCTGTATCCAGAAAATTATCTTTTTTATGTTTATTTATTACTTCAGGTTACATCTCCATCACAGTACCCTCTTTCCACCCCTCCCACTCCTGCCCTTACACCCTCTTCCTCTATCCCTTCCATCCCACTCCTTCAGGAGTGGAGTGTCCCTAAACATCAGTCCTCCACCCCAGTTCAGTAGTCATATGAGGGCCAAGAGCCTCCTCATACACTGGGAGCCTACAAGGCAGCACCACTAGGGCAAAGTGTCTCATTGACAGGAAAAAAAAGTCTATGTTCCTGTTCCCTTTGGTGCTTGGTTGAAGTATAGTTATCCTGTACTATATGGCAGAAAATTATCTTTAAAAACTGAAGGAGAAATAAAAATATTCCATGATTAAAAAAAAAAAAGCTAAAGTAATTCATGACCAACAACTGAGTCAGCACTCAGAAGAAAACCACACAAAAAAAGAGAAAGAAGCTCACACTCATGAAAGCTTGGTAAAAATAGATCTTATTAGAAGGACAGAGAGACATAAAGAAAATATGGAGATTGAACAATACATTTTTGAATGATTGGCTTCCTAGTGAAACAACCAGGAGAGAAATAAACCAGGGATTTATTAAAAATCCCACCACCAAATTAAAATGAAAAAAATGTTATAAAAACCTCTGAGGCACAATAAAGGCAGTTGTAAATAGGAAATCTTTATCTCTGTACTATTGCATCTTAAAAAAAAAAGATCTCAAATAACAATCTAGTAACTGGTCATGTACTCTCAGTCTTAGAAAAAAGAAAGCTAGCCAAACAAGAATTTAATAGATGAAAAGAACTAATGATGGCCAGAGCAGAAAGTAATAAAATAATTATAAATAAATTAATAAAGGTACTTAGAGAATAATACAAAAGATCAAGCAATAGGTAGTTGTTTCTTTGAAAATAACAAAGTCAACAAATGGTCTAATTAACCAAAAGAAAATCCAAATAAATAAAATCAGAGAAAAGGAAACATAAAATATTACACAGATTTTTGAAAGTTAAATGATAATTAGAGAAAATTTTGGGCTATTCAACAATTTGAAAAATATAATAGATAAAGATGAATTTTTACACATGTCTTACCTACTTAAATGAACCAAGAAAATAAAGATGACCAAACACAGTCACAGACAATGAGGTTAAAGTAGTAATAAAAATTTTCACAAGAATATTCCTGGAGGAGATAGATATACTACCAAATTTTACCAGATCTCCAGAGAAGTAACTCCAATATAATTTTTTTTTCAGAAAAGTTCTCAAACTCCAAAAATAAAAAAAAAATTTTGATTAAAGACAAACAGCTTTCTGCTACTCCCCAGTGCTGGAATTACAGGAATGTGGTACCTGACAGGGCATTTTCTATGTGTACTGGGGCTGGTCTCAAACTTCTTAAATATGCAAAGTTGATCTGGAATCCTGCTCCTCCTGCCTCTGGAGTGCTGGGATTACAGGATATTTTACCATTTGAGGCTTCCACACTGTTTAACTGGCAAAAACAAAACCAAATTATATCTAGGATCAGAATTGCACACATTGCTATAAACTTCATGTTTCCTGAGTAATTGTGTATAGTACCGCCAGTATATGACAAACGTATTAAAAATAATTAATATGAAAAGTCTTTAGTAGACAGTTATTGTGTTGTAAATATTTAAAAATTAAGTCAATGTAACTTAAATTTACAAGCTGGGCTAAAACTTGAATCTTGCATTAGTACATTAATTTGAGTTTTCACATTTTATATAATAAAGTAAAATATCACTGAAGAAAATGATGTGGCAGGAGAGAAGGCTTGGTGCTTGAGAGCTCTTGCTGCTCTTCCAGAGGATCTGGGTTCTGTTTGACACCTCCCAACCACCTGTAACTCCAGGTCCTGTGGACCCACCAGCACTTGCATACATACAGCATACACACTCACACATCACACACATACACATAAACAAAAATTAATGTTGTTTTTTTACAATGAAAATGATTGTGGTTCATCGTGCTTTTATCAACTGTACATGTGTTAGGATAGAGATTATTACTCAGAAGATATTCAGTAAATATTTTCAGATCAGTGAACACCTAAAATAGTTCATCAGAGTTGACACAAATAATTTGTACTGAAGAGTATGTTCCACAGTGAAGAGATTTATAAACATCTAAAATGTTTTGCTGCATTTGTGAGGCTGTGTAAAAATACAGTTGCCCCACCTTAGGAGGCCTTCCTCTCTATTCATGAGAACCTGACCTTATGACTTTGGGACATTCTACAGAAACTTGGCTCCCAGAACTACTTGATCACATAATTACAGCTGTTACCACAGACAATAGTCCCACCCTGTTGCCAAAGGCAATGGTTGCTAAAGATTAACTGAAATGTTCCCCTCCCCCTGTATCCCCACCTGTTTGTGGTTTAAAAGCTGCCTGTTAACTGTTGTTCGAGGTTCACTCCTTCAGGAAGGCAGTCAAACCCAGCACGTCAGCTTAATAAAATCCTCTTGCGTTTTGCAACGAACCTTGGTCTTTGGCGGTCTCAGGGCATCAGGACCTCTGTGGATCTACAGGGTCCAACATTTGGGGGCTCGTCTGGGATACCCTGAATGCCCCAGACCCCAAGACTCCAGGATTTGTAGGTATGCTCGAGCTACTCTGTCTATCTGACTGTTCTGTGCGAATCGCCATCTGATCGGCCAGTTGCCGCTCCGTCCTTTGTTGCTATCTGATGCTCTAGCCTCTATAGCTATTTGATTTCAGATACTCCATCTTGTGACCTTGGGGGACATCCTGGAGGTCTGTCTGGAAGGAGAGGCCGAGTGGGGCCCCCTTCATCTGATTCCAGTGGAACCTCTTCAGAGGCTCCTGTCTGAGTCTGTTTCACTTCTGAGGTGATCTCCCAGTGGCCATTTGTGTCTTGTGTTGCACTGTCTTCTTTGGATTCTGTTTGTAACTCTTCTTATTCTCCTTTTCCCTGATTTGACGATGGGACAGACACTGAAAACCCCCCTATCCCTGACCCTGAGCCATTGAACTGAAGTTAAAAAAGGGCATATAACCTGTCAGTTGAGATTTAAAAAAGGAGATGACATACTCTGTGTGCCTCAGAGTGGCCTACATTTCAGGTTGGGTGGCCACCCAAAGGACCTTTTTCATTAGACAATATTAGGCAGGTTAAATCTAAAAGTTTTAACCCAGGATCCCACGAGCACCCAGATCAAGTGTGCCCTATGTCTTGGTTTGGGAGGCCCTGTTGGTCTCTCCCCCTCCGTGGGTCTGGCCTTTTGTTCCCCCCATAGGTTTATCTCCTCTGCTCCCTCCGCTGCCTGCACCAGCAGACTTCCCTTCCAAAGTATTCGCTCTGAAGCAGACTCTGGCTGAGAAGGAGCCCGTTTGAACTATGGGTTCTCCAAAGAAGATCAAGAAGATCTACCCTGACACTCAGATGGACCTCATTCTCCTGGACCCTCCACCACCCTATCCCTAACCCTGAATCCCAAGCCACCCCAGGGGGTCTAGTTGCTCAACCCTCAGCCCCCATGGAACCCCTGCCAGGAGCTGAGAGAGAGGGTCCTGCCACAGGGACCAGCAGTCGGAGGGCTGGCACTCCAGACTCCACTGCACTCCCTCTCAGGGAGTAAGGACCCCTTGATGACCAGGGGAACCAGCCGCTTCAATATTGGCCATTCTCAGCAGCAGATCTTTATAATTGGAAAACACATAATCCTTCTTTCTCTGAGAACCCACAGGCCCTGACTTTCCTGATAGAGTCCCTTGTCTTCTCACACCAACCTACATTGGACGATTGTGAGCAGCTCCTACAGACCCTCCTCACCACTAAGGAGAGAGAGTGGGTGCTATGTGAAGCCAGAAAAAATGTTCCTGGTGCAGACAGGCAACCAACTCAGCTTCCCAATGACATTGATGCAGGCTTCCCTTTGACTAGACCCAACTGGAACTTCAATACACCTGAAGATAGGGAGCACTTGAATGTTTACCATCAGGCTCTTGTGGCGGGTCTCTGGGGGGGCAGCAAGACACCCCACCAATTTGGCTAAGGTAAGAGACGTGACTCAGGGACCAACTGAGTCACCAACGGTGTTTCTAGACTGATTGATGGAGGCTTTTTGGAGATTTACTCTGTATGAACCTACCTCTGAGGAACATAAGGCCAAGGTAGCCATGGCCTTTATTGATCAGTCAGCTCCAGATATTAAAAAGAAATTGCAGAGGCTGGATGGCCTACAGGGATTCTCGCTCCAGGACTTAGTCAAAGAAGCAGATAAAGTGTTCAATAAAAGAGAGACAGATGAAGAAAAAGAGGAGAGGAGATGGAGGGAACAGGATGAATGAGAGTTAAAAAGAGAAAAAAGACAGAAAGAATTTGAGTAAACTCCTGGCCACTGTAGTAAATGAGAGAGACCAGAGAGGCAGTCAAGGTCAGAAAGATGAGGGAAAGGGCAGAAGGCAACTGTTGGACAAGGACCAATGTGTTTACTGTAGAGAAAAAGGACATTGGCTCAGGGATTGCCCCAAGAAAAAGAGGGGAGGACCCCTCAGAGGAAAAATTCTGGCTTTTGAAGAAGATTAGGAGAGTCGGGGCTCAGACCCCCTCCCCGAGCCTAGGGTAACTCTCAATGTGGAGGGGAAGCCCGTCCAGTTCCTGGTGGACACTGGGGCTCAGCATTCAGTCTTCCTTTGATCAGAAGGACCACTATCTACTAAGAGGTCCTGAGTGCAGGGAGCCACAGGGAACAAACAATACCCATGGATTACACGAAGAACAGTAGACTTTGGCGTGGGTCAGGTATTCCACTCGTTCCTTGTGATCCCTGAGTGTCGCTATCCATTCCTGGGCTGTGACTTGCTCTCCAAGGTGGGAGACCAAATTCATGGTCCAAGCTGAAGGACCATCAGTGACTGACAGAGAGGGGAAGCCAATTCAAGTCCTCACTATGAGGCTGGAGGATGAGCATAGGCTATCTGAAAAACCCCCTCCTCAGACAGCAGATATGCAGGAATGGATGGCCAAGGTTCCCTCAGCCTGGACCGAACTTACTGGCATAGGGATGGCCAAACATCACCTACCCATGGTGGTGGAGGTTAAAGCTACCTTCACCTCAGTTTTGGTCTGCCAGTACCCCATAAGCAAAGAGGCCAGAGATGGAATCTGCCCACGTATACAGTGTCTCCTCGAGCTGGGGGTCCTTGTTAAATGTCAGTCAGCATGAAACACCCCTCTGCTCCTGGTTCGAAAGCCTGGGACTAATGATTATAGGCCAGTCCAGGACTTGAGGGAAGTTAATAAAAGGGTTGCTGACCTGCACCCCACAGTGCCCAACCCTTACAACCTCCTTAGCACCCTTCCCCCTCAAGGAATGCATTTTTCTGCTTGAGGCTCAGCCCTTCTAGCCATCCCATATTTGCCTTTGAATGGAAAGATCTGGCCTCAGGATTATCAGGACAACTGACCTGGACCCACCTGGCCCAGAGATTCAAGAACTCTCCCACCATCTTCGATAAGGCCCTCCTCCAAGATTTGGCCCACTTCAGGGCCTTCAACCCCCAGGTAATGTTACTCCAATATGTTGACATTCTCCTAGTGGCGGAGACCAAAGAGGACTGCCTCCTGGGAACTGAAAACCTGCTGTCTGAGCTTGGAACCCTGGGATACCAGGCCTCAGCCAAAAAGGCCCAGATTTGTCAACGACAGGTCAGTTACCTGGGGTATCTAATCAAAAATGGAAGGAGGTGGCTGTTGGATGCTAGGAAAAACACTATGGCTCAGATACCCGCCCCCAAGACTCCCTGACAAGTCAGAGAATTCTTGGGAACTGTGGGCTTCTGCCGGCTATAGATCCCAGAGTTCACAGAATTGGCTGCCCCTCTATATCCACTCACGAAGGGGAGTACACCTTTCGTTTAGGGTGAAAAAGAACAATAGGCCTTCGACAGAATTAAGCAGGCCCTGTTATCAGCCCCAGCCTTAGGTCTGCCTGATGTGACTAAGCCATTCCACCTGCATGTGGCTGAAAAGAATGGGATAGCTAAAAGAGTTCTGACTCAGAGACTGGGTCCATGGAACCAGCCCATGGCATATCTGTCAAAAAAAAAAAAAAAAATTAAACTCTGGCAGCAGGATGGCCCAGCAGCCTATGGATAGTGGATGCTGTGGGGGCTTTAGTCAGAGATGCTGACAAGTTGACCTTGGGACAAAACCTTACAGTTACGGCCCCCCCTCCCCATGCTCTAGAAAGCATAGTGTGCTAGCCTCCCAAGAGGTGGCTGACAAATGTCAGGATGACCCACTATCATTCGCTCCTCCTGAACTTGGACTGCATCAAGTTTACACCTGCCACAGGGCTCAACCCAGCCACCCTGCTGCCTGATCCTGACTTAGCGGGATCATCTATCATCCACGATTGCCAACAAGTGCTCTCCAAGGCCAATGGCACCTGCACAGATCTCACTGACCAGCTGCTACCCGACGCTGAAGCCACTTGGTTCACGGATGGGAGCAGCTTTCTTGAAGAAGGTAAGCGTCGGGCAGGGGCAGGGGTGGTAGATGGAAAACGGGTAATCTGGGCCGCGACCCTCCCCCAGGGGACTTCAGCACAGCAAGCTGTACTGATGGCCCTCACAAAAGCTCTTGAAATGGCAGAAAAGACAAAGATAAATATCTACACAGATAGCAGATACGCTTTTGCTACCGCCCATGTGCACCGGGCCTTTTATCAACCAAGAGGGCTCTTCACTTCAGCTGTCAAAGACATTAAAAATAAGCAAGAGATCCTGGCTTTGCTAGCCGCCCTCATGTTACCGGCTGAAGTAAGCATCATCCACTGTCCAGGTCATCAAAAGGATGGGTCCCCTATAACTAAGGGAAACAATATGGCAGATCGGGTTGCCTGAGAAGTGGCTTTAGGAGATGTTATACTAGAATTACTCATTGTAGACCCTAATGAAACAGAGTCCCCACCACAATGTCAAGGCGGTAAACAGACTATGGGCTCTAAAGAGGCAGAAGAAATGTTAAAACAGATGCACCGGTGAACACACCTGGGCACAAAAAATTAATAACTCTAATCAACAAGACTAACTATGAGATTCCAGGACTTCACAAGCTAGCAGAAAATGTTGTCTGAGCCTACATACCATGCCAGAAGGTCAATTCCAGTGGGATAACAAAGAACCCGGTAAGAGACTCCGTGGAGACAGGCCTGGGGCCTACTGGGAAGTTGATGTCACTGAGATACGTCCTGCCACGTATGGCAACAAATATCTGTTAGTCTTCACTGATACATTTTCAGGGTGGGTAGAAGCCGTCCCCACCAAAAATGAAAACGCCTGTACAGTGGCTAAGAAACTCTTAGAAGAAATATTTCCCCACTCTGGGGCCCCTAAGGCACTAGGGTCAGACAACGGACCAGCCTTTACTGTCCAGATAAGTCAGGAAGTAGCCAGGTACTTGGGGACTGATTGGAAGTTACACTGTGCATATAGACCCCAAAGCTCAGGACAGGTAGAAAGAATGAATATAACTCTAAAAGAGACCTTAACTAAATTGTCCTTAGAGACTGATGGTACAGACTGGACTGTGCTTCTTCCCTTGGCCCTGTTCTGAGTGAGGAACACACCCCTCTCATTTCTATCTTACTCCTTTTGAGATTTTGTATGGTGCTCCGCCTCCCTTGCTCACCCTTGGGGAAGAGATCAACTCCAACTGTTGTCGTAATAATGATTTCTATGCTAGATTAAAAGGACTCCAACTGGTTCAGAAGGAGGTGTGGATGCAGCTTGCTGATGCTTATCAACCAGGCACCCCAGAGGTCGCTCACCCATTCCAGGTCGGAGACTCTGTCTACGTCCGCCAACATCACTCACAGAAATCTAGAGCTGAGGTGGAAAGGGCCATAGGTCATCCTGCTCACCACCCGACTGCTGTCAAGGTTGATGGAATCTCGGCCTAGATCCATGCCTCCCACATAAAGAGAGCACCTAAAGCCTCAGAAGAATGGCAGGTCCACTGCACCTCCAATCCCCTCAAGCTCAAGCTTCGGTGATCCTCAGATTCTTAACTCTCCTTTTGCTTACCCAGCTGACTGTGAGTTCCCCCAGCCCCCATATGCCTCAACGCCTCACTTGGCAGGTCTTGTCCCAAACAAGAGATGTGGTTTGGTCTAATTCCACCCTAGCTTCCCCCTGGTCCTGGTGGCCAGAATTGCACCCTGATCTGTGGCAACTGGCTGCAAGACTAGACTACTGGGATATCCCTGATTATCATTCAACAGGGGGAAAAGATCCGACAACAAAGGGACTGTCTGAATGTGATGGAAAGCCAACCTGCTCTCACAAGCCATGTTCTGAGAGTGGGCGAGGAGATAGAGGATTTGGTTGCAAACATCCCCAGCTATGCAATGAACTATGAAAAATCCCAATTTATGTATGCCCTAGGAGTAACTCTAGAGATAAGGGCCATACATGTGGGGGCATTGAAAACTTCTACTGTGGGGCCTGGGGCTGTGAGACCACAGGAGATACTTATTGGCTTAACTCAAAGAGTGACTTAATACAGGCGACCCAAGGTTATAAATATGGACAACCAGGGCTAAGTCAAAACACCTGTACTAGACCTCTTGATAGTACTGCCTTTGTCCAATATGGGGTCTCTGTTTGGATAGATCCTCAGTGAGGAAACTGGAAAGGATAAGGCCCATATCTTAATTTTACTTGTAACCCACTCCTCTTCTGGTTCATAGAGGCAGGAAAAAAACTTACGACTCAATGGATAAAGGGAATAACATGGGGCCCAAGATTATATGTCACTGGGTATGATGATGGGATGTCTTTCACTATAAGACTAAAAATTGAATCCCCGCCTAACCCTGTCCTAAACCAAGAGGTTCCTGTTCCTAGAATGGTCACTCAGACCTCGGAAAGTCAACAAGGGTCGGGGACGCTAACACCTGTCCCCACCTCATCCCTTGACCTATCTACCCAAACAAGAATGTTAAAATTAATCACAAGTGCTTATCTGGTTCTCAGTGCCACCCACCCAGCGGCAACTGAGTCTTTCTGGCTTTGCTACACTGCCCCGCCACCTTATTATGAAGCAGGTGGGATAGATGCTGACATAAGCACCACCCCCTCCCCCAAACAATGTAGATGGAAATGGGGGAGGGGTGCCAGATTAACCCTCTCCTCAGTATCCGTGATGGGAGTCTATGTAGGCGCCCCACCCCCTTCCCAAAAGCATCTCTGAAATAGAACTAAGTCTGTTACTAACTCCTCTGGATACCTCATTCCACCTCAGGAAGGGTGGTGGGCATGCAGTATGGGACTCACCCCTTGTGTGTCCCTAGAAGCTTTAAACTCTTCTACTGACTTTTGTGTGTTAGTACAGCTTGTTCCTAGATTAATATATCACCCTGATTCCTCCTTCTTAGATGTCTATGAAAGGGGCCACAGGACAAAAAGAGAGCCTGTGACCATGACTTTAGCAGTACTCTTGGGCCTCGGAGTGGCAGCTGGTGTAGGGACAGGAACCACTGCATTGATCCAACAGCCCCAGTACTATGCTAGCTTACAACAGGCAATAGATGTTGACCTTCAGGTTTTAGAAGATTCTATTACCAAGCTCAAAGAATCCTTAACCTCCTTATCTGAAGTGGTTATGCAATACAGAAGAGGGAAGGCAGCCTATACACTGCTCTCAGAGAAGAATGCTGTTTCTATGTAGACCATTCTGGGGTTATTACTAATTCAATGAACAAACTAAGGGAATGTATAGTTAGTAGACAGGGAGAAAGGGAAAGTTATCAAGGATGGTTTGAGTCATCGTTCAATAAGACCCCTTGGTTTGCTACCCCAGTCTCTACCTTAATGGGACCCCCTCATTATTTTTCTTCTTCTGTTAACTTTTGGACCCTGTATCCTTAATAGACTGGTCTCCTTTGTCAGAGAGCATGTTAGTGCTATCCAGGTCCTGATGTTAAGACAACAATACACTAAAATTCCATTCGAAGAATCAGGTCCTTTATTCCAAGATTGAAATCATTTACTTAAAGAAGAGGGGAATGTAAGGCTGTGGAAAAATACCATTGCCCCACCTTAGGAGGCCTTCCTCTCTATTCATGAGAACCTGACCGTATGACCTTGGGGACATTCCACAGAAACCTGGCTCCCGGAACTACTTAATCACATAATTACAGCTGTTACCACAGACAATGGTTCCCACCCTGTTGCCAAAGGCAATGGTTGCTAAAGATTAACTGAAATGTTCCCCTCCCCATTTATCCCCACCTGTTTTTGGTTTAAAAGCTGCCTGTTAACTGTTGTTCGAGGTTCACTCCTTCACGAAGGCAGTCGAACCTGGAGTCAGCTTAATAAAATCTTCTTGCATTTTGCAACGAACCTCAGTCTCTGGTGGTCTCAGGGCATCAGGACCTCTGTGGATCCGCAGGGTCCAACACATTCAGGGGGAGGGATTTTAGAGGGTATGACTTGCAATCACTGAACTCTCTTGAGTGCTCTCTCTGTCTTGAATTTGACCTTCACTGATACTATTACTGTTTATTGAACTGTGCAGAGACTGTTGCTGATACTGCTACTATGCATTATAAGGCCATTTTCTAATACTGTAAATTACTTTCACCTAGTCAAACCAGGACTGGGAATAGTTTGGCAACTTGTGAGAAAATTATCCAAATAATAAAGCTAAGATATTCTCTTACTTTATGTAATAAAATATTAATATGTATATATTTTTCACATATAAAATATTAAAATGTATTTGTAGTAATGCATGTGAATACCTTGAGAAAGTTCTTGGGAAAAACCTTTCCCAGTAGGTTGTAGAAAATATTTCTAAGACTCAATTTTGTGAGGAAAAAAAAAAAGAAAATTGAGGTTTAAAGGGTGTGTTTGAGAACTAGTTTCTTTTTACTTTATTCGTATAGTAGCTACAGAAAACTAAACAAAGTTCATGGTTCTTTATATATTTCTATTTCAGTAAGCATTCTTGAAGGAGACATATGTTTACACAACACAAGCTTACTGTTTTTGATTGAAAGTCTGAGCCTATAGAATAAATTTTCTATTTTGTAAAGACTAAAAATGTATTTTCTTTTTCTTTAAAAATTATCTTATTTTTTATGTGTGAGGCTTTTGCCGGACTCTATGTCTGTGTGTCATATATATGCCTGGTGCTCCTTGAGGTCACAGAGGCCACCTGGTCCCCTGGGACTGCAGTCACACAGTGCTGTGAGATGCCACGAGGCTCCTGGGAATTTGAATCTGGGTCCTCTGGAAGAACAGTCAATGTTCTTAACCACTGAGCAAACTCTTCAGCAGTTATTTCCTTTTTCTACATATTGGAGTTACTGGAACAATTCCTGAAAATAATGTTAAGAGTTTATATCTAGTGGACCACAAAGTAGTAGTTAGTATATGCTTCAGCTATAAGAAAGGCAGCAGGACTTTAAAAGGATATCGTTAGATTAATTTAATAAAGCAAGAATTTTACCTTTCCA
Organism: Lophiomys imhausi; assembly: GCA_907164525.1. NCBI lineage: Eukaryota > Metazoa > Chordata > Mammalia > Rodentia > Muridae > Lophiomys > Lophiomys imhausi. The sequence goes on from CAJQZJ010031917.1 coordinate 3,857,406, forward strand.
CAAAAAAAATCATTTTTATCACTAAGATACCAGCCCAAGAGACATAAAAACACAGGCCTGAGTCCATCCAGTGTAGCTTGCATGAATGATTCTAGGGCTGATTACTTGGTATTGGCTGATTCCAAGCTGATCCCTTGGGCAGAGAAACTCTTACTCTCAGCAGTTGTTAATATCTTGTAGCCTTTCATCTTGGGGAGGGGCCCCTACCTACATTGGGACGTCAACCCAGTGTTGTAATTGTTTAAGTTTTGTTTAGGAAGGCTTGTTACAGTCTCAGAGCATACTTTCTCTTCTATGGGATACTCAGTCACAAAGTGAGAAGAGTTGCTAATGACTGCTACATAATATATGATCTACCTGCAGAGGGCAAATCTGATGATCTCTGAGATCCACTCTAGCTAAACTCAGTTTGAGAAGAAGGGACTTACTTAAAGGTCTGTAGAGTACAGTTCATTGCTATAGGTAAGTAAGAGTCCAGTTAGAGAAACAAGTACTCTGTCTGCCTTAGTCTTTTAGTTTTTAAATTTGATAGAAAGATACTCGTAAGGAATTATATCCTAAAGGCATACTTTCCCCTAAGTACATTTCCACTTAACTTGGAAAGAGTATGATATGAAATCCCGTGTCATTTAGTAAAATTCCATTGGAAACTTGTCTGACTGAGGATGGTCTAGTGTTAATTAGCTGAACAAGATTTCCAGATATAAGTCTGGGAAGTCAAACTGAAGTTCTTCACCAGTAATGATTTGAAGATTGTCTTCTATCATTGAAAAATAAAATGTATGAAAATTATTTCATAAGTCTCTCTTTCTCTCTGTGTCTCCTCTCTCTATGTTTTTCTCTCTGTCTGTCTGTCTCTGTGTACATTATATGTGTGTGCACATGTGAGTATGCCTGCGGAGGACTCAGGTCACTCTTAGTTATCGTCCTTGTTGGTTCTACACATATTTTTGATAAAGGGTGGCTCAGAACCTGCGGCTCACTAAGGTAGACTCCAGCACTGTAGTCACACAGAGAGGCATGCTGCTGTGTCTAGTGTTTATCTAGTGCAAGGGATCTGAATTCAAGTCCTGGTCTTGACTATTGATTGATACATGTCCCCTCACCCTGAGAAGAAAATGCTTAAGCTGCTTTAGAAGCAGCCATTGCTGCAGAGACCCCAATGTGTTGCTAAAGCAGTAGTGAGGCATTCTCGTCTTCTCTCCATTACAAATGTATTTATTTTTAATTTTTATCCTTTTGAAAAACAAAATATGATTTTATCATTTTCTCCTTCCCCCTCTTCTCTCAAACTTTGCCTTCAACATACACATATATGCATAAATATATAAATACAACCTGCTGAATCCATTTAAAGTTTTGCTTGTGTGCATATGATTTCAGGACTGATCATTTTGTATTGGGTAGCAAATTAAGGCACTCATCCTTAGAGAGGCTAATTTTCCCTCCAGGAAGTCTTCAGTTGCCTGTAGTTCTTTGTTTAGAAGAAGGACCTATGACATTTTCTGTCCTTCCACACTGGGATGTCTATGGATATTGCCAATTAGGCCATCTTTTTTTAATGTTTATTTATTAATTCAAGTTACATCTAGTCACAGCCGTCTCCTTCCATCCCTCCCAGTTCCAACCTCCCACCCACTACCCCCTCTCCCACCAATCCTACTCCTCTGGTTTGGGGTGCCCTCCCATGCCAGCCTTGCTCATTTCATCAGTCACATGAGGGCAAAGAGCTTCTTTTTTACAGTGGCAGCCTTCATGGCAGTTCCACTAGGATGAAGGGTCCCACTAACAGGTAACAAAGTCTATGTTCCTTTGGGTTTGTTGATTGTAGGATACTTATCCTGTATTATATGGCTAAAATCCAGTTATAAGTGAATATATGCCATGTGTTATCTTTCTGGGTCTGGGTTAGCTCACTCAGGACGAGCTTTTCTAGTTCCATCCATTTGGTTGCAAATTGCATGATTTCCTTGTTTCTGATAGCTGGGTAGTATTCCATTGTGTTAATGTACCACAGTTTGTTTTTTTTTAAGTCCATTCTTTGGTTGAGGGACATCTGTGTTGTTTCCAGTTTCTAACTATTAAAAATAAAGCTTCTATAAACATAGTTGAGCCAATGTCCTTGTGGTTTGGTGAAGAATCTTTTGGATATATGCCCAGGAGTGGTATAAGCCATTTGAGGTAGAGCTATTCCAAGTTTTCTAAGATATCGCCAGAGTGACCTCCATAGTGGTTGCACAAGTCTGCACTCCCACCAGCAGTGGAGGAGGGTTCCCCTTTCTCCACACCCTCGCCAGCATGTGCTGTCATTTGAGCTTTTGATCTTAGCCATTCTGAAAGGTGTGTGATGGAGTCTCAGACCATCTTGAGTTGCATTTCTCTGATGATTAAGGATGTTGAGCATTTCTTCAAGTGTCTCTCAGTCATTAGAGATTCCTCCTTTGTGAATTCTTGGTTTAGTTCTGTACCCCATGTTTTGATTGGATTATTTGATTTCTTGATGTTTAATTTCTTGAATTCTTTATATATTTTGAATATTAGCCCTCTGTCAGCTGTGAGGTTGGTGAACATCTTTTCCCATTCAGTAGGTTGCCGTTTTGTTCTAATGACAATGTATTTGGCCTTACTGGAGCTATTCAGTTTCATAAGGTCCCATGTATTGATTGTTGGTCTTAGACCATGAGCTATTGGTGTTCTGTTCAGGAAGTTGTCACCTGTGCCAATGAGTTTGAGACTTTTCCCTACTTTCTCTTCTATTAGATTTAATGTGTCCAGTTTTGTGCTAAGTAAGGTCTTTGATCCACTTCAACTTAAGTTTTGTGCAAGGTGATGAATGTGGATCTATTTGCATTCTTTTACATGTTGACATCCAGTTAGACCAGCATCATTTGTTGAAGATACTGTCTTTTTTTCCATTCTACAGTTTTGGCTTCTTTGTTAAAAATTACATGCCAGTAGGTGTGTGGGTTTATTTCTGGGTCTTCAGTTTGATTCCATTGATCCATTAGTCTGTTTCTATAACAGTACCATGCTGTTTTTTATTACTATTGCTTTGCAGTATAGATTGAAATCAGGGATGGTGATACCTCCAGATGTCCTCTTATTGTGTAGGATTGATTCAGATATTCTGGGTTTTTTGTTTTGCCATATGAAGTTGAGGATAGTTCTTCCAAGGACTGTAAAGAATTTGTTGGTATTTTGATGGGAATTTCATTGAATCTGTATATTGCTTTTGGTAGGATGGCCATTTTTATTATGTGAATCCTATTTATCCATGATCATGGGAGATCTTTTCATTTTCTGATATCCTCTTCAATCTCTTTCTTCAAGGACTTGATGTTCTTGTTGTACAGAACATCAGGTTCAGATGTTCTTGTTGTACAGATGTTCTTGTTGTATTTCATTTGGTTGGTTAGAATTACCCTGAGGTATTTCATATTATTTGTGGCTATTGCAAAAGGTGTTGTTTCCTTAATTTCTTTCTTGGCCCATTTATCTTTTGTGTATAGAAGGATTACTGATTTTTTGAATTAATTTTGTATCCAGCCACCTTGCTGAAGGTGTTTATCAGTTGTAGGAGTTCTCTAGTGGAATTTTTGGGATCCTTTATGTATACTATCATATCATCTGTGATATGAGATATTTTGACTTCTTCCTTTTCAATTTGTATCCCTTTGATCTCCTTTAGTTGTCTTATGACTCCAACAAAATTCAGCTATGCTAATACAGCAAGCCCTGACAATCCTACCAGGGCTGAAACACAAGAAAATAATGACAAATCTATATTTATGAAAATGATAGAGGTCTTAAAAGAAGAAAATAAATCCCTTAAAGAATTTAAAGAAATCAAAATTCAATAGATGAAAGCAATGGAGAATTCCATTAGAGACCTCCAAGAAAACTTAGTCAAGCAAGAGAGGGAAAAGGATAAAGCTATTATAGTATTTCAAGTAAGAACAATCTAATTGAAGAAGAAAATGTATAAAATGGTTCAAAGCTTGAAATTGGAAATGGAAGGAGTAAAGGAAACACAAGCAGAGACAATCCTGGAGGTGGAAAACTAAGGAGAGAACATAAAATACAGACATGACTATCAGCAATAGGATACAAGAGTTGGAAGACTGAATCTCAGGCATGGAAGACTCTACTGAAGAAATCAGTACAACAACCAAAGAAAATGACAAATATAAAAAACTCCTCACCCATAACATCCAGAAATCAAGGATTCAATAAAAGATGTTTAGGTCATCTTTATTCAGCCATTTCTATGAACGAATGTGTCAGAAAACATTATGCCATTCTGACTCCATAATCATTAAATATTTTTAGATAGATCAGTAGAAATAGTCAGAAATCAGTCTTCATAAAACTAACATAGCAATAAAATAAAGGAAAACAGATCTATGATAGTCTCAAATGACTTTTAAAAATCATTGATATTCTTCCTACTTCTAGCCAAAAATCTATTTGCAATTGATACCTGAAGAGAAAAATCAATTTTATCCAATGGAGTATTGCTGGGTGTATCCTCCACAACCCAGGGTAATCACAGCCAGAGTAGCTTTCTACCACAAAATATACTTCATGTGCTTTTTGAAGGAGGGAGGAAGGCTATTTGTTGTTTGTTTTGCTTTGCTTTTCTCTTACTGGTTTTTTGTTTGTTATGATTTTAATTTTTGCTTTATTTTTAAGAGAGAGAAGGAGGGAGAGAGAGAAAGAACATGAAGGTGGGTGGTTACAGCAGTGAAGAAGATCTGGGGGGTGAATATGATTCAAATATATTATATGAAAAAATTTTAATGAAAACAAAAATAAATAAAAGAATAACTGATGTTCTTAGCAAAGTAGGAGAGTCTAACCAGAACAGAAGTACAAGATATAGACAGGAAAAAGCTAAAATAAAATAATTTTCATTTCAGATATTCTAGTTGTTTATCCAAAATTTCCAAAGAGTTTTTAGGAAAATTGTTAAAATAAATACAAGATCAAAGTACACAAGTACAACACATAAAAACTCATAATGGATATTCTTAATAGCAAAAATTTATTACAAGATGAAGAAATGAATTTATGATTATGCTATCATTAAAATTTCAAATAATGACATTAATCTAGCAATAAACTTGATTTTCCATGAACAGGAGCATAATATTATAGAGAGAACTAAGATTTAAGTAAGTGACAAGATTAAATATTTAGTTTTGGAAGAATTAAGTTATGAGCATATGACCATTTTCATTAAGTTGACCTATTTGTTCAAGGCAATATCAATAAAATCTGTACCTATTTTTTGTAGATATTTAAGCAGTTTTTAGAGTTGTTATAGGAATGTAAATGTCCTAATATAGCTATGGAAATATAAGTTACCAAGTAAGACTTCGATATGACTCATAAGTGTACCTTATAGCAAACATAGGCAATATATAAAATAATAGGGGCATAGACAGAAACTAAATAATAGTTCAAAGGAAATATTATAAGACAAAGAATCTCACACTAGCAGACATGAAGTTGCTTTAGATGGGATTATCAGGAAACTGAACATGATCAAGGAAAGAATAAGTGAGTTGAATGACATGCAAGAAAAACTTAAAAGGAACATATGAAGTAATATTTCCAATCTATAAAGGTTCAAAATCAGACCAAAAACTTCAAATATTTTGAATTGTAATACTTTATGGAAGCACATGGAATGATTTCTAGAGTTTTCTGGAGCAGAGGGTAAATGACCAAACAGAACTTGCAGGAGAATGCAAAGAATTAGCAATGCTCTGTTTATTCAAACTGGGTAGGGAGCAGAAGTATGTTCACTTAATTATGTATAAAATTGTACATTTATTTAAAAATATCCTTTAACACTTAAAGTGATAGAAATTTAAGAGTTAAAGAAAAAAGGGGATAAAGTATGTCATTATAACCACACATGGACTTACGGCTGCAATTTTTTGAACCAAACTATCAATTAAAATTTAATAAAACTTTTTTTTACCCTAAAAGTTATTTCAGCCAGTATCCATTGGATCTTTCAGTCATTTGAGAAAACAAGGAAGAGAACAATCTGGTAAATAAAGCCCCCTGGACATGTTTGCACAACAAAATCTGTGGCTGATGAAATATTTTGTGCTGATGTTTCTGAAACTAGAGACCGGAAACATGCAGTGGAAATGAGACCTTTTACTGTTCTTATGCCAACACCAGCATCAATTATAGCACAGCACAGTGTGAGAAAAGTTTTAAGAAATACTGCTAGTTTCGCAAGTCAGCAGATTTTTTAATTGTGGCAGATTGGACCCCAAAACTTTATAGCCTTCAGCAACAAATGGCTCCTAGACATTAAACTGATCCCTGATAAAACAACCCTTAGGTTATGAGAAGGCTACTCTGCCAATTTCATCTCTCTGTGGGATCCTCTGACATCTGGTTCAGCTGCGGAAGCTGGAAAACCTCTTTAAAATTCTCTTGACAGTAAAAATGGACATGTGGAAAACATTCTAATCTGTTAATCTTTGGTGCTCCTGAACAAGGGACATTTGGCTTCAAACTTCATGAAGATAAATATGAAACTTCCAGATCTAGTTGTAAATAACTTAATGGCATTTGAATACAGAATAGGATTTTATTTCCCAATGGTACCAAAATATGAATATGCACCTGCATTGAAGAAAGGACCCATGCAGCCCCCTGTGCTCTTTGTTTACACTTGGGTTTTATAATTTGTCAACTTTTTCATTGGTTCCACTTGGACAGTGAAAATTAGCAAACAGTGGCAAATAACTGCTTCTTTCTCATCTGCTGTCTCCTCATACCCTCTTTCATTCTTCCCTTTGCTTGCCCTCTATTCTGAATCAAGTACCTCCCATTCTTTCCTTCACTGCACTACATATTTCAAATAATCAAGAAATCAAATAATAGAAGCAGTTATATATTTTATGATGTTGTTAAATGACTTTTAGGATTACTGCATAGATATATTAGGACATGAATATGTTAACATACAAGAACTTGTATGTATCACTCTGTCTCTAAACGGATCAACAGCTGTCTTCTAGAAGCTGTTTATATCTCGTAGTTCCTTCAAGATGCATAAAACTGCACCACGATGAAACAGGTCATGATGTGAACTCCTTGTTTGTGCTAGTTAGTTTTTGACAACTTGATATAAGCTAAAGTCATCTGGGAACACTAAACGTCAATTGAGATATTCCCTCCATCAGAGTGGCCCCTAGGGAAGTCTTCAGGGGCATTTTCTTGATTAATTATTAGTGTGGGAGAGTTTAGACTACTGTGGGTGGTGCCATCCCTGTGTAGTATAAGAAAGCAAACTGAGCAAGCCAGTAAGCAGCTTCCTCCATGACTTCTGCTTTGGTTCCTACCTTGGGTCCCTGCCCTGACTTCCCTCAGTGACAGTGACAACTGTGACCTGGGAGTTGTAAGATGAAATAAACCCTTTCCTCCCCAGGTTGATCTTTTCCCTTTTCTCCTCCATGCTGAGCCAGTCCTTATGTTGCTCCCCTTTGTAGGTCATGGCTCCTTGTTTCCAATTGTTTTGTGGCTCTTATTTTTAGAAGTCTCTTTTCCTAGTCCTTCTGTCACTATATCTTTCTTTTCAGAATGATTATATGTGTTGAAATTTTATATACTAATCACAAATGTCATGGATTTAAGCTCAGAAAAGGGGATTACAAAAGAAATACTGAATATAAATGTAGGTCCATATGGAGATACTCATCAAATACATACTATTCACGGGTCTTTCCTTTTCTAAATCCCAAGAATCATTTGTGATGCCTATATATAAAAAATATATAGATAGAGAAATGCATTTATAAAATAAGTAATTTAAAAATCATGTATAGTTATTATTTCTGACAAACTAGATTGTTTTCCTTCTGTTACTGTTGCCAGGTTTTAGCCTCTGAAAGGCAAAATGTTACATAATAGTTAAACGTGAAACTTCAAAATATTAACATTTGAGATCAAAACTTCACTCTGTTATTTTGGACAAACTACCGAAGTTGTCTTGTTCCGTGTTTGTCCTCATATGTAAGGCAAAAATATTAATAGCATCTGGGAGTGTTAGCCTTTCTTGCCATTTCCCATTGGCTCCATTCTTCAGCTCTCAGTTTTTGCCTCCAAAACTGAAATCAGTAATATCATCCAAGAATGCCATTTGTCTTTCTAGTGGAAGGCTGGCTTCTGAAGTCTGTACTGACTCTAAAGGACAAAATTGCATTTTGGGGGATTTTAGTGAATGAGTACTGTATCTATCTATGTTGTTTGTCACCTCTTCTCCTCCATCTAATTGCTCCCACGTTCCAACCATTCCTCAAACTGATGGATCTGTATTGCTTAATTGTTATTGTTATATATAATATGTGTATAAATTTATAAATACAACTCACTTTAGTGCTGCTTGTATGTATGTGCATGTATGTAACTATGACCATTTGGTACTGTACTATCAGAGGACTCATCCCTGAATGTCACACTACTATTTGGAAAAAGCAAGTGCTTTAAGTTGAGGAAAAACTTGTTGAAACACAGGCAAGGATTCTAAACAAGAAAGTTAAGAGCACTGTGAGAGGATCTACAAGAAAATTTGCATTGCTGAAACATAAAGTTTAGGGCAATGGCAAATTGACAGAATAAATGTACATAACAGGAGATAATTATAAACAGCAAGGCAGGGTTACATATTCTGGTGCCAAATCCCAACCAGCTTCAGTGTTAACTGATAACTATCTTTAGCTTTATCTTTCAGGTGACTAAGAACAATTAGGGTTTTAGGTGGGGAGCAGATAGTTGCATGTTAGAGTCACTGTAGAAAAGGTCTTCTAGCACATCTATAGAAGATATATTTACACACCATAGGGCAAAAACAAATGAGACTGAAAACTTTAGCAAGAGAGGTTGAATGGCCTTATGCAGATGGTGCACATATTACAGCAATTCAGGAGACAGCATGTTTTACTTGGTAGTCATAAAATCTCATGAGTGATTAAGTATGAAAATCAGAAAGAGGAAAGAAACAGCTGAGTCTCTTGCTTTCATCATGAATGACTGGCTGGATAGTGACCAAGGGTTGTCACAAGCATCAAGTTGTAAACTGCTGTAACAGACCCACAGTTCTTCACTACTATGCCAGAGAGAATGGAAATTTCAAAGGGCAAACAAAGTCATTGTGGCAGATTGTCAGCTACGCTCAAAGAATAGTATCTAGACTCCAGTGTCCTCTGGCACTTGGTGCCTCATACACTGCCCTCAGCTGAGACTATTTTATGTTTTTTTTTTAAATATTTTTTTCTTGTCAAGCCTCCCATAGAACGAATTTCCTCCATGCACATCTGGTAATAATGTTCTAGATTAGTCAAAATACTAAAATGGACGAGGCATAATCATGGTGAAATATCCACCTCATTCATCATAATACTGATAGAGTAGTGTACAGGACCTCAGTACTGGTCCACAGAGAGACAAGGTCTCAGAAATACCAGAGTAGAATGGTTTCCTTTCATCACCAGGAGTGGTGGTGATACGCACAACAGACGTCAACTGCTATGACATTGACACCAGACAGTCCTTGTATCAGATGATACTACATGTGAATGTAAATCCGAGGTGCATGTGTGTAAAAAATGTGGGAAGTAGTTTTAAGAAGTCAGACTTTAAAATTGTTACAAGTTGAACCTACTGATGATGAGTGCCATGTCAGTAAATAAAATTTATATGAAAGTGAATAAAAGAAAAGATAATATCAAATATTGATGTAATCAGAATGAGAATATCATAGGAGAAAATGTTTCTTAAGAAGCATAGAAAGATATAAAATTTAATAGCCATTCATGATCAAACATTGTTGACATTAGATTAATTCAGGACTACTTGAAGTTCAAAAAAGTATCTCAGAACTGTTAATGAACATTATGCTTAATGATAAATTTAGAAATGTCATCAATTGCAAAAATAATGGTAAAGTTTTAGCATTTCAGGAAGATTAAAAAGGTAACAAAAAAGAAAAGGAAGCAATAAAGCACAATTAGGAATGAAAATTATTCTTCCCATTTATTTATTCTTACACAAATTTATACAGATGCAAAGCACTTTGATTGTATTCATGTCTCCTTATCTTCCTGTCTTTTTTCTGGTTCCACTAAACTTGCTCTTCTTCCCATCTTCTACCTTATCTACTTTAATTTTTCTTTCTTTGTGTTTAGAATTGTTTGCATGGCATGGATGAGGGATTGTTTACTTAAGCAAGAACAATGTATCAGTGGCCACACCATTGAGGACTGTGCCTCCATACAAAGTATAGCTTTTAAAAAGGGATAGGGCTTTGTGGGCCCCTCTGTATCCATGAAGGAATATTGACATATTCAGTCTTGGCTAGGTCTGGGAAAGTAACCACAGATGTTGTGAGTTTGTGAGTGCTACAGCCATTACTGTAGACACTGGGAGACAGTGTTTCACGAAATTCCTTTTCATCTTCAGAATCTTACATTATTTCCACATCTTCTGTTGTGATATTTCCTGAGCCTTGGAGGAGGTATTATGAATGTCCTGTGTAGGACTAAGCATTCAATAGTAAATATGTTCATCACTTTGATTACTTATGAGGCTTTGAATTCATATTCAGCAATGGAAAAAGCAGCTTCTCTGATCAAATCTGAGGGTAGCACTACTGTGTGTGCAAGCAAATATTTAGAAGCAGTTTCATAATATATCCTTTCCATGAAACATCAGTGTTTGGTTCAACTTTCCAATTACTCATTACTACTTTCCTAATCTCTATAGATGTTCTAATTGAAAAACACATATCTAGAGGTTCAAAGCTGACATTAATATATGACAGAAAACATGCTGTATTTGTCTTTCTGGGTCTGAGCTATCTCATTTAGTATGATTGTTTACAGCCCCATTCGTTTACCCTTGAATTTTATAATTTTATTTTTCTTAGGAACTGAATGATATAGCCTTGTGTCAATAGACAACAATTTCACTGTCTATCCATAAGCTGATGGAAATTTAGATTGTTTCCATTTCCTGATTATTTTAATGAACATAGAAGAACAAGTGTCTCTGTGGTAATGTCTACAGTCCTTTGGGTACATGTCCCAAAGTAGTATGGCTAGATTATGTGATACATTGATTTCTAGATTCCACCCCAATAATTTTCATATCATTCAAGGAAGTTGAGATAAGAGTATAGTGACATAAAAAGGAGAAAGGAAATAGGACGAGGAAGGGTTAAATGAGTTAAGAATGGAAAGACAGATTTTTTTTCCCCCAATCTGTAGGTTGCCGTTTTGTTCAGTGTCTTTTGCCTTACAGAAGCTTTTCAGTTTCATGAGGTTCCAGTTATTGATTGTTGGTCTTATATCCTGAGCTGTTGGTGTTCTGTTCAGAAAGTTGTCACCCGTGCCGATGAGGTTGAGGGTTTTCGCCACTTTCTCTTCTAATAGATTTAGTGTGTCTGGCCTTATGTTAAGGTCATTGATCCACTTGGACTTAAGTTTTGTGCAAGGTGATAAGTATGGATCTAATTTCATCTTTTACATGTCGACATCGAGTTGGTTCAGCACTATTTGTTGAAGATGCTGTCCTTTTTCCATTGTATGGTTTTGACTTCTTTGTCAAAAATTAAGTGACCATAGGTGTGTGGGTTCATTTCTGGGTCTTCAGTTTGATTCCATTGATCAACTGGTCTGTTTCTATATTAGTACCATGCTGTTTTTATTACTATGGCTCTATAGTACAGCTTGAAATCTGGGATGGTGATACCTCCAGATTTTTTTTTTTTTTGTACAGGATTGATTTAGCTATTCTGTTTTTTTTTTTTGTTATTCCATATGAAGTTGAGAATTGCTTTTTCCAGGTCTTCACCAACCCCACATCTGACAGAGGGCTAATATCCAAAATTTGCAAAGAACTCAAGAAATTAAATGCCAAGAAAACAAATAATCCAATCAAAAAACAAAATGGAGAACAGAGCTAAACAGAGAATCACAAAGGAGAAATCCCTAATGGCTGAGAGACACTTGAAGAAATGTTCAGCCATCCTTAATCATCAGAGAAATGCAACTCAAGACAACTCTGAGATTCCATCTTACACCTGTAAGACAGCTAAAATCAAAAGCTCAAATGACAGCACATGCTGGCAAGGTTGTGGAGAAAAGGTGTGCAACCACTATGGAAATCAGTCTTGCGATATCTTAGAAAACTTGGAATAGCTCTACCTCAAGACCCAGTCATACCACTTCTGGGTATATATCCAAATGATTCCTCACCAAATCACAAGGAAGTTTCCTCATCTATGTTCATAGCAGCCTTATTTGTAATAGCTAGAAACTGGAAACAACCCAGATGTCCCTAAATCGAAGAATGTGTTTAAAAACTGTGGTACATCTACAGGATGGAATACTACTCAGCTATCAGAAACAAGGAAATCCTGGAATTTGCAGCCAAATGGATGGAACTAGAGAAGCTCATCCTGAGTGAGCTAACCCAGACTCAGAAGGATGCGCATGGCATCTATTCACTTATAGTTGGATTTTAGCCATATAGTGCAGGATAACTATACAACAACCAATGCACCAAAGGGAACATGAACATAGACTTTGTTTCCTGTCAATGAGTCACTTTGCCCTAGTGGTGCTGCCTTGCAGCCCCCCAGTGTATGTGGAGGATCTTGGCCCTCATATGATTGCTGAGCTGGGGCGGGGGACTGTTATGTAGGGACACTCCACTCCAGAGGAGTGGGCTGGAAGTGATGGGGGTAGAGGGTGGGAGGGCCGGTGTCGGAGAGATGGAAAGAGGGTACTGTGATGGAGATGTAACTTGAAGTAATAAATAAATATTAAAATATAAAATAAAATAAATTCTGCATGGCAAAAAAAAGAATGGAAAGACATAGAGTTGAGGAAGAAATAAGGGTAGAGATAACTAACAATATAGGCCTTTTGAAAAACTGTAAGGAAACCTATTACTGTAGAAACTTCTGAAAATGTACACACACACACACACACACACACACACACACGCACGCACGCACGCACGCACGCACGCACGCACGCACAAATAAAAATCCAAGTGCCAAGAATGAATGGGTTTCTTCTTTTGGAGTCATTGGACAAGATTTCCCATAGACCCACAAACATTATAGGTTATTGTTATTGTTCCTGATGATTCTCCAGCCCCTGAAAGTAAAACCCTATCTCTGAAGACAGCACATACTTGTTTCACAGAACATGATGAAACCAAGTTAGCATGAACCTGGAAGCTTAATCCCTGCTAACTAGCTTGCACAGTGCTGGAAAATTTTTGCCCTGTCATATGGCCTTACCCTACAATGGGGGAACAATATGCCAATTAGACACCATGTTCTAGAAAAAACAAACAGACAAACAAGCAAACCAAACACTCGTACCAGGATTTCTTCTTTTTGAGTTGTTCGCCAGTGGCATTCCATAGCCTTCCTTAAATTACAGGCTTTTGCCATTTCTCTTGAATATCCTGCAGAACATGATGGTAAGGCCTTACTACTGAAGACACAACTTACTTGAGTCACAGAACATGGAGAAATCAAGTTGGACTCACTTAGAAGCTTCTTTCCTTCTTATTTGCTGTCCTAGTACTGAAAAGTATTATGCATGCTTCCAGATGATCAAAGTAATCATCAGTCTCACCTAGATCTAAACCCTGCAAGCTACGATAACATAATTTGAGAAGACAAGCCCATTGTTGTAATAGTGGCACTGTGATGGAAAAAACAACCATGTTTTTTATTGTATCTGAGGCCACTAAATGATATGGAAATCATACCTGGGATTGTTAATGGAACCAATGACCTGTAGCTACATATATATGAAAACATGCTACTATTATTTTGCTACTGGAAATAGTACTAACGTGACTTCAAATGACACATTGCTGTACCCACAGATCTGTGCATCTCACAACCTTCATCAGAGACACTTCTTGTAATAGATGACCATTAACACAGAGTCCCACAGCTGGGCAACTTGAACAGAATGAGAAAAATGCCTAGTTCTAAATGGGGCATCTGTATCACCTACCTCCTCCACATCTTAGAATCTTAGAGATCTGTGTGAAAGAGGGTGCAGAAAGATTGCAATAGCCAGAAGGAATGGATGACTTCAAGAAAACATTGTTTTCCTGACACACCAAGGCAATTGGCATCCCATGATGTCATGACATTATTGTACCTTATGGTACCAATAGACATATCTTACCATGCTAGCAATTATTGTAGCTTTCAAGGTTTATGGACAGATATAATTGATGATTACTTTTCTCCACTGCCAGCTTGCATAGTACCTTCCAGCACTGTGCAAGCTAGTCAGCAGGGATTAGGCTTCCAGGTTCATACTAACTTGTTTTCATCATGTTATATGAAACAAGTATGTGATGTCTTCAGAGATAGGGTTTTACTTTCAAGGGCTGGAGGATCATCAAGAGCAATGACAATAACCTATAATGTTTGTGGTTCTATGGGACATCTTGTCCAATGACTCCAAAAGAAGAAACCCATTCATTCTTGGCACTTGGATTTTTATTTGTTAGCCTTTGGTGTTTAGTAGGGACATTTTTGCCCTGTTATACGGTAAATCCCATTTTAACATTATATACATTCATACACACACATATATACGGATATATGTGTGTGTAGTATTTATATATGTATATTTGTTCAGTTTATGTCTATAAATAATTAAATAAACTGCCTCTATATTTAAAATATAAATAATTTCTTTGTAGATATTTCTTCTAATTTTGTAGTAAAAATGTTTAAGTTATGCTATTTTTTAAGTTATAATGAAATTATTATTAACTTTATGTTCCTTGAAGAGAGATTTTAATTTTATGTAGAATATGAAAAAGAAGCTAATTTTCGATAAGTAACATGGAGAGATGAAAAATTACTTAAAGTCATATTTGACTGTATACCAAGTATTGTACCAATTTCAGTGCAATTCAAAGTTAGCAACCCCTTGCTATATCATGAGTACTTGATTGTAGCTGCTCTCCCTCTGCCCACACCCCAGGTCTCTCTACTCCCTTCCCATCAAGTCCTGATGGTTAATTGGCTAAGCATTCTGTGTGCAATGTATTGTTTTATTTGGAGAATTACAATGTGATTTACCTTTCTTGTTTCATTCGTTTAAACCTTTCAAAGCATAGTACATTTGTAACTCACTGCTGAAGATTTCAAAAAGCTGATGAATGCATCCCATATGTTTGTTTCTTCTTTTGAATAATAAAAAAAACTCTTTAAAAAGCTTTAGTGCTAGAAAGAAACCCATATAGATCACTAAAATCACACTGTGGGTCATTATTTTTTAGGATGTCTACACTGCTTGTCTACAAATTATGCTGTTTTTTCACATAGTGTATATGAGTCAAGTGAACTTTTGGTTCCAAATTCTATAGTAGCACTATGCAAGAAAAAGTCTAATAAAGCACAATGAAGTGTTCTCTCATGAGATGACATTATATTGTGTATTTTATGTGTCTTCTAGAAGCTTTTTAACTGTACATAGCTAAATGTTTAAATGACGTTAATGCTATGATGATAATTAAACACTGCTTACATTAAAACTTGGCATCACAGTAAATGAGAGAAATTACTGATTTGAACAGCACCAACCGAAAGAATGTTAAGATACATGAATTACTAAGCTCAAAGTAATAGCATAATGTTGCCTCTGCCGTTTTGTATAATGGTAACAGTGAAATGAATTCAATATGCCTGATTTAGACAAGTGTTCTGACATGGATCACATCAATGTACATAACTTTAAGAGTATCTCTGTGTGTGGGTTTTTTTTTCTACCAAGAATGCATAATGTTTTCTGCAGGTTCTTAAAAGATCCCATACCTTACAAACATTTAGAATTTTGTTCTGGAAGAATTGTTTTTTCTCGAGAAGTATGGAGACCTACAGCACAATAAACAATGCCCTTGTCTTGAAATGTATTCAAAGCATTCAAAATTTGTATTGGAAGAATAATCTACCAGAAGTGCAAATATATTCACTTTAATAAGTTAAGATTTATATTTCTTGCATACTATGGACAACACTATATAAGATATAAGGAAGAAAGGGAACAGGGGATGGAGATCAGGGAGTAGAGAAACAACAAAAATGTGAAAAATACCATAGTGAAAACAAATACTGCTCATGATTATTTTTTTAAAAAATTAAAAGAGATAATCCTATGAAATCTTAACATGTTTAGATTGTAGACATTTGCAGCACTCACTTTTGTGTTGTGAAATATGCAAAAAATTCTCAAAAAATACTTGTGAACAGAATACAGGAATATATTAAAAATGATCACCCACAACAATCCAGTTGGCTTTATCCTGGGGATTCATATATGATTCAGCATACACAACTGATATATTTAATAAATCATATAAATAGGCTTAAAGATTAAAATCCTATGACAATTTTGATAGATGCAGAAAAAGACTGACAAAATAAAAAAATATCTTCATAATAAACATTCAAGCAGAATGGGAATGGAAGGAGGATACTACAAAATAAAGAAAGCTATATTTGACAAGCCCACACCATCATTATCCTAAGTGGATTAAAAACTGAAAGCAATGTCCTAAAATCGGTAAGGAGACAGGGCTGTATACTGTTCCTTTTGCTTTTCAGGATAGTGCTTGAAGGCCTGTCTAGAGCAATAAGAAATGGAAATTAAAAGCATACCAATAGGGAAAGAAGTGAAGTAATCCCTATTTACAGACGATATGGTAGTATGTGTAAGAAAGCCCAATAATTACACCTGAAAGCTAGAAAAAAATCAACAATTTTAGCAACATTGCAATTTAAAAAAGCAACTTACAAAAATCTGGAGTCTTTCTGTGTACTGAAGACAGACATGCTGTGAAAGAGGTCGTAGAAAAATTTCCACTCACAATATCCTGAAAGAAAATATGGGGGAATAAATCTAAACAAGGAGGGGACGACGTCTACAATGAAAACATTTAATCTTTGAAGAAATTGAGGAAAACACTTAAAGAGGAAAAGCCCTCCCATTCTCACAGATTCGTGGAACTAACACTGCAAGAACGATGTTCTACTGTAAACAATTTACAGATTCAATGCAGTCCTACTCAAAATCCCATGACAATCTGCACAGAAATAGAAAATATCTTAAATTATGTATTTTTTAGGAATTTCAAATGAAGCACAAATTACCCCAGACAGACAAAGCAAACCCGCACCAACAGAACAATGCTGAGGGGATAGTCATATCAGATTTCAAGCTACACTACAGACCTATGGTAGCCAAATAATGTGGTTCTGATGCAAAAACGCTTATCTATATCAATAAAACAAAACACAACATCAAAATATGAACACACATAATTAAATACATCTCAATTTGATAAAGTGTCAAAATACATGGTGGAGGGAAGACAGCATCTTTAACAAATTCTGGAAAATTTGACATACACATGTCGGAGAATGAAATTAGATTCATATCTATATCTATCACTGTGAAAAAAATCAACTTCAAGTGAATCAGAGCTCTCAATATGAATCCTAAAAATCTGAAATGGAGAGAAGAAAACATAAGCAGTGCTCTACAGGATATAGGTTATAAAAGGGACTTTCTGAATAGAGCTCCATTTACTCAGGAATTAAAGCCAACGTTGACAAATAAAATATAATTGTCATAAAACTGAAAAGTTTCTGTCTAGCAAAGGAAACAACCAATTGATTGAAAAGGAAGTCCACAGAGTGGAAGAAAATCTTTGCCAGCTATGCATCTGAGAGAGAATTAGTATTTAGAATAAAAAATATCTAAACAAACAAACAAACAAAACAACACATCAAGAAAACCAACAACCCAATAAAAATGGCTGTACACTATATCTTGAAATCTGGAATGGTAATCTTCCAGCCTTGCTCCTTTTGCTTGGGTTTGTTTGAGTACCCAGGGGCTTTTGTGAATCCATGGAGTAACGTTTCTGCCAAAATTTATAAAATGGAACAAAATACTGAACCCAAACAGGACTTTTGTGTAAAAGAATTTCTGAACAATGGCCATGGGAAATACTTGTCAAAGGAAATGTGTGTGCTGTTTTGTTGGGTGTTTACTGAAGTTCATTTGGTTTTATATTCTGAAAACTCTTGATGACTATATAAGGACCACTTTCAAAAGCCTCCATCCCTCCCAGTGTAAAGTGTTGGTGCTGATCACTGCCCTGGTCTTGACAACCCAGTAACTTGCAATGCAAAGCTGTTCATATGAAAAGGAATCTGGAACAGAGACCCAGTGTAATTACTGTTCAAACAAACAAACATTCACAGTGATGTCAGTTCTTGGGCAAATTTTCACCTGCCAATGAAGAATCATTTGTTATCTATGTAACGAAATAGCTAAGCTGATGGATTTGTAATATATATTTTCTGACAAAGTTAAAAATTAACTGGGAATCATCTGGGCATGGTGACATATACAAAGGTACAAATCCTGGTACTAGGAAGACAGAGGCAGGCAGATATCTCTGAGCTACATAGAACAACCCTGCCTCAACAAAACAAATCAATCTGAATCACTAATTGATCCTCAAGAGGAAAGGACAATCTTTATTAAAAGTTACACATGTCAAAAGTCAAACGAATAAATAAAACTAAATAAACACAGCACTATCAACAATATTTTTTTTACATAATGGATGTCAGATCTAAGCAGAGAATTCTCAAAAGAAGAAATTAAAAAAAAAAGGGTGTACCAATTACACTTCTCTGAGATTTTATCTCACCCCAGTCAGAATAGCTAAGATCACAAAAATCTACTGACAACAAAAGCTGGCAGTGATGTGGGGAAAGGGGATCCCTCATTCACCTTGGTGGAATTGCAAGCTATTGCAGCTGCTCTGAAAAATAAGTGTGAATTCTCAAAAAGCTAAAAGTAGGTACACCCTATGACCCCCCTATACCACTCCTTGGCATACGTCCAGAAGACTCGATGTTCTAGTCCACCACAAGTACTTGTTCAACCATGTTGTCTGCCACTCTATTCGTAGCAACTAGGAAATGTAAACAACCCAAGTGTGAAATTTTCAAGTAAATGGAAAGAGCTAGAAAATGGTACACTGCACGAACAACCCGGACCTGGAAAGATAAACACAATTGTTTGCCCTCTCCTATTTGTGTATCCAAGCTCCAAACCCTTTTATCTGAGTACGTAACCTGAAGTTACCACAGGAGTCAAGGAAGTAGAAAGGTGTAGTCACCTGTGACTACTGACTGTACCTCCTGTACAGGGGGCTGGGAATTGGAGAGACAAAGAACACAAAGAGGGACGCCAAGACAGCGATCTGATCAAGGTAACTAACTTTACTGAAGGTTCAGCTGCTTATATAGGCTGAGAACAACAAGTACGCATGGAAAACAAGATCGTCAGAATCACACTTCCACCTCATTACAGAATAAAACAACAAGCAGAAGCAGAAAACAAAAGTGTCAGAATCAGGAAAGCGCAGCAAGTAGCAGCTGTACGGAAAAGTCCCGGGTAAAAGGCCAAACTACACCCTCAGTGCAGGTTAGGTACTTGACAACAAACAAATCACTGAATGGCTGCTCTGTAAGGGGCGGCATCATAGAGGGACTTTCAGGGAAGGCAAGAATGTTTTAGAAAAAAGAGATCATCGCAGGACGCAGGCATTATAATGGGAGGAAATGGGGTGGCTTCACTAGATAAGGGGAGGGAGGGCAATGCAAAGGGAGAATAAGGAAGGAGGGAAAATTGATGCCTAGGATGTTTGAAAAAGCTATAGGGAAACTACTTTATAAGCTTACTTAAAAATATGTATTATTCATATATGTGTATATATTTATAGTCTTAGTGGAGTTTCTCCATATAGAGTGATAGTGTTTACCACAGGAGCTACAGATTTCAGAACATATACTCCAGTGCCATGCGAGGGCAACAGCCCTTCAAGTTGTTGGTCAAGTTGGTTCAAGAGATTCCCCCAAATAGAATAAGCTATTGCCATTGCTTTGGTTGACCACCAGAACTTGAAGATTGGATCGTATTACTGAAGACACCATATACTTCTGACACAGGACTTGGAGGAGTCAACCTGGTACTAACTGAGAGTCCTTTTCTCCGAGGACTAGCTTTCATATCCAAAGATGCCATGCAAGCTGCCAAGAGAAAAGTAGTCCATCATCCTACTAGCTGCAAACCTGTGAAACACAATTAGGACCAGCATTGACAAGATATTCCAATGAAGCTATAGTGACACTTATGTCTTGAGGGTTACCAACAGCTTCCTAATAGGGCTTAAGGCTTTTCAACAAAAAGTAAGTCATAGTTGGTACTGTAAACTTTAACAACTACCCATGGCAGGAGATGTCATAGACACTAGGGTAGAAACAACTACATAACTCCTACTATCTTTCTAATATATATAATAGTATATATTATATATAACTGTATTTTCAACACTTGTCCTTATATCCATGGATAAATGTAGCTTTGTGGTTTTTATCCTTCATCAAAGAAGCTTCTTTTTGGAGCTGACAGAGGTTACTATACAGATTCACAACTGGTCAAAATGCAGAGAATAAGTGATTGTGTAATATCCAGCCACAACTGGTAGACCCATAACATAATCTATACACCTAAGGCTCAGGTAACATGGAATAAGTGGGAGTGGGAAGACTGCAGAAGTCACAGGACTAGTACTTCTAGGGTAATATAGAGTCTTCTAGACCTGACAGGGATGCTGTACCAATGCAAAATCAATTGCCTGGCACCAAACAAGACTCTCATAATGCCAATACCATAAACTTTCCAATAGACATGGGGTAATCTCACAATTCCTTAGTATTATATGTAGAGCTATAGTCAATTATTGGCTGCTGAGAGAGGAAAAATTAGTTTTTCCAGGGGTAAGCACTCTGGAGGTTTTCCAATTCCAAATAGTCAGCCCTAAACCCATGCATGTACATGCAACACTAAATGTACTCAGTAATTATTTATTCACATGAGTTATATATCATATACATAACATTACCAATCATATAAGAAGAAATTATAAGTCTGAGAAGCAGTGGAGTGGGAAGGGAAACATCAGAGGGTCAGAAAGTAGGGTGAAAATCATGTAAATATAGTTGATTTCTGATATTCTCAAAGAAAATCCTATTATTTGTTAAAATAATTAAAAAATCTAAAATCTAAAACATATTGTATTTGAAAACTAAGAATAAATATGACCCTACTGGTCGGTGTGGTATCTTCCTGTGAGCTTTGAATTCCTCATAAATTCCCTGGTAAGTGTGTCTCATTTCTTCAGAATAGTGTGGCCTATCAAAGACTAAACTCCTTTGCAGTATGAAAGAAGGCATGATTCACAATGTTATTGACAAATTCATTCTCATCAATGAAAAGCTTGTGAACTGGGGCTCTAAGCTGATGCACAAATGATACTAACTTGATTAATAAATGCTTTTGCTGTATGATATGGCTAAAATCCAGTTATAAATGAGTACATGCCATGTGCATCTTTCTGGGTCCGGGTTAGCTCACTCAGGATGAGCTTTTCTAGTTCCATCCATTTGGCAGTAAATTGCATGATTTAATTGTTTCTGATGGCTGAGTAGTATTCCATTGTGTAAAATGTACCACAGTTTTGTTCTCGTTGTTTTTGTTTTTTATCCATTCTTCAGTTGAGGGACATCTGGGTTGTTTCCATTTTCTAGCTATTACAAATAAAGCTGCTATAAGCATAGTTGAGGAAATGTCCTTATGGTTTGGTGAGGAATCTTCTGGATGTAGACCCAGGAGTGGTATGGCTGGGTCTTGAGGTAGAGCTATTCCAAGTTTTCTAAGATATCGTCAGACTGATTTCCAAAGTGGTTGTACAAGTTTGCACTCCCACCAGCAATGGAGTGTCCCCCTTTTCTCCACATCCTCTCCTGCCTGTGCTGTCATTTGAGTTTTTGATGTTAGCCATTCTGATGGGTATGAGATGGAATCTTAGAGTCATCTTGAGTTGCATTTCTCTGATGGTTAAGGATGTTGAGCATTTCTTCAAGTGTCTCTTGGCCATTAGAGATTCCTCTTTCATGAATTCTTGGTTTAGCTCTCTACTCCATTTTTTATTGGATTATAGTACAGGATAACTATTTTACAACCAACAGAATGAAAGGGACAGGAACATGGACTTTGTTACCTGTTAGTAGGACAGGTTCACCCTCGTGGAACTACCATGTAAGTCCCCAGTGCAAGAGGAAGTTCTTAGCCCTCGTATGTCTGATGAACTGAGGGGGCTGAGATATGGGGACACCCCAGATTGGAGGAGTAGGATAGGTGGGAGAGGAGGGAGAAGGTGGGAGGGTGGGGTCGAGAAGGGTAGAGGGAAGGGGCTGTAATGGAGATGTAATTTGAAGTAATAAATAAACATAATAAAAAATATAAACGCTTTCCCATGAGATTCAGATCTGTAGTGTGCCTGAGGTTGTTTTATAGTAGTCGATTTCCTTCACCCCCTTGATTCCAGGCGCAACTGTAAGTAAAAAGTAAAACTGTAAATTAAGAGTGTGGCCAAGGATGTTATCTCTGCAGGTAAGCTACAGGTCTTTCTGGTCCACATTAATGGAAGGATAAAGCTCAAGAAGATGAAGGAATGTTTCCCTAAAGCTAAGTAGATAATTTTTCTATGAATGAACTCCTCGTAAAGAGCGCTTAGATTTTTCAATGTTGCCAGAAATGAGAGAACATCTAAATGTAAGAAGTTCAAGTGATGGGAGAAATGCAAAGCAGAATGTTGGACAATGAAGAAACCACTAGGATATTGGGGCTATAGGAGAATGAGGCCTGCCACATATGGAGGGTCACGTCCTGAAGTGGCGTTCATCCTCAGGTGCTGGATCTGCCCTTGCCAGCTTAGCCTGCAGGGCTTCTTACATTTTGTACCCTGTGCAGCTCACTCTTAAGGACCTGCTCCTGGAGGTCAATAACAGGAGGCCACCACTGTGAGAACAGTGAGATCCTCAAATAAGAAGAGGAAGGTGTCCAGAATTTCCAGTAAGGAGCTGGAGACTTGCTCAGCCTGTTCAGTGTCAACATCAGGTATTTTAAACCTTAGAGTTGTGTGGAAGATACTACCAATAGCACCGAGTGGGGGCAATATTCTGGCTTCTTCATCCCATAAAAGCCTTCTTTTGACTAACTTCAGAAAGTCTCATCTGATCCAAGAGCTTGCGGAATGCAGCCTCTTGAGGTCGATCAGTTTCCTGGAAATACAGAGAAGAGAAAGAATGAGCAGGGGAGAACTCTGGAGCAGTTGGCCTAGTCTTTGGTAGTTGGGAGTGCAGGATACATCCTACATGTTCTGTTTTGATACTGAGACATTTATCTTATATTCTTGCTCAGATAAAATATCAACCTGGATTTGTCCATACTTGATATTTAGGGTATTTTCCTGAATATGCTATAGGAGAATTTTTTTTTCTGATAAATTGATCAAGCCAATAAGGCAAACACAAAGAAGTAGCTATATGTTACTGAGACCTAAAAGTTTGTGTCTGCTTACATTTTCATTATTAACTGAAGAAGTGTTTGCATTTTAATTATTTAGAAGGATTAAAGTTACACAAATCCTAAAAAAAAATAGACATTACTTTGAAGCATTTTAAATATAGAGATATTTGGTATCCTTGACAGAAAATACATCGATTTTTCTGTCTTAAGTCAGAATCTTCAGCAAGGGATTTTTAAATGTATGTTTTCAAAAACTTTATTTTTTATGAATATTTTTCTTTTATTTTTTGAGATAATAATATAACTACATCATTTTTCTCCTTTCTCCCCCCAAACCCTCCTTTGTATGTCTTCTTATCCTTTTTCAGATTCCTGGTCTCTTTTTCCATTAATTGTTGTTACATACATATATGCATATGCAATATACATGTATATTCCTAAATAAGTAAGTCCAATCTGCTCATTATTATAATGTTACTGTATCCAGATAACTTTATGTTTTTTCAGCATTGGATATGTTGTATATTATCCAGAGTTTTACGTACATGGAGACTTTACATGAAGCCACTAGTCCTCTGTTTAGTATTTATCCAGTGTATTTTCAGATGTTAAGGGAGAGATATACCAGAGTAGTTCTGCTGCTCCTAACTTTAATAGCAGAAGATTTTGTTGTTTGACTTTATTTGACATTTTTGTGACTTTATTACAAAATTAAGTCTTCCTGAGTATGTCAGTTGGTTTTTTTGTCATCTTGATAAAAGCTAGAGTTGTCTGGGAAGAGAAATTTCCATTCAGAAAATCCCTCCATCAAATTGCCTCTGGCTATTTTTTGACTAATGATTGACGTAGGGGTGCCCAGTTCACTGTGAGAGGTACCCACCCTACTCAGGTAGCCTGGGTTCTATGAGAAAGCTGAACAAGACATGAGGAGCAAACAAGCCATGTTCCTCTATGGCTGTTCTTCATTTCCTTCCTTCAGGTTCCTGTCTTAACTTCATGCCTTGGCAAGTTCAGTGGACTGTGACAGGGGATATGTCAGCCAAATAAACCATTTCCTCCCAAGCCAGTCATGGTGTTTATCACAGCAATAGAGAAGCAGTTAATGTATTCAGAAAACCAATCTCAGTATTCGTATTCGTAGAAAAATCGGCTTTCAAAGTGAATGACCTCATTCATTATGGAAGCAATTCCTTCTTTGAGGTTTAGATTTGTCATGCAGTATTTCAGCAATGGCGAGATCATTATTTTCAATATTATCATTTGAGAAGAATTCAATGGCCAGAGTTATACTTCACAATGAACCAAAATCTACATTATCTTGTTTTCCTCTCTATTATTATATAGAATATTTTCTTGACTGCATAAACATCTTAAATTAAGTGACTAAAAATCTTCACCTATATATCAGTCTTTTCTAAGAAAATATGCACAATTGTCTTACACATTCATTACATTATGGTGTTTTGCTAACAACCCACTTTAGTTCATACAGAATTCATTGTAATTATACTTAAAAAAACTTTTTTAAGGTAGAACTATTCCCAGTTATTGAGGTATTGCCAGATTGATTTCCAAAATGGTTGTACAAGTTTGCACTCTCAACAGCAATGGGGGATTGTTCCCCTTTCTCCACATCCTTGCCAGCATGTGCTGTCCTTTGAGTTTTTGATCTTATCCATTCTGAGAGATGTGAGATGGAATCTCAGAGTCATTTTGAATTGTATTTCCCTGATGACTAACAATGCTGAGCATTTCTTCAAGTGTCTCTCAACCATTAGAGATTCCTTTTTTGTGTTTCTTGGTTTAGCTCTGTACTCCATATTTGGACTGGATTATTTGGTTCCTTGGTGTCTAATTTCTTGAGTTCTTTATATGTTTTGGATATTAGTCCTCTGTCAGATGTGGGGTTGGTGAAGATCTTTTCCAAATCTGTAGGTTGCATTTTATTCTAATGACAGTGTTCTTTGCCTTACAGAAGCTTTCCAGTTTCATGAGGTCCCATTTATTGATTGTTGGTCTTAGAGCCTGAGCTATTGGTGTTCTGTTCAGGAAGATGTCACCTTTGCCAATGAGTTCGAGACTTTCCCCCACTTTCTCTTCTATTAGATTTAGTCTGTCTAGGTTTATGTTTAGGTCTTTGATCCATTTGGACTTAAGTTTTGTGCAAGGTGATAAATATGGGTCTATTTGGATTATTTTTGTTGTTTTTTTATTTTGGAAATTTCTCATCATGCACCTAGTTTCTACTCATCTCCCCTTCCTCTCAGGCACATTCTCCACCCTTCCAACCTCTCGCAACAGAAAAAAATCTCATTGTGGAAGCTATAGTGTGTCTCAGTGTGTCCCACAATATTCACTTTTGTCCATACATTTGCTAGCAAATTTTCATTTTAATGACTCCTTGGTCTGGTAGGAGGCCTCTGGCTTCTGCTACTTTGTCTCTACTAGAATCTCACTGAGACTCCTCTCTCCATGACACAGGGCAACAACAGGACATACTGACTCTTATTTCCTTTCCTTCTTTAAATAGTTACTATGAACTTCACTGTTTCTAGTGGTTTCAACTGGGGAAGTCTATTTACATTTAATGTTCTTATAGCCCTCTCTCTTCTTCCAAGTTGCTTAGAAAAATCATGTACATGGCTACCGCAAATCTCTTAATATATATTTTAATTAAATAATATTTTAATCATTGGTTGTTCCAGAGAATGAAATTTCATTTCCAAGTCACCCAGAAAGAAATTTGAACTTCATCTCTTTGAAATTATGAACATGCGAGTGATACCATTCACACAGTAAAATAATATTGTACAATATTTTATGTTTTACAGCACACAGCAGCTCATTATATTCATATAAAAGCAAAGCAACCAGTTTGACAAATTCCTGACATATAAATGACTATAAATATTTTATCTCAATAGGTACTAAAATATATGTATAAATTGGCTTATCTAAACTTTTCTCATTTAAAACATGTTTCTTCAAGTTTCTCTTGTTCTTGTTCCCTTCTTTTCATGAGTAACTAGGTTTGGAGATGTCTACAGTATGGTATTGGGATTCCTGGATAGTCTCCTGGTAGGAAGCTATTACGTTTGCTTTCTCTAGAATCTGATGTCCCAACATGTTCTGCATCTGGCCTGTGACAACAGCCCAACCATGGTCCACAGTCTATATGCATTCACTAGTTGAGAACCTGTCCATTGGTACTCTCTCAGCCCTGCTGGGGAGAGGGATGCTTTCTCTCCATGCTGAGTGTCCTGCTGTCTACAGGCTGTCCAAGATCTACTTTCCAAGTACTTCATTCAGATACTGCTTCTCTGGCATCTCAGCTGGCTAGTTGTGCACATTCTAGGAGCCTCTTTTGGAGGCAGGACTCTGTTAAAGGCCTCCTCTAAACTTATATGAAAGTTCTTTCACCCCAAACTCCCACTTTATCCTTGCTACTCAGCAGCAAAGGGGTGCCTGGTGCTCTTCTCAGCAACCCATAAATAACATTGTCATTCTGCTGAGTAGAGGGAAAATATCTGGGTTGCAAAGATGATTAATATTAATATGTGAGTTACACATCATCACATGTGTAACATCATCAAATCACCGCAAATGCACATAAGGAAAAGTGTGGTGGAAGTTTTTATTTCTTTGGAAACATGATTGTGTTGAATGAGTGCATTTTTTGTTTTGGTCTCAAGTATGGGATGTGGGGGTGCTTTATCCACCACTGGAAAACAGACTTGTGAAAGGCGAATGAAAAACATCCTGATGGTAGAGTGGAATGTCACAAGCAGGGAACATGCTTTTTGTTGGAAAACATACTTTGATGGACAGACTCCTTAAGAGCTCATGATCTTGGTCAACAGAAAGTACCTCCTGCGGAGGACATGAAGTTGGCCAATTGGAAAACATCCTTGTGTGGATTTTGAGGGGATATAAATGGAGGCCCCAGAAATACAGATGGGCTTTTGCTTTGGTTCTCATTGCAACTTTGCTTCAAAATACTCCAGATAACCTTTTGCCAAGACTTGCTGATCATCATGGCACAGGACAGGCTGAAGACTCCAGGCCCCAAATAGGGTTGTGGCAACTGGCATCACTGTTGTTACTGATACTGGAGGTGGGCAACCACTGCTGCTGCTGCTGATTGCTGTGCTCCTGTCACTGCTGATACCTGTTCTGGTATACGCTCTATTGATGCTCTGTTGGAATCCTGACGATTTGCCCCAAGGACCTACGACCAAAAGAGGTCTACATCTTTTGCCTCTATTAATATCTTTTTTCCCGTACTTTGAGTCAGTGAGTTGGAAGGTGGTAAAGATATTAATATAAAAATAGATAAATAGTTTAAAAGTACTCCTTTATAAAGCAGCATTTAATGCAAAGGATAAGTGAGTTCAAGTCTGTTTTGAACAACCAAGAGTGTGAAGAAACATAGTAAACACTCAGCTCAAGGCTCATTTTTGGTTCAGCCTGATTTCTTCTCTTTTTGTTAAGGACTGAAGTTCTGTGCTTGACATTGCTCACAAAACACTGCTTGCCTGTAGTTTTTATATGGGAGATCTTGAAAATGGATTTTTTTGGGGCCTCTGTTTCAGATCTGAGGTAGACATATGACTGCCTCAACTGAAGAGTCATCAACTTCAATCCACTTTACACACACACACACACACACACACACACACACACACACACACACACAAAAAAAAACTCGCACACTCATGTAGCAGTTTCTAAAACCCATTTTGATGAGACTATGTGTCTAAGAAAATATGTTTCATGGGGGGGAAAAACTCCAAAACAGGGAATGAATAAACAAAATACAATGACTTGTTTATTTTTTCCTATCTTCAAATACGTAGTGCTGTGGTGCTGTGTAGTGTATTGGATCAACCCCAGTCATTCGATGTGCAGACACACTTGCATTCGGGTATTTGTATATATTGTAGTTTCATACTTATATTCTAGGTATTCTGCCATATATGCAGGTATAAAAGAGTGATGTTCAAGCTAATATATTGCTTGCTGCTTTGACTTCCAGACAGCTGTTCTGCACAGTCTTATAAGCCCTTTCTGGTTTGTCAATATGGGTAGCACTATTTACCCTCTATCCCAAACACAGGATTTCCAGTTCCTTTCTCCTTTAATCAATTCCTGTCTTTGTTTCTCCATTCTTTGCTTGTGTTTATTGGCAATCGGCTGTAACTTCAGTGTTCCAGGGCCTCACATCAGCATCTGTTTCAGAACTGAAAGTTATTTACCTCTGACCAGAAACAGTCCAGACACAGGGCCTGTTCCGAATCAGCTCTTAGCTGAAATCTGTGTGATCTCTGCAGCCTCTTAGAGCAGCAGCTCAATTCACTTAAAATCAGTTAATCAACTGATCAGTTGCATAGGGGATTTTGGCTATTGCCTGATTGTAAAACCCTGTGATTTTTTTTTTTTAAGACCATTATAGAAGCATGCCATGGTCTCTGCCACTGCAGGGCTAGTTACTCAGTTTCATAACTGTCCCCTTCTCTTGCACGTCATTGCGCCACCCATCCAACTCCGATCTTTGTACAAACTTAATGGAGTATTGTGAGAGTAAAGCAAGTCTGAGGCTGATGCTAATGTCAGAGAGCCAGAATGAGGTGCTCAAATCTTTTCTGGACTCTGAATATGTGGACACAAGTACTATGTTTTTGGCAAGGTTGGTCACTTATTTTTCTCAAAAGATCCAGTACCATTGTTCCTCTATAGCTCTGAACTTTTCTGTCTGACCTACAGTGCCTCAAAGAATAGTTTTCTCTATTAGTGTACCTGCTCATCTTCATGTTTGTTCTATGGTCCTTAGTCATAATAACTCTATTATTTTGTTATATATGGCACCATTCTTTACTTTTAATTACTTTTAATATGCCCATGGCTTCTAACTTAAATGCTGTCCATGGTCACCTCCCTTCCATTCAGAGATACCACTGTTAGCTTCTTCCATGAGTCTTGGCTTCATTTTGCATAACATGTACTCTGCCCAGTGGCCATGTAACACAGACTTTTATTTTATTTTTAAATGTTTTCATTTATTCTGTGAAAATCTCATACAGTACATTTTGTCATGTTCTTTCTCATTCCCTAACCCATCCCCAAACCGTCCTCAGCCCTAGTCCCTATCCAACCTTCAAGTTCTCTTCCTATCTCTCTGTCTCTCTGTGTTTGTCTCTCTCTAAGACAAACAAATAAAAACAGAAGAAAACACCCACTAAAAATGTGGATTCCAGTTTGCAATGGACAACTCCAGATGAGCGTGGAGCCCACCTTTGATAAAGCCAGCATCACTCTATTGAAGGGAGCTGATTTTCCCTCTTCCAGTGTTTATCAATTGTGAATAGCTTCATGACAAGGGGTGGGACATTATGTCAGCTCCAGCTTCTCCTTGGCTTTAAATCTATTGACATCTTTGCTCTATTCTGCCACAATGATGACATTATTTATTTCTGAGCCTGCCACTGACAGAAAACCAGTGGATGCCACCGACTGTTACCTTTCTTAATTTTCTGTGGTGCATATCACTGTACTGTAAATGTTTAGGGAAATTTTTCTTCTCTGGCTTATAATGTTCTCTTTTCCTAACTCCTCTTCTTTTTGGTTCTACACAAGCAAAGAGTTTTCACCAAGACAAAGACTCAAATCTCTGCCATTCTCATCCTCCACAAGTTCCGTCAGAGAGATCAGAAATGGAATAGTAAAATAAATTCAGAGTTTTAATTGATCTAACAGTAGCCTGGAGAAATAGCTCAGTAGTTAAGAGTTAACTCAGAATTCAGTTCCCAGCACTCACTCAGGCACCTCACAAGCCCCTATAACTCCAACTCTAGGGGTCTGAAGCCTCTTCTGGCCTCTGTGAGCAATAGCAGTAATGTTTATGTAACACACACACACACACACACACACACACACACACACAAACACACACACGGCAGACATGCATGTGTGAGTGCACAAATAGAATAAATATTACAGATTAATCAATACAAAAGTGAAAAGTAGGGAAATGAAAGCACAAAAAAAGTTAAAAGCAAACTGTTATGAGGTCTTTCCATTGTTTTAGTTATTAGAAGGTAATATAATTAAAGAAGGGTATTATAGGCCAAGAGGAAACCACAAAATAACTTAGGTGTCAAAATATTAAGTTAGCATCATAGACAAAAATACCATAATAATAGCTAATTAATAAAGAGCAGTTGTCAAAAACGAGGAAACAAAGCATGTAGGAAATAGAGAGAAATGAACCAAACAGTAGACTGTAGCTGGGAACTTAGTAACTGTGTTCTGTTTTAAAATCTTTACATCATACTATAGATCAAAATGAACAATGGCCTAAACAATATTTTTCTTCACCTAGTTCTATGTTGCTTGTGTATGGATGTCTGGGCTCATGTGATCATTTCAGAACCCGGTTGTCTTCTTGCTTGTGGGCTTGCCATTTCTGAGGGCCTCAATGTCATTCTCATTTGATTGAAAGGAAAAAGCCATATAGTTTCTGAGAACCCTTGGGAGATGGCACATATCGAGTTGCTCACGTGCCGCTCTTGAGCACAGACTCATGGCTTTGAGCACAGCAGCAGTCTGCTGTTGTGCAGCTGAATCCCTGAAGGAGACATGAAACAGGGTTATTGCAAAGACCTACAATGATCTGTAACTGCCTCACAGTCAGGTCAAAAGATATGGGTATCCAAACATTTTTATGCATTAACTTTCATTTTGGGATTTGAAGTCATGCATATTTATAGTATTCACAAAGGAAAATGCTGACCTTTTTTGGTACAAAATACAGAAATCCTCAATTAAACTAGAACCTCAGACTATTTTTGACACTTAAATGATATTTCGAGAAGTACTGTACAAGTCAGGAAGTAGCATTTGCTAACATCTCGGCGTTGACATGTGAGATTTTTTTTATGTCAGGTCTGTCTCTTCTGATGTATGCTCTAGCAGTCTGAACCTTAGCAGTCATTTAAGAATTGAATATGTGATTAAAGGCGTGTGCCACCCGAGTTCGAGGCCAGCCTGGTCTACAAAGCGAGTCCAGGACAGCCAGAGCTGTTAAACAGAGAAACCCTGTCTTGAAAAACCAAAAAAAAAGAATTGAATATGTGGACACTCAGGTACTGCCTTATATTTATCTATTGAAACAATGTGCTCATTAAAATCCTTGTGTTTACGGGACATTGCTCTAGTTATTTTTTATTAACATATGCTATGCTAATAGAAAATATTAATAAAATAAAATAGTGGATGATGAACAAAGAGCTGGAACTGACATTCACTCAAGAAGAATAAGAAAAGTAGATAATGCTTCTACAGTGAGGGGGGCAAGCATATGATGGGGGTACACTATGTACATGTCTGAAGAGACTGCCATGAAGCTCACTGTAGTGTACAATCGATAAACACAAATCTAAAAGGAGAAAATTGGTGACACTAAAAGTGATCCTATAGAGAATTGACTTCAGTAAGCGAGTGGCTGGGTTAGATCAGAACACTTCTGTGGTTATTGTATTTCCAGAAGGGGGGAATGTGAAAAAAGTGTAAACATTCAGTAATAAAACCCATTTGTCCTAAAGACCTGTGATATATAATTATTATTGGAAAAACACAATTATATACCAGAATTATTATTATTATAGTGCATATAATAGTATACCAATGTATATACTATATAATATATACATATATAATATCAATATAACAATAATATATTATTAGTTACTATCACTAAAGTCTGAGAATTCAAATACATATCAGAGTATCTAGTTCTTTTATTTGTTATTTCCTCAAAAATAAATTAAAACCATTAAATGTTCTTTGAAAATATTAACTGTGTCATGCTAGTCTCTATTATATAAATTATTAACTGTTTTCTCTTTGTTGTATATTTAACGCAAGAACTGATTTCTACTCTTACAAGAAATAGCACAAAGAATGTTGAACCTTGAGCATAACTCTTTGTCAACATTTTCTGAGATTTTCTTGGGCTGTCCTCCTAGAAAAACAAGAAGTAGGGCAAGGGTGTTTTTCCTGGAATGTCCTGATGAAGTTGCTAAGAGGAAGGGTGCCTCCCAAGGAAAGAGAGCATTTCTTACTTGTCAGCATGCCTTTCTCTCTTTCTTTCTTTCTTCCTTTCTTCCTTCCTTCCTTCCTTCCTTCCTTCCTTCCTTCCTTCCTTCCTTCCTTCCTTCCTTCCTTCCTGTCTGTCTTTCTTTCTTTCTTTCTTTCTTTCTTTCTTTCTTTCTTTCTTTCTTTCTTTCTTTCTTTCTTTCTTTCTCTCTTTCTTTCTCTCTCTCTCTTTCTTTCGTTTATTTATTACTTCAAGTTACATCTCCATCACAGACCCCTCTCTCCACCCTTCTCAGTCCCACCCCCCCACCCTCTTCCTCCTCTCCCATCTATCCTACTCCAGCATAGTGGGTTACCCCTACATATCAGCCCCCCTCAGTTCAACAGTCATATGAGTGTTAAGAGGGGGCCTATATGCCAACTGTATTAGGGAAAACTGTCCCACTAACAGGTATGCCTTTCTTAACCCACAGTGAATCCCAGAGCAACGCTTCAGGTCAGAGAAAAATGCGTGTGAAGTGGTTGGGAGGTCTGTTACTTTGTTCATGTTGAATGTGAACCAGCACTGTCCGCCCCAGGGAAGAGCTGCTCTTCCTTGCTCTGTCTCCTACTAAGCTGTGAATTGTCACATACCACTTACTTGCTTTCTCTGAGCCTCAGTTTTCTCATCCATCAAATGGACATGTCTTATTAGCTCTTCACATTGGTGCTGTGGACCGTTTTCCACTGGGAAGTGTACAATCCTCGTGAAAAATAAGCTTCAATAGTATCTGCTTTTAGCTTTGCTGTTTTCTCAGTCTTATTGAAATGGACAGTTTCTTCGTTATCTATTTGTTCACTTAATCACTCCTCTTTAATTTCTATTTCAATATGACTGTACTAATTGAAGAT
This sequence comes from Lophiomys imhausi, assembly GCA_907164525.1. Taxonomy (NCBI): domain Eukaryota; kingdom Metazoa; phylum Chordata; class Mammalia; order Rodentia; family Muridae; genus Lophiomys; species Lophiomys imhausi. The sequence continues at coordinate 3,890,924 of CAJQZJ010031917.1, forward strand.
ATGCTATAACCAAACTCATTTTTTAAGGAAAAGAGGAAGGAGTTTAAGCAATTCTATTTTAATAGATGAGGTCTATTATATGAAAGTAATGACCATATTCATTCCTAAATGTAGATACATGCATGCATATATATATATATATATATATATGTTATATATGTTTATAGACTGATACGCTAGTTTTGACATGTATATCAACTGGCCAAAACATTGAGCATTATTCACGGGTGCCAACTGTTTATCATACATGGTTGTCATAGCATGGTATCAGATTCACAACATATTTACATGGCGAATGGGCATTCTTCATCTGGAGTACCATAATTCATCATGGAGTAGTAATTTAAGCTGCTGGTTGAGAAGCATTTCTTGGCAAGATCTGGGCTTACTGAAAAGGATGCTGTGATCCATTAGTGATGCCTGATTTAGTAAGTGAAATGCTAATACTGGTGTCTGCAGTCCTTTATTAGAGAGAACAGTCTGTGGTGATATGATGAGGAGCCAAATACCAGAAAATGATAGTAGGATGTTTTTTTGTTTTTAAAGATTTAAAATTGTGTGTGTGTGTGTGTGTGTGTGTGTGTGTGTGTGTGTGTGTGTGTGTGTGTTGCATCCATGCACCCTGAGGCCAGACAAGGGCATCAGATTCTCTAGGGCTCGAATTACAGACAGCTGTGAGCTAACCAACATGAGATCCAAACTCATATACTCTGGAAGAGGAATTTCACCACTAAACTATCTTTTCTCACCCAATTTTTTGTTATTTTATCCTGTATGAAAATTTACTCCTGAGTAATTTTAATCCAAGATGAATAATTTTCAATATTAGAAATACCTTTTTAAATCTAACATCTTTTAGATTTTAAAAAGAACATTAGTTTTAGAGAACAAAAGAATAGATTTTTTTCCCCAAAAAAGTTAAAATTGCAAAAATGGTAAGTGTTCCTTGAGACTTTAATAACTTCAATACCTAAAAGCTTAGACTACATACTTAGAATATGTTGAAAATGGGATAGTAAGCTTTTAAATTTTTCAAAAATGTTTTGTTTTATTTCCATTATGTAAACTCACTTATGTATTGTTTGGGGATTATTGCTAAGCATCACCACATCAGAATGAACTTTTCTTTAATTAGAGAGTCTGTATGGTTAATTAGTATGTCTGCATGGTTAATTAGCATGTCTGCATGGTTTGAGTATTGTGTAAAATTAGCATGCCTCCGAATTCACCTACTGTTGTAGTAAAGAAGCAATATACTTATAATATTTGCATGTCAGTTTATTACTTTCCAGAGAGGGCTGTTAATACCAGTTTTGCACAAATCTACAGATCTCAAGCAGGTGAAAAACACAAGTGAAGTCAGGGCATTGGTTTATGGATTAGTAAGTGGATGGGGGACAGTAAATATGTTTCAGTTGAGTGGTTTTTGTTTTGTTTGCTTTGCTTTATTTTGTGTTTGAGGCTTAGGGAAAATTGCTTCTCTTTGGATTCCAGAAGGTCATCTCTCAGCACACAGAACACAGGATTTAATAAATTTTATTTCTCGTGTTAAGTTCCACACACACTGGGAGCTTATGTTAGGTCATTGGAATCATGATTTTGGTTATTTCAAGTCAGAGGAAGAAGCAAACAAACACACAAAGAACATGTTAACTGTGGCCTTATACATCCTGCATCCTCATATTTATTTTGAGTGTATTAACGTTGCTTACTTGATGAATTGTTTTACATTTTAGCTATCCTCTCTGGAACTCAGTGGCTTATGAACAATACACATGAACTTGGGGGATTCTGATGTTACACTGCCACCACGTGGTTGTTTATCTCAAGGTGGACATTGCTTCTGAGCTAAACATGAAACCAAATACTTTGCTAATATTGTGTAAGAAAAACTTGTGGTGTGGCTAAAATCACTTATAATCAGATTTTAGCTATATATTACAGGATGACTATCCTAAAACCAACACACCAAAAAGATCAGGAACATAGACTTTGTTACCTATCAATGGGACAATTTGCTCTTGGGGTGCTGCCATGTAGGCCCCAAGTGCAAGAGGAAGTTCTTAGCCCTCATATGACTGTTGAACTGAGAGGGGCTGATTTGTAGGGACACTCCACATTGGAGGAGTGGGATGGGTGGTAGAGGGAGGAGAAGGTGGGAGGGTGGCATTGGGAGGGGTGGGAAGATGGAGATGATGGAGATGTAACTTGATGTAATAAATAAACATTATAATAAAAAATTTACACATTAAAAAAACTTGTGGCATGTACTTCACACACACACACATAAACATGCACACACACACACAATCCCTATTCCACACACATGTCCTTGTACACATCCACCCATCAAGAACGTGTCCTAATCCAAACTTTGTGTTTAATGAGAGACAGGGGTGATATCCTTTAATGATGATCATCTTCCTGAAAGTAAAGGTAAGTAGTCTGTGTATTATTTTCAAAAACACATGATTACAAGGAATTAGTTATGAGGTATAAGCATATTCCCGATATTTATAATAAATAATTAGTTAAAGCAAAAATATTTTCCTTCTTAATCTTTTTCTATTTGTCTACATGTTTGTTATCACATATCACTTTCCAAAATTTGACTAGAAGTTTCTGTGGTAACTTTTTCAGAAGTAAAATAATATAATTTATTTATTGTTTCTATTTTTAACACACATATAAAATTGGTAGTTATGGGGTTTCATGTAATGTTTCAATATCTATATACATGTTGTGATTTTTGTTTGTTTTCTTATATTTTTTTGAGATAAGTCTCACTATGTAGTTCAGAAAGCCTCACCTTCACAGTTCACCAGCTGCCTCCTGAGTGGTGAACTTATAGGCTGGTACCTCCACAATGGCCTAATGTGTAATGTTTAAATCCCATTAAATATATGTATCTCCTCAAACACTCATCATTTATGGTCTCGAATTTTAAAAAATCACTCTCCCATCTTTTTAACGTGTGCCTTATATCATCATTACCTGTAATCACATACTGTGCAATATTTCTTACTCTCATTTAATCAAAGCCTGCTGCCATTGATCAAATGGCACCTCCCACCCCCAGTCTTCCCACTACACTGTCCTGTCCTGTGTCCTACTCATACGTAAGGAGATCTTGTGGCATTTCTCTTCCTGTGCTTTTTTTTTTTTGCTTCATTTGTTATAAAGATCTGCAATATGTAGATATATTTTTCAAACACATATAGAGATAAGAATTTCGTTATGAAGTCTAAACATATTCCCTCTATTTATAATAAGTAATTGATTAATGCAAATAAATCTTTTCTTCTTAGTCTGTTCTGTGTTTGTCTACGTGTTTGCTATACATGCCACTTCCAAATCTGACTAGAAATTTCTGTAGTAACTTTTTTTTTAGAAGTAAGAAAATGTAATTTATTTGTTGTTTCTATTTTAACATATATATTCATTCCATTTTTTAAAAAATCCATTTATCAGAGATGAAAACTTACTTTGTGTCTACTTTTTGGCTATTGTGAGAGAATATAATTTAGTGTCTGGATGATGTCCCTGTGTCACTTGTGTTGTTGCTGTATTGAAATGCCTGGCAAGAACAACTGAAGGGAAGAAGGCTTATCTTGGCACACATCATGGCAAGAAAGCCATTGCTACAGGAAACCGAATTAATGAGATAACTGGCCATGTTGTGCTCAAAGTCAGGGAGGGGAGCAATGAAAGTTCAGCTCACTTGCTCTTTTTTAATCAGTTCAGGACCCCAGCCTGTGGAGTGCGGCCACCCTCAGTGGATGTCCCCACCTCAATAAACTTAATCAACGTACTCTTTCACAGGGATGACTATTGGGTAATTCTAGATCCCATCAAGTTGACAATCGATCAATCATCACAGCTGCCCACTGAAAAGCTGTTTATTTAGACAGAAGAGTACTTGAGAATTAAGGACTTTTGAATGTCATGAAATAGTTCCCAACTTCTTGTTACTCTTCTGAAAAAAAGATTCCTTAAGGGACTTATGTTTAGTACAGATTTATTTATTTATTATTATTTATTTATCTATTTATTTATATATACGTGTGTGCCTGTGTGAGTATCTTTGTACCATGTCTGTCCAGGTGCCCACAGAGGCCAGAGGACATCTTCAAACCCCTAGAACTGGAGTTACATCCTGTGAGCCATCTGATGTGGGTGCTAGCAACCAGGTCTGGATACTCTGAAAGAGCAGGTAGCATCCTTAACCACTGAGTTATTTTTCCAGCCCCCCAAGTTTACCTTATTTTATGTGTATGTGAGTGTGTCTGTATGACATGTGAACACAGAAACAAGCTTCAGATCTCCCGGAGTTTTAGTTACAGGTAGTTGTGTGCTCTCAGTGCAGGTTCTTGGCATACAACATGGGTCTCTTGGAAGAGCAGGAAGCACTTTGAACCACTGAGCCATGTCTCCAGTCACAGATCACGTTTATTTATAGGGAATGGGTGCATGTATCATGGTACACAAGTGAGGGTCAGAGAGCAAATTTTGGGAATTATTATTTTTCCATATACCATGTGGGTACCAAATCTACCAGGGTCCAAAATCAGGCTGGAGGCAAGTTTCTTTACCAGATGAGCCATGTGGCTTCAAATATGTGGGGTTTTTCCTTTGTTTTGAGTTGATTTTTGAGTCAGAGTCTCAATATATAGCCCTGCTACCGTGAAACTTGCTATGCAGACCAACCTGGTCCAAACAGCTGCCTCTGCCCTCAGACTGTTAGGATGAATTGTGTATGCCCGTTGCCCAGCATAGGATCTAATGCATTATTTAAATAATTATTTGAATAATCTAATGTGTTATTGGTAACGGAAGAATGAACTCTGTTTAAAATAGCTTACTTAAATTTTAGATCCACTCCATGGTTATGGCTTCCTGAGAGTTGTGTCCACAGCTAAGCTGGTCACCAGCGAAGGGGCCAAGGGCCTTTTCCAGTTCACCTTCCACCCAGAGTTTATCTGTCATTCCTAGAGCAGGCTGTGGGTCATCCGTTCTGTCTTAGACTCCTAAGATACAAGTGTATGCAAGATAATGTTAACTGGAAAATTCTGGAGTTATATTTAATGTTATCCCCATTTATTTATTTTATCTTACTCTGACTAACCAGTTTGCATAAAACTGTTTTCTATTTTCTTATGTGCACTGAGCACCGGCAGTCACTGAAAATAGAAAGATAGGATTAACGTGAAAGAGATGACATATGGCTGTGTATGTAGTTCAGTTGGTAGAGTGCCTGACTTACATGTAGGAATATTCAGTCTCCAGCATCACATAAAATCAGGTAGGGTAGCACATACTTGTAACAAGCGCTTAAGGGTAGAGACAATAGGATCCAAAGTTCAAGATCATACGCACCAGCTACAAGTTGAAAACCAGCCTGGCTACATGAAACTCTGAAAGAAAAATCATGAATGACAACACTACACATGATTACCAATATTGTTAGTATGTTGGTATATGTATCTTACAAATTCTTGAGAAATTGACATCATGACTCTGTGTAGTATACAACATTTTCACACCAATTTCCCCCATAATTATGCTCAAGTAGCATTTGTTATTCAGTTTTATAGACACACTTTAAATTGCTAATTTGATATTTAAATTGTTTTATAATTTTTCTTCTTAAAAATGTGATAAAATTTCCATAGATGTATGCATATATTTATTTGATTTTAATCATCTAATTATTTATACATGATATGTTATATATTCCAAGACAAGATATCTTTGATAAAGAATTTCTAGGGGAACCTTGCTGCCTGTGGCAGGTGGGAGAGCTGGGCTTGAGATCATGAGAGCATGAATGGGAATGTTGGCCCTGCCACTCACTGGCTGCAGCACCCTGGAGAGTGGGTGCTGCACCTTGCCTGGGCAGCACAGTAGAGATGGCCCTGGTGGCCAAGGCTCAAGTGAGCCAGCCCCAAGAACATGAGAGCAGGAGAGCTGACTCTTCCCCTTGCTGGTTGCAGTGTTGGGTGAGCAAGCAGCGGTAGTGCTGGAGAGCTCGCCCTGGTGACTCAGGACAGGTGAGCTGACTGGTTGATCAACTCAGCTACCTCCAGTCCCAGATCCAAGGCTTTGAGTTGAATATCTACCCCATCTGTGATCTGTTAGAGGGTGTAAAAGGGCCTGCTGATCCAAAGCTGCAGAATCTTCATGACACAAGGTAGCAACAGAATATCTGTGAGGATTCCTGTGAGGATCCAGTATAGACAGTGTAGCAGAAACTAGAGACCTCAAAACAGACCAATGACTCATTGTAATGAACATTTAGAAGGAAAAATATGTGGACAAAAGGGCAAGCCCTCCCCTAAAATTAGTTGAACCAACTCTCTAACTTGAATGAGTCTTGTTATGTCATCCCTGGCGACTTTCTGAAGCTGGGTCCCTATTCACCTCACTCCTTTCAATCTTGTGGGTGCACCTGTT
>CAJQZJ010031917.1:3897776-3924285 GCA_907164525.1 Lophiomys imhausi
AACAGGTGCACCCACAAGATTGAAAGGAGTGAGGTGAATAGGGACCCCAGCTTCAGAAAGTCACCAGGGATGACATAGCAGGACTCATTCAAGTTAGAGAGTTGGTTCAACTAATTTTGGGGGAGGGCTTGCCACTAGTACTTTTAAAGGACTGGAGGTAATTCTGATGGGTACTCAGTACTGAAGTCTATCAAACTTCTGTCTTTGGATGGTGGATTAAATTCCACTAAATAGATTGGCTGCAAAGTGTAAGGAGTGAAGAATTGATTAAGTGTTTCTGCAGCCCCCATTACCAAGTGTCAGCTTTTTTAGGCAAATGGACACCTAACTCCCCGTTTAGATTATCAATGGTTGATACCCAGGACTCCCCGTGACCTCATTGTGCTTACACGTTCCATAGTCTCAGCATGAAAACTCTTTGTCCTCTGCATCCCCAAGACCGGACACTCAATCTACACAAATGCTCAGCTTCTAGAGGCCGTGGATACAGATGGAGTGGTTGTTACCTAGGTACAGAGATTCTCCACCAGACCATGCAATTGCACAAATTGTCCGAACTCACTCTATCCAAGGATCCTTCATGTGATGTGTGGATGTTATGAGAGCATTTTTGGATGGGTTTTGGTGAGAGTTGTGAGTTATTCACACAAAACATTAAAACTGATATATACCAGTCAGTGAGGACCCAATGAATGTGAACTGCTGTAGAAAGAGACACTTTGCTTCTTAAATGCTTCTTTCTTCAAGAGTTTTGTGTGCAAAATAATGTTTCCACAAAGGTGATGGGAATTGTATAGGTAAATTGGACTCACAAAACCCATTGTAGATATTAGCCTCATCTCTAAAACCCTGTGCAATTTCCAGTCTTCTGAGACTTTGATTCTTGAGCTGTAGTGTTGGAAATATTCCATGTGATTCATGTAGTGTCTTAAAGATAAATGTAGAAATTAGATAATATGCAAAACCAGGGATGAATTAGCCTTACTTCAAGCTCTAATCCAGATGGCTGTGCTGTTATAGAGAACAAACAAACAGGACTGGCCCAGCTGTAAAGGTCTTTAGCAGAGTTTTTGTTGGTCTAAAAGACAACGTTAGTCAGAAAAAGAATTGATTCTCCAAGGACTATTCCAGCAACAAGTGAACAGTGACTATGTTACGATAACAGGTTCAAACTTTGTTTACTGTTTCTTCCCAACAGCTTAAATAGAAACAAGTGATTGCTATTCCCCACACACACACATCTTAGGTGTTGTGGTTTATTTTTCAGATGGGAGTTAATGTGGTGGACTCTGCTGTGGCTGGATTAGGTGGCTGCCCTTATGCAAAAGGTGCTTCTGGGAATGTAGCCACTGAGGATTTGATATATATGCTTAACGGCATGGGGCTCGATACAGTAAGTCCTTTTAATGTTTTATTAAATATCCATGCTTTCTTTTCAGGTTCAAACAGGAATATTTTCTCAAACTGGAAAAACAACTGAGGTCGAAGTTTTAGTACACATTTGCTATTTGCTATAATGTACAGAAGGAAAACACAATGAAGGGTTTCAGGAACTTGTGCTTACTGCTGTAGCAAGGCTACAAATAGTGTTCTCATTCCCTGTTATAAAGTTTTATGAACTCTGAAATATTTTTCTGTATCCTGTCTGCCTTGATTTTGCATACTTACTGTGCAAGACCTCATGCCTTTGCAATTATAATGCGTTGATTTTGTAGTTCTGCTTTTAGTATGAATCCTCAGAGAGGCTGATATCTTCAGTCAGGCTGGGCTTCGACACCTTGCAATGGTCAATGGAAGAGCAAACGTTAATTAAACTTGGCATATAAGACCCTGGCTCACAAAGCGCCCTTTTCCAAGTACCTGAAAATGTAGGTCTTGTATGATACCACCTACTGCAACCAACACTGAGCTTTCTTTATGCTTGGTAACAAAATCTATAAGCATAAGGGATATTCCATTTTATGGGAAACTATGAAAGGCAAGAAAACCATTCTGAAATGACTGGACCTCCAAACCGTAAAAGCATCAGTTAGCTTACAAAAGAAAATTTCCCTTTTCTCCTCTGTAGTTTCACTGTAGTTACACCAAAGCGCCCATGACATCTGACTCACCTTCATTCCGTTTTGGCTATACTGCTCCCTCCTGTTTATGTTTCCATGTGATTCTGAGTGCTCTTCTACATCATGCCTCATAAATTTAGAAAGTGAACTAGCGCAACCTGTCCCCTCCTGGCATCTCTCTGTCTACATCCCAGGTAAAAGCTGTAGGGATTTTAGTGATTCCCTGGAGTTCTGTATTTTTATTTGTTCTTGCTCCATAGAGATGTATCATGGTACTGTTTATTCTTTTTGCTTCCTGTGCAGCCAAAATGCAATCATTATAGCTCATTCTTACTCAGTGTCTGTAACAGGCAGATGCTCAATAAATATTTATTGAGATTTTACCTGGCACCAAAGACTAACAGCTGTTGTCTATAAACAACAAAATCTACTGCTTGTCTTATCTGTATGAAAGTAGTAGTTTAGTTACACAGTGGACTAATTGTTGTTTAGAGGGCAATGACTGAAAACGAAGTGAAATGAATCTTGTCTTGCAACTTAAGTGACTCAATTAAGTTTAATTAGCAATCAGTGTAAAATGTGTTCTGTAATTTTGGTTTCTATGCCAAATTTCAGAAAATTAAATGTCACCCTAAGGCTTTCTCAGGTTGAGGAGGATTATAACACCAAGGAGCACCACAGTCACTATGGCTCACAGTCCCAGTTAGTTACCAAAAGCAAGTACTTATAGGATCCTATCTCTGCTGGGTGTTCATCTCCTGTGTTAATTGTGGTTCGAGTCTTGCATTTGAGTTCATCACTACCACAAGACCTTATCTGTACTACATGGATGCACACACCCTGCTTCTTCTTTTTCGTCTTCTTTTTTGTCCACATGCTCCATAACTATTCAAATCTTTTTTTAATTAATTAATTAATTATTTCAGGTTACATCTCCATCATAGTGCCCTCTTTTCATCCCTCCCAGTCCCACCCTTCCACCCTTCCATCCCACTCCTCTGGAGTGGAGTGTCGCTACATATTAGTCCCCCACCCCAGTTCAGTAGTCATAGGAGAGCCAAGAGCCTCCTCATACACTGGGGGCATACCATGCTTCTTCTTAAGCACTCACCAGGGAGCTTGTATTTCCTCCAATAGAAGGCTTGCACTATAATGCACTCTGGCCTGTTGGTACCTTCTCCACTGCAAGTGATATCTGTGACAGATTTGTTCTCCACATGTACTGTGTGGCTCTCCTGCTCCTCATCCTCCTCAAATACTGTGGTAATTTTTAGGTCTCTTATGTTGCTTTTCTTTGCCTACAGTGCCTCCCATAGCTTCTTCATTCCATCACCACATGAGTCAGGATTGTAGTTACAATGTCCTCCCTGGCACACTCTCTCTACTCTTTCCTCATGAGTTACTGTTTATTTTTAATCACTTGGACATATCTTTCTTCATGGACTGAAGTATAGTACAGAAATTTATGAGTCTGTAATTGCTCATGTACCATAAGCTTCATGAAGACAAAGTAATATACAATCTATGTGAAACCACAACATATCATATTACTTTCTCAACCTCTGATAAATGGTTTAAGATTAAATACAATGTTTTTATATAATCAAATCTATTATTTAAATGAAATTATAGAGAAAGACCAAAACTAGATTCTTCTTTGGGGTACTATTGGCATATTCTCTGCATAATCATTAGAAATGGAATTTTTATAAAGTTTAGAGGAACATTAGTGACTAAAATATTCCATCAAACTGTCACTAGATTTAATTCAGAAATGTAAGACATATGCAACCTTCTAGATAACTGTGGATTAGAAATTTGAACTAAAATGTAGTCTCAGATGCTCCTTGACAAAAGCAAATTTCTGAAATCAAAAAGAACATTGCCACCCTGAAAACATGTCCATGAGGTGAAAATAATATATATATATATATATATATATATATATATATAATTTGTTTAAAAGAATCACCTTATAAAACATTTTCTTGGCCACCATGGAAAAGAGAAATAGCAAAGAGTCTTCTGAAACACCTCTAGAAAGAAAATTTTAAATGCACATATTATGAAAAGCTTTATGAAATTTCATTCTTGCCCATTTTAAGAAAAAAATCAGATTTCTATAAATATTTAAAACTGCTACTAGCAGTTTGTTAGGAGAAGTTAATTTTAATTGTTAGTCCTCACTGTTTATGTTGCATGAAGGCAGAAAGGCAGGAGAGATGCTACGTGAGGGCTGTTATGCAGTGGACACTTTCCCAACACAACAAAAGTGCTGGGCAAAATACTGTTGCTATTCCAAGGCCCGCAGACGAGGAACATGCTCTGATATGAACTTGGTCTTCATACTAACTGTGATCTGTCATTCATGGATTTTCCTAAGCCTCAGTGGCTCTTATATATCGTTTCAGGCAGCACAAAGCACCAGGCCCAGTAGGTGCCATTGTAGAAATACTGTTCATTTTTTCTGCCTTACAGGTCCCCATTTCCTACTGTGTCACAATTCTGATTCTGCATATGATAAAGAAATTCATCTTTCCTGGAATCCATATAAATTTATCCAGTTTGTTTCTTTAAATATAATAAAGACATTATTTTTCCTAACTCAGTTTCTAACTGTAAACTTCTCCAATCCATTATTACTTTATTTTCCCTTTCTTCAAATTCTACCATTATCCTTCCTGAACATTAGAGATGTTTGTGTATTTTACTGTTATCCAGAGGTATCTCCTCCATGTTATATTTTAATAAAGTAGAAAAAAAAGAAACAACTAAAACGCTGCCTACATATTTCATGGAAGTAAATGTTAACCTTGAATTTATAATGAAGGAAACAATGTTTTATGATTTTAAACAGTTAAGCATCTACTAGTGAGATAAGGAGAATATACTTTATCTTTGTTTTTTTCCTTAGATCTAATAGGACATCCCACCTGGTGTCTTTTCTTTTCCTTGTCAGGGTGTGAATCTCTACAAGGTGATGGAAGCCGGTGACTTCATTTGCAAGGCAGTGAACAAAACCACAAACTCTAAAGTCGCACAGGCCACCTTCAAAGCTTGACTTGAATGAATTTATGATTTAAGAGTGGGAAGGTCCATTCCAGTCCCAATTCATCACAGGATCATTAGTGCCAGGTCATCATGGAGCAGAAGTTAATCAAAAACAAAACAAAAAAAGAGCCGGAAAAGAAGATATGCTACGAAGGACTATCACTGGGTAGACCATGAGGTAGATGGAGGGCCTTACCAGGCATCTGCTGAACTGCAAGCTGGGAATTAACGCTGGTGGACATCCTTCTGGGTGTGGACAAAGCCTGCTCATTTGCCCTTACAGAAATCATTTAATTTTTAGTTTAGTACACTTGAAGATTGACTTCAGATTTCTCTAAGTATCAAGCATTGCGTTAATGCTTCAACAAGCCAGCTTACCACAGAGGACATGCTGTTAGTAGTTTATGGGCTTCAACACAATGCAGAGTGTGTGGCCTTGATGTTGTGTTTTCTGCTTCTGGATCCTGACTTTCTATTTGCCAAGTTTGTTAAGTTATGGACGAAGAGCCAAAGTTTCATCTGACCCTACATAATTTTTAGTAATAGGACTTTTATATTTCAAGTACGGCTAACATCTGTTAACTATTTCAATGACTTTATGTGCTCCAAGATGCTGTGGTCAATGGCAAGATGCCACATCCTGAAAAACACATCATACCTCCCATGTTTGTTCCATGCATCTAGTTTTCTCTATTTTACATTTAATCAATTGTAGAAAAAAATCCACCATGTTATTTAAATTTAGAGAAACTATAAGGTATGGTTTTTATCCTGGTATCTAAGGGATAGTAATGTAAGTAGGATGACATAGACGCTACTATTTCCATAATATCTAGTTAACTTCTGAATTGCCCAAGGAAATACTGTTGTGATTTTAAGAATGTTAATTTAATTTTTAACTGATGAAAAATCTGTTTTCATTGACTTACTGTATTCTATGTTTATTTTTGTTTGACTTTTGGATGTTTCTTTTAAAGTTGAATAGCAGAAATGTTACCTATTGTGCCAAAAAGCATTGCCAGGGATAATAAAAAATCAATGCATCAAAGATCAAGGTCTGGAGAAATGGCTTAGTGCTTACAAGCACTGGCTGTCCTTCCAGAGGACATGGGTTTGATTCCCAGCACCAACATGGTGATTCAATATTATTTATAACTCCAGTTTCAGGGCATCTAATGCCTTCTTCTAGCCTCTGCACATACTCAACAGACTAACAGTACATGGGAATATGTACAGGTAAAACATCCATTAACATAAAATTTCATAGATGTCCTAGAAAACAGTAAAAGTATTCAAATGAAAATATTCTAGAAAATAAGGGGGATATTGATAAGAACTCAAATCATTAAAGGTATATATTAGGAAAAAGTTAGAGTGGAAACATATGGGTTGACAAAGAAACCAAAATTTCCATGGAGGACTCCAGCTTATCAGCTTGTAACATGGTTACAACATCTCACAGTAGGTTTGGTGAGAGCATGCTCTTCTTTCAGAGTGCTGAAAGCAATGCTGGGCTTGGGAGTTCAGGTTGGAATATATATGGCACAGAGGGAGAAAAGTTTCAGTGCCTGTGATTCTGCTTCAGTACCATCTCCCTGAGGATCTCTCCTGCAGACTAGGGCACTAACAGGCAGTGGCATAAAATATTCTCATTCCTCAATTTTGTGAGGAAATTGATTTTTTTTCCTTTCAGAGACATGGAGTGCTCAGTTTTGAGATATTTGTGAAAATATCTGTTTATGCAAACTGCTTGTCAAAACAGTGGCCATCATCATTGTCTTGAGATGAAGCTGGAAGTTCTTGCAAAGACAGAGCAAATAGAAACCTCCCATACAGTGTTACACAGTTACACAGTGCCTACCTCAGTGTATCAGTTAACATTCATGGCCACCTTGAAAATATCTAATTACCCTTGACACAAACTAGTTTATGTTTTGTTATCCCTTTCTCTCCCTATAGTATCTGAAGTTCTTAGGAAGAATTCTCTCAGCGTATTTCAGCTATCTCAGAAACCTTACAATCATTTACAGGACCCATTGAAAAAGCAAACAAAACAACCACACACACACATATTTTGATACCAACTTCTGCTTTGGATCTACCTAGAATGGCTTGAGAATGACAAAGCAAATATAACTCATTGAAATGTAAATGAAAATAATCTTCACATCTATTCTTAAGTTAAGAAAAATATCTATTCTGTATCTTGGAACTTGAGTTACATTTTATCATATGGACTGTTGCTGCTCTGTGATAGACATATTTCAGAAATGCTCTGCAGCTTCTGGGGTGGGAATGTTGCTAAATAGTAGATCACTTCACCTAGGATGTGTAACAACTTGGGTTTGTTTTTTAAGCTCAACAAACCAAAAGGCAGAAATAATTTTGCTTTCTGAAAATTTAAATTTTGTAAATCTTGCATGCATAAACTCAAAGCAAACAAATTTAACCTGGTGGTAATTTTCTAGTAAATTCAATGTTCTTCTATGTCAAAATTCAATTCTTAGCATTTTATTTACTATAAAATTTAATAAAATATTTCTTAGTTTTACATATATGGCTCATAATTTTCACACATATGCTCTTAATTTTGATAATTTTGCACACTCTATTATCTAAATGAGTAATTCTCAATATGGGTCAAAGGATTCAGCATTGAGTAAATAATTAATAAATATTGTCCCTTTCACAGTTGTAAATACATAGAAACTAAAGACTCAGAACCAAACAAACCTGAATTAAACTAACAGACAAGGAAGATTCCATGATCATTTTCTCTCATGGACTGGGAGATAGATATGGATTTTGTGACTGAATGAGGTAGGTCCAAAAGTGGAGAGAGAGAGAGAGAGAGAGAGAGAGAGAGAGAGAGAGAGAGAGAAAGAGGAATGATGTTTGAGAAAGCATATGAAGAAAACAGGCAGGAGAGGAGATAGACAGAAAGGGGAAACGAGGAGAGAAAGATAAAGCAACCTAATTTTTTGGCGATGTATGCCTTATAGACACACATATTATATTGTGATGGATCCCATCAGTTGGAATATTTTAAACTGTAGGCAAGCAGAAAAACCTGAAACAATGATTTTTAAAACTTACACATATGACATATATTCAGTGTTTGCTTTTCCACAGTTGTTTAACTCAGTACCTCATTCAAGCTACAAGCACCTTGTGCACCCTGAGGTGTAGTTTACTGCAGACACTAGCTCCTGAGAGTGTTAGCTCACTGCAGTTCTTCAAGCCTTGTGTTCCACACAGCTCTCAGTGTGTGCGGGAGCCTTTTCTTTTCCCATGACTTTATTATTATCAAAGCACAGTATATGCTTACTCCATTCCGAACTTCCTCTCATGTTTCATTGAGCAGTGTATCATTACAAGCCTTTTCCAAAGGCATTTATTCTTGTGGGGTTAAACCAGAGGACAGACTAAATAAGCATCTGAGAGCAATTAGTAACGAAATTCTGATGGAAATATATGCAATGGTGAAACAGGAGAGAGGGGAGCTTATAATATCCAGGAAGAAGTCTGTACCTAACTACTCTGACAGCAGGGAAGGGGAATAATTTTTTACTCCAATGATATAAACTTTAATATAGCAGTGTTGCCGTCTAGAGGATCTTGATTAAGTTCATTTTATTTTATTGCCAGTTAAAAAATTAAAAGATAGGAAAAATGTCATCAGGGAGCAGGAGAGAAACTCTCAAACAGACTTCAGGAAACAGAATTAGCCAGAGAAAAGGGCTTTTATTGTGGGTGAGGAAGCACAAACACACCGAACACACAGAGAAATGACTGCTAAGCACACAGGGTACTCAGAAAAGCCGAAGTCAGGTCTTTCCTTGAGGGTTGGAGGTATTATGGGTCTTTGTGGTGGTCTTCCTGCCCAAATTTAGGGTTGATTAGCTTGTCCAGAGACAGGAAAGCTGATATTATTGTTTAACAAGTTTGATGTAAAAACATCCTGGCCTTGAATTTGTTGGACCAGTCCTATAGGCGGTAGCAAAATCCCACAGGCATTGGTGGTGGCTGTACAGCAAAGGTTCATGAAGATTGGTAACACTTCAAGACCGCCGCGTGGTGAATGTGTGACACCATCAGAACTACAGCAGGATTAACTTGTTCTGCTGATAGTCTTTTGTAGTTATTTCGAGCGAAATCCAAGCTCACACATCTGTTCTCACTGCATTTTCACCACACAGCCAATGACCCATTCCCACTTGCTTTAAGTACTTTTCTCTTTCTATTACATAACAGTTCCTCCATATCCGAAATCATCCCAGGCTTGGTTTTCCTCACCTCAACTGCCTTTTGGCTTCCTCTTCTTTTCCTGTGTCTTTAACTTCAGACTCAAAACACACAATTGCCTTCACTTTCAGTGCTTACCATGAGTCCAGGTCCAGCAGGGTTGTAGTACTGAGTTCTTTTTGAGAGATGCAGAACATCTGCATCATAAACTACATTTTAAAAATTATAATGTTTATTTATTACATCAAGTTACATCTCCATCATAGTGCCCACTTTCCACCCCTCCCAGTTCCACCCTCCCACCCTCTCCCCCCTCTCCCACCCAAGCCACTCCTCTGATGTAGAGTGTCCCTACCTATCAGCCCCTCTCAGTTCAATAGTCATGTGAGGGCTAAAAGCTTCCTTTTGCACTGGGGGCCTACATGGTAGCACCACTAGGGCAAATTGTCCCATTGATAAATAACAAAGTCTATGTTTCTGATCTTTTTGGTGTGTGGTTGTGTGGTTGTAGGATAGTTATCCTGTACTGTACGACTAAAATCCAGTTATAAGTGAATAGATGCCATGTGCATCTTTCTGTGTCTCGGTTAGCTCACTCAGGATGAACTTTTCTAGTTCCATCCATTTGGGAGCAAATTGTATGATTTAATTGTTTCTGATGGTTGAGTAGCATTCCATTGTGTAAATGCACCACAGTTTTTTTTTTTTTTATCCTTTCTTCAGTTGAGGGACATCTGGGTTGTTTCCAGTTTCTTGCTATTACAAACAAACTTTTATGAATATAGATGAGGAAATATCCTTGTGGTTTGGTGAGGAATTATTTGGATGTATACCCAGAAGTGGTATGGCTGGGTCTTGAGGTAGAGCTATTTCAAATTTTCTAAGATATTGCCAAACTGATTTCCACAGTGGTTTACAAATTTGCACTCCCACCAGCAATGGAAGAGTGTTCCCCTTTCTCCACAGCCTCGCCAGCATGTGCTGTCATTTGAATTTTTTATCTTAGCCATTCTGACAGGTGTGAGATGGAATCTCAGTGTTGTCTTGAGTTGCATTTCTCTGATGATTAAGGATGTTGAGCATTTCTGCAAGTGTCTCTTAGCCATTAGAGATTTCTCTTTTGTGAATTTGTGGTTTAGCTCTGTACCCCATTTTTTTGATCAGATTATTATCAGGTGTTTAATTTCTTGAGTTCTTTATAAATTTTGGATATTAGCCCTCTGTCAGATGTGGGATTGATAAAGATCTTTTCCCAATCTGTAGGCTGCCATTTTGTTTGAATGACTGTGTCTTTTGCCTTACAGAAGCTTTTCAGTTTCACGAGGTCCCATTTATTGATTATTGGTCTTAGAGCCTGAGCTCTTGGTGTTCTGTTCAGGAAGTTGTCACTTGTACCAATGAGTTTGAGGGTTTTCTCCACTTTCTTTTCTATTAGATTTAGTGTATCTGACTTTATGTTAAGGTTTTTGATCCACTTGGACTTAAGTTTTGTGCAAGGTGATAAATATGGGTCTATTTACACTCATTTACATGTTGACATCCAGTTAGACCAGCACCATTTGTTGAAGATGCTTTCCTTTATCCATTGTACGGTTTTGGCTTCTTTGTCAAAAATTTAGTGACCATATGTATGTGAGTTTATTTCTGGGTCTTCAATTCAACTCCATTGATCAACTGGTCTGTGTCTAAACCAGTAGCATGCTGTTTTTATCACTATTGCTCTGTAGTATAGCTTGACATCTAGGATGGTGTTATCTCCAGATGGTTTGTTTTTGTTTTGTTTTGTTTTTTGAATACAGGATTGATTTAGCTATTCTGGGTTTTTTTTTGGTTTTCCATATGAAGTTGAGAATTGTTCTTTCAAGATCTGTAAAGAATTGTGTTGGTATTTTGATAGGAATTGCATTGAATCTGTATATTGTTTTTGGTAGGAAGGCCATATTTTTAAATGTTGATCCCACCTATCCATGAGGATGGGAGATGTTTCCACTTCCTGATATCCTCTTCAATTTCTTTCTTCGAGGACTTGAAGTTCTTGTCGTACAGGTCTTTCACTTGCTTGGTTAGAGTTACCCCCAGGTATTTTATATTGTTTGTGGCTATTGTGAAGGGTGTTGTTTCCCTGATTTCTTTCTCACCCCATTTTTCTTTTGTATAAGAAGTGCTACCAATTTTTTAAAATTAATTTTGTATCCAGCCACCTTACTGAAGGTGTTTGTCAGTTGTAGGAGTCCTCTTGTGAAATTTTTGGGGTCACTTTTGTAAACTATCATATCATCTGCAAATAGGGACACTTTGACTTCTGCCTTTCTGATTCGTATCCCCTTGATCACTTTTAGTTGTCTTATTTTTCTAGCTAGAACTTCAAGTACTATGTTGAAGAGTATGGGGAGAGTGGGCCATATCCCTCCCTTGTCCCTGATTTTAGAGGAAGTGCTTTAAGTTTTTCTCCATTTAGTTTGATATTGGCTGCTGGCTTGCTGTATATTGCCTTTACTATTTCTAGGTATTTTCCTTGTATGCCAGCTCTCTCCAGGGGTTTTAGCATGAAGAGGTGTTAAATTTTGTCAAATGGCTTTTCAGAGTCTAGTGAGATGATCATGTGTTTTTTTTTCTTTCTTTCAGCTTGTTTATATGGTGGATTACATTGATGGATTTTCTTATGTTGAACCACCCCTGCATTCCTGGGATGAAGCCTACTTTGATCATAGTGTATGTTACTTTTGATGTGTTCTTGCATTCAATTTGCAAGTATTTTATTGAGTATTTTTGTGTCTATGTTCATGAGGGCAATTGGTCTGAAATTCTCTTTCTTTGTTTCTTCTGTTTCTATTTTGTGGAAGAGTTTGAAGAGTATTGGTATTAGCTCTTCCTTGAAGGTCTGGTATAATTCTGTTCTGAAACTACCTGGCCCTGGACTTTTTTTGGTTGGGAGACTTTTAATGACTGCTTCTATTTCCTTAAGTGTTATAGGACTGTTTAATTTGTTAACCTGATCTTGATATAACTTTGGTAGGTGGGACATATTAAGAAAATTGTCCATTTTGCTTAGGTTTTCAAATTTTGGGGAGTACAGGTTTTTGAAGTAAGACCTAAAGGTTCTCTGGATTTCTGCAATGTCTGTTGTTATTTCTCCCTTTTCATTTCTGATTTTGTTGATTTGAGTATTTTTTCCCCTGCCTTTTAGTTAGTTTGGCTAAGGGTTTGTCTATTTTGTTGATTTTCTCAAAGAACCAACTCTTGGTTTCATCAGTTCTTTGTATTGTTCTCTTTGTTTCTAAGTTGTTGATTTTAGCCCTGAGTTTGATGATTTCCTGCCTTCTGCTCCTCTTGAGAGCGTTTGTTTCTTTTTTTTTTTTCTAGCTCTTCCAGTTTTGCTGTTAAGTTGCTAATATGAGCTGTCACCATTTTCTTTTTGAAGGCATTTAGTTCTATGAACTTTCCTCGTAGCACTGCTTTAATTGTGTTCCATAGGTTTGGGTATATTGTGCCTTTGTTTTCATTAGATTTTAGGAAGTCTTTGATATCCTTCTTTATTTCTTCCCTGACCAAGTAGTCATCGAGTAGAGAGTTGTTCAGTTTCTATGAATGTGTAGGCTTTTTGTTATTTCTGGTGTTGAAGTCCAGGTTTAATCCGTGGTGGTCTGATAAGATACAAGGGGTTATTTCAACTTTCTTGTATCTGTTGAGGTTTGCTTTGTGTCTGACTTATATGGTCAATTTTGGAGAAGATTCTATGCAGTGCTTTGAAGAAGGTGTATTCTTTTGTTTTAGGTGAAACATTCTGTAGATATTTATTAGGTCCATTTGGTTCATGACCTCTGTTAGTCTCTGTTTGTTTTCTGTCTTGATGACCTGTCTGTTGGTGTGAGTGGTGTGTTGAAGTCTCACACTACTAATGTGTGGGGATCAATGTGTGGTTTAAACTTTAGAAGAGTTTCTTTTACAAATGTGGGTGCCCTTGTATTTGGGGGATAGATATTCAGTATTGAGAAGTCATCTTGATGAATTTTTCCTTTGATGAGTATGTAATGTCCTTCCTTATCTTTTTTGATTAATTTCGGTTGAAAGTTTATTTTATTTGATATCAGGATGACTTACTCCAGTTTGCTTCCTTGGACTGTTTGCTTGAAAAATATTTACTCAGCCCTTTACTCTGAGGTAGAGTCTATCTTTGTTAATGAGGTACATTTCTTGTATGCAGTAAAATGATTGGTCTTTTTTACGAATCTATTCTGTAAGCCTGTGTCTTTTTATTGGGGAGTTGAGGCCATTGATTCTGAGAGATATTAACAACCATAGGTTGATATATTCTGTTATTTTTATGTAGGTGGTGGTTGTGTGTGTGTTTCTTTTGGTTTAGCTGCAGTGGAGTTTTTTGTTTCCTGTGTTTCTTTGGGTGTAGAATCTTCTATAGAGCTGGATTTGTGGATAGATACTGTTTAAATTTGGTTTTGTCATGGAATATCTTGTTTTTTTTTCTGTCTATGGTGATAGAAAGTTTTACTGGATATAGTAGTCTGGGCTGGCATCTATATGCTCTTAGGGCTTGTAGGATGTCTGCTCAGGCCTTTCTGGCTTTTAAAGTTTCTGAGGGGAATTCAGGTATAATTCTGATGGGTCTGCCATTATATGTTACTTGACATTTTTCTCTTACAGCTTTTAATATTCTTTCTTTGTTCTGTACATTTGGTGTTTCAATTATATTGTGAGAGGAATTTCTTTTCTGGTCTATTCTGTTTGGTGTTCTGTATGCCTCTTGAAAATTTATTAGCATCTCTTTCTTTAGGTTTGGGAAATTTTCTTCTATGATTTTGTTGAAGATGTTTCCTGGACCTTGAAGTTGGGAGTCTTCTCTTTCATTTTCATTGAGTCCTTGATTTCTTGGATGTTGTGATTGAGGAATTTTTTATATTTCTTATTTTATTTGGTTGTTTTACTAATTTCTTCAATGAAGTCCAACACCTGAGATTCTGTCTTCCATCTCTAGTATCCTATTTGTGATACTCATGCCTGTGGTTCCTGTTCTCTTTCCTTGTTTTTTTCACCTCCAGGATTGTCTTTGCTTGTGTTTTCTTTATTGCTTCCATTTCCAGTTTCAAGTCTTGAACTGTTTTATACTTTTCCTGTTCCAATTTGGCTGTCTTTGCCTGCAAATCTTTCATAGCCTTGTCTCTTTCCCACTCTTGTTTGACTGAATTAGCTTGCTCTCTAATGGAATTTGCCATTGCTTTCATTTGTAGAATTGTGATTTCTTTAGATTCTTTCAGGGATTTATTTTCTTCTTGTAATACTTCTATCATTTTCCTAAGTATAGATTTTTTTTTTCATCATTTACATGTGTTTCAACTGTAGTGGGATGGTCAGGGCTTGCTGTATTAGCATTGTTAAATTTTATTGGAGTCATATTTCCCTGACTTTTGTCAGTTATGTTCTTTTGCTGGCCTTTAGCTATCTGATTGTCCTTAGCTGTTTATTCCTGGTATCTTCTCTATTTTGTGCCAAGGAAGGAGTTTTGGTGTAGAAGTTGTATAAACTTGGTGACCTGTAGCTCTCCACAGGCCGGATTAGGCCTTGTTGTTGGGGGCTGGTTCTCAATGGGGCTCCCCCAGCTCACCTCTTCCTGTTGTGTCCCAACTGGATACTCAAGGTCAAGGGTTGGTGTGGAATGTGTTATTCCTGCCTGTAGATTCCTGAGATCCAACTGGTCTTCTTAGAGGTATCAGTGGGGGTTGGTAGGCCACAGACTGTAGGCTAGAGCTGCAGTTCCCCTGTAGCTTAGGCATCAGGACTATGATTGTGGATACTCCCAAGTTGCTCTTAGAGGTCTCTCTGGTTCAATGTGTACCTTACAGCCAGAAGCATTGTGATCCTGTATAGCCCATATCACCCAGGCAGTGTGCAATGGTCCAGTATCACTACTCCAGGGTCAGAGCTCTCTGTGTTGTAGCCTGGTTGTCTAGCTGAGGGACAAGGCAGGTGCCAGCAGGAAGTTCTAACATGGAGCCCACAAACTGTCCACAGTTCTTGGATTTGGGGAAGCTCAGTTGCCTTTCCCCAGCCAGAATCACTGTGCTCCAGTACACACTGCCTGAGCCTTTGGGGCTTCTGGCAGTTTCCCTGAAGCTAGGGAGTTAGAATTGTGGTCAGGACCGTGGTCGTGGTCCTCCCAATTTCAACCTGTGCCTCTCAGTCAGAAACTCTGTGGTTCAGGGCAGCCCTCTTGCTGGGGCAACACGCAATGGTCCAGAACTGCTTTACGGTTCTGGGCTGAGATCTAGATGCTGTAGATTGAGGCTGTAGACTGAGTGCCCTGCCAAAGTAGGTACAGGCAGGGAGTTCCAATATGGAGTTCACAAGGCATCTACAGTACTTGGACTCAGGGGGTGCTCAGCCACCTTTTCCCTGCCAGTAATGCTGTGTTCCGGAGCAGCCTGCCTGGATCACCATTATTTCTAACAGTTTCCCTGTAGTTAGGGTATCAGGATTGTGGTTATGGTCCTCCCAAACTGTTCTCGGGGGTATCTCAAGATCAACTTGTGTCTCTGTCAGAAACTCTGTGGTCTGGTGTAGCCCCCTTCCTTGGGCAGCATGCAATGGTCCAGAACTGCTTTACTGCTCTGGGCTGAGATGTAGATGCTGTATTCTGAGTGCCCAGCAGACTGCCCAGCCAAGGGACCAGCTGAGGGAAGGGGCTGGGAGTTCCAATATGTAGTCTATATCCTGTCCACAGTGCACTTGGGCTCAGGGAAGCTCAGTGCCTGTTAGCCTGATCCCTCAGCTACTGGTCAGCCAGATGCTGCCATGTTGCAAATTTCAGGAGAGAATAGCCCTCAGTCTTACCATAGTGGCTCCACTGGTACTCTTTTGGGTGTCACAATGCCTGCATGGAAGCTGCAGAGTCAGGAAATTGAGGAGGATCTCTGTTTGGTAGTTGAAACTGCCAGCTGAAGTCCTGAAAAGATCCAATCAGCTGGCTCTTCCACTGCAGGGGGAAGTGCTGTGTCTTTCATGTCTGGCATCTCTGTTCTTCTAGTGTCTATATGTCCAGTACAGAATTCTTTATTGTCCCAGTCTTTGCTGGGCAAGCCCAGATAAGCTTGTGTCTCTCAAACTGCCATTCAGCAGGAGTATATCTCTGCAGTGGTCCAGCCAGTCTTCCTGATGATCAGAATGTGTCAGCTTATGGCCACCATCTTGCCAAGTCATATTGAAATATTTTATAGCATTTCCTCATCAGGCATCATACTCTTTCCCATTTCTTTGTTCAGCTCCTCAAACAAGGTGACTGAACCATCTGATGTAAAGAATAAGGAACAAAGTGGAGGAGGAGATAGGAAAGGCAGCAACACAGAAAGTCCAGAAGCCCTTAATCTGTGTGGATGTCAGTCAATAAATGGAGCACTGTCAGAGCTATGCAAGTTACCCATAAGAGGTCAGGTACCCCACCACTGCTTCTTTCCTTTTGTTCTCTTAGAACCAGGACACATCCAAGCACTGCACCCCACCCCACCCCTATTTCTCCTGTAGAAAACTATCTTCTTTCTTATAACTATTCATGTGTCTCTGCACAGTTCATTTTAAAGAGACACAAGAACCTGGAAGCTGAAGTGACTGCCCCCCAGATGCAAATCTGCAGCAGAAGGAGTAGGTCCTTTAACCCTAGTATCCTCTCTGCAATGCTCGTCCTGGGCATGACTGGCTTCTTGTAATTAAGAATTCAGTATCAGCTTCCCAATGCAGTCTAAAGGAAACATTTAGATTCACCTAAACTCAACCAGCAAGAGAAGTCTTGCTATCTTTAAACTTCTGTTCACAGCATGGTTGGCATGTCACATGCCAATCATCCCATACATCCAGTTACAAGCTATGGACTCCTATTGAATCCTAAGTTTGGGTGTGTAGTCGGAGTGAAATCCCTAACCAGACCTGAGCAGATGTACAGTTGGTGACAGGGAACCCATGGTTTCATTTTTCACTGGCCTTGGCTCAAGTACTCAACTTGCCTAAATCTCACTCCTGATCCTGGGATTAGACACTTCACAGACCCTTACCTGAAGGCGGCAGGTCCCAGAGAAGGTCTACCCCCCAGAATATTTCAACAACTTAAACTTTTATTGTAGACTTTTACTTTTATTTGCCTAGTTTCTTTTACCAATCAGAATATATGTTCCCAATAGAACATATATTCTGAGAGAACATAGTGTTGTCTCTCTATTACAGGCGTAAAACCCTAACATAGTCATGGGGCTGGCATTATATCTTTCAAACAAATTTTAGCTTGAAGAAAGATAACAAATGATTTAGTTAAAATACTTAGGAAGCCAAGGAAGGCAACCATCTCATTAAGGCTGGGTTTGAATATCTACATTTTTCAAATTTCCTGAGGCCTTAATGGTTTTTGAGAAGTCACTTGATACAATTTGGGAGCAAATGATTACTTTAAAATGTATGATGAATAGTTGAAACAAGAATGGATATATTTGTGCATTGAAGGGGTTGTTAGTAAATAGCGTCTAGGGATGGAGCTCAGTGGTTAAGCTCTTGCCTTGAATGCACTAGTTCCATACCCAGCACAAAAAAGAAAACAAACAAAACCCAGGGAAGCAAATATACACAAGGAATGCTCGAAAAAAAAATAAAAAAGTTTAAGAGAAACAATTACACTTTTATGATTTACTTCCATAGTACCTGTCTGACACAAGTTCTAATGTGTTGATTGTTCAGCATAAAACAAGAGAAAGTAGAACTAACTATTGGTCTTGGAAGCACAAAATCCTTCCTGAAGTACAGAAGAAGTGAGAACTACACCTAGCTTCCTCTTCATGTTACCAAACTCAAGGGGTCACAATCTGTAATCAAGTTCAGCAACCCATTCTTCAGAAACCAATCAAAACAACCAAATTGATAATGAAGGGCAGAAAAAGGAGATTTATTCAATATAACCACACTAGGAAGAGGGACAAAGAGATCCATGGACCCCTCCCCCCAGTCTACCTTTGGGGTCCTGAAGTGAGATTACGGCTTAATTAGAAGGCCAGGGAGATGCACATGTAGGCAGTCCTGGTCAAGATGTGGTCCCACCCATTACTGATAGGTCTTTAGTCTCATCCTGCAGAGTGAGCTGAGGAGGTGTGAGAACTGTGTAATTGCTTTCCTGGAGACAGCTTTCTTCTTGGGTTGGGTGCCTTTTACTTCACCCTGCATGAATTTCCTCGCAAATTTCTGGTTTCTTCTGGTCCATTGTTACAGTTGTCTAACAGATAGATTGAGACATAAAAGTGTCTGTTTAGGTTGTCTTCATTTGTGCCAGTCCAGTTACAACCAAACTCTGTAATCTGTCTTTTCCTTACAAGGAGCTTGACCTCCAACGATTATTCAAACACCTACTGTGCATATTATCGAGGAAAAGGCAAGTTTTTCTGCCATCTGTTATCAATGTGGCTAATAACTTGGTATTCAGATCTTATCAAGTCAACATTCCTCCAACTTCAGTTATGTGTATTTCAGAATTCCATTTCAGAATAAATATGATCTCTGTTGCTGATACACAGACAAATTTATTACGTGTTCCCATTCCATACTGTGGGGCACACTTATCAGGAGAGAATGGGAAAGGAGCAGGTTAAAACACATATGCTTGAATGTCAGTATTTGGCTTTAACTCTTGTCTTCATTTGGCTTCAGTCTGTCTGGAATGAAGCTTCAAGCATCAATGTTTGAGAGCTGCGGACTAGGGAGTGCTAATGCTCAGCTTCAGTAGAAAGTCTGCTTTCTCCAGGCAGTGCTGCGACCTGGAGCAAGAAGCAGGAACAGGTGCTCTGCACTTTCCAGGTGTTTCCCTCAGAACTAGATGACCTCGGAATCAGCTCAGAGAAGTCAAACTTTGGATGGGTGTATATTCCATTCATAGACTGGGAAAAGTAATCGGTTCCATATGTCAGAGTATAAAGTAGTTTAGCACGTAATTTCATAAAAATTATATTACTGTCCTTAACAGATAAATGGATAATTTTATAGATAGACAGACATTGTTCAGCTTTATAAAAATGAAGTTTTAAAACAACAGGAAAATGTAAAGAGCAATAATAAGATAACACAATCTCAACAAGAAAAAAGAAACCACACACATTCTCATATGTTTAACCTAAACAATGATATATGTATATATGTAAATAAATGTACATGTGAGTATGCTCTATCATGAAGAAAAGAGAACAAGAAAGAATATACAAGTGGATGAGTAGGACTGAGTGCAGCTGATGCACTCAAGTTTTGAAAGAGGACATGCATCTAATTATTTTTCTCATTCTAATTCTACCATAGATTCTATCGTTACCGTTTTTGGTGGTAGATAGTTGAATAAAAGACATTACATACAGAAAGTATTAAATTTAATGTGAAGCCCCACAGCTTCCATTTCAAACATCTGCTCTAACTGTATAGATATGCATTGAGTCACATCTTCATGATAAAAGTCCTAGAGACAGTAGGACTGGATAGATCACACCTTAATAAAATAATGCTATATATGACCAACACACAGCAATATCATCCTGAATGAACAAAAGCTCCAAACAATCACATTAAAATATGGAACAAAATAGGGTTGTCCATTAACCACACTCATTTTGAATACAGTACATGAAGCCCTACTTAGAGCAATAAAATAACAGAAGGAAATTGGAAATTAAAAGGATAAAAAGAAAAAGAAGGCAAATATCTCTATTTGTAGACAGTATGATATTATACCTCAGATATCCCAAAAGCCCACTACAAAACTTCTAGAAATAATCAACAATTTCAACAAAGTGGCTACACACCAACAACAATTTACAAAAAACAGGAGCCTTTCGGTGAACATCACCAACAAACACATTGAAAAAGAAATCATAGTTACACTCTCATTCACCACAGTTTCAAAGAAAATAAAATAACTAGAAATAAATCTAACCAAGGTGATGGAAGACCTCTGTAGTGGATAGTTAAAGTCCATGAAGAAAGAGACTTAGAAAATATTAGAAAAATTGTGATTTCTCAAACTCATGGATTGGTAAAAATAATATAAAAATGACATTCTACCCAAAGACTTTTACAGACTCAATGAAATCTCAGTAAAAATCCTCAGAACATTTTTCATGGAAACAAGCAAACAAAATCCTACAATTCATGTGGAACCACAAAAGCTCTTGGATAATCAAAGTAACATTGAGTAAGTAATTAGTAAATCAGGGGTAGTTGCCATTTTAGAATTCATGATATATTACAGAGCCATGGTAATAAAAACAGTATGGTACTGGCACAAATAGACTAATGGAACAAATTAGAAGTCCTTAGCAAGAATACACATAACAATAGCCATCTGATAATTGAAAAAGAAGTCAAAAATACACGAGAGTAAAGACTACATCTTCAACAAATGGTGCTGGAGAAACTGGATATTCACAAGTAGAAGAATATCAGATCTGCATCTATCCCTTTACACACACATTAAAAAAAGAAAAACCAAAAAACCTCTCCAAATGGATTAAAGACCTCAATGTAAAACCTGAAAATGCTGAAACAGCTAGAAGAAAACTTAGGCAGTACCCTACAAGATACAGATATAGGGAAAACCTTTCTGAGTAAGACTCCATCTGACCAGAAAAGAGTCAACCGAGTGAAGAGAAAGACCACACAGTGGGCGCTGTACGTTTGCCAGCCTTCCATTTCACAAGGATTGTTAAGATGCTTAATGTATGATGAACCCAAAAAACAAAGAGTCAAGGGGAAAAAAAGATCCATTCAGATAACAGGCTATGGTTCTGATCAGATTTCTCAACAGAAGATATAAAAATGGCTAGGAGACACCCATTTAAAAAAATTAAAATTGTTTTAATTTAAAAAAATTGGTCATTATTCCTAGCAATTAGGAAAATGGAAATCAAAGTAAGTTTGATATTTTCTCCTACCACAGTTAGAATGGTTAAAATCAACAATACAAATGATACAAAATTTTGGCAAGGATGTGATGAAAGTGAACCCTCATTCACTGTTAGTAGGATTACAAACTGATGAGGCCACTCTGGAAATCAGTATGAAGAATTCTTGGGAATTTAAAAATAAACATACCATATGATCCATATACCATTCCTTGTTATATGCCCAAAGGATACCACAGTTTACTCGACAGATACTTGCTGAGCCATGCTCATTACTGCTGTATTCACAATAACTGGAAAATGGAAACAACTCAAATGTCCTTCAAGGGATGGGTGAACTATGATAATATGGAACATACATACAATGGAATACAGTTCAGTGTCTCTTGGTCAGAGGAGTCCAAGAGACTCTCCAGCATTATAGGCTATTTCTGTTGTTCTTGGTTGTGTTTCAGAGGTTGAAGGTAATGTCCTATTGTTGAAGACACCATGAATTTCATATGCAGAGCATGGGGGATTCAAGCTGGGCCTGCCCTGATAACCTCTTCCTTAAGAACTAGCTTTTACAGTCCAAAGATGCTGAGGAAGCTACCAAGGGAGGGAAACAATTGATAGTCCTACTGGATCGTGACACCTATGACTCACAACAATAATAGGCATAGCAAGGTAGCTCTAAGTGTGCATGTTTCTCATATATTTTTAACAGCCAAAAGCTGTTTAATTGGACTTAAAGCCCATTACCATTAAATAAGAGGTAAGCATGTCTGGTATGGGAAATCTAGCCAACTACCCAGTGCTACTATGGTCACAGACTGTAGAGGAGACTCTTCTACCACCACTTTACTAAACCAACATAATTCCTGACTGCATTCCAAATATTTATCCTTATACCCACAGGTAGAGTGAGGCTCTCGTCTCTCATCAAAGAAGCCTCTCTTTGCAGCATATAGAGACCATTACAGAAAACTATAACTGCCCCAAATACAGAGAACAACTGATTGTGGGGTGTCCGACCTCACTGGATAAATCTACAACACAACCCCTGCACCTAAGGCTGAGGGAACATCACAGAAGAAGTCAGAATGATTGTCAGATCTAGAGGACCGAGAAGACTGCTGTGTTAAAAAATAAATATAAAAGTAAAGACATAAACTGAAGGGGGAATAGACACAAAAAAGGTGAAAAGCTAGATGTCAGCAGAAGGAAGGGAATATGGTCACCACACAATTCCTCTGTAGTTAGAGAGGATCCTTAATGAACTTAGTGTACTCCTGGTGTTTCTGGGGCTTCTTTGGAATCACCTGATTTTAGACTCTGCAGGCAAGCAGCTTGTCCTTAGTCTCTCAGTCTTTACTCACTGCTATAATACAGCCTTGTTAAATTTATCAAAAGCTTTTAAATGTCACTTTCCTTCACCTGTAAAACACAGACCAAACCCCCAACAAAGCCACATATAGCTTTTGGAGACATTTCATGAAAAAAAAAAAAAAAAACGCTTTGTACTTGGCAAAGTGCCCTAGTAAGTGATCAGTAAATGTTAAGTATCATCATTCTTATTGTCCTGTCTTCTAGACCAGTCTTGGAATAGAGCTTCTTACTCTACCATGAGTTACTCCCTGAGAGGTGCTCAGAAGAGATCACCCTCCATTCGGTTTTATGTGAAGGCTGCGTTGTTTTTAAAATAACTGCCATATTCTCCAAAAGACAACTTATCACCAAACACGAAAATTGTGTACCTTTCGAGTGGTATGCTTAAATTATGATGTTGCATTCACTGGGCTCTAATGGTCAAGCCTTTTCTGAATTTGTAATTTTGGTGACTAAACACGTATCATCCCCAAGTCTCAGTATGTGTCATTGTTTGCTGTGATGAAAGATGATCAAGAGTAATGTGAGCTTATTTGGTTTACAGGCTACAGTCCATCATTGGGAGGGTCAAGGCAGCAACCTGGAGGCAGAAACTGAAATCATGGATAAACGTTGTGTATTGGCTTGCTCCTCCTGGAAGGCGTAGTTTTCCTTCTTGTAGAATCCAGAACTATATGGTCAGGGATGGACCATCGGTTGGGTTCTTCTACATCATTCATCACTCAAGAAAATGTGTCTGTCATTAGCTTGATTATGGGCCAATTTGGTAGGGGGCCTTTTCTCAACTGATATTTCCTCTTTTTTAGGTGACTCTGGCTTATGTCAAGTGGACCAAACAACAAACAAGCAAACAAAATAGGATAGTATTTATATTCCATGTCCCTCAAACCCAGGAAACATCAAAATATTGGGAAATTATCTTCTATTTTTGACAGATGAGCAAAGGAATAGGTGGACATTGATAATCAATCATTACATGAATTACTAGTGATTCATGAGCAGTCTCCTTAGCTTATGTAGACTTCTACTCTCTCTTGCTCTACATGGCTCTATTAGAAATTTGTATGATATTCTGTGAGACTTTCCCTTGAGAGACATAATACAAAACAACAACAACAACAACAGCAACACACACACACACACACACACACACACACACACACACACACACACACTAGATTGTGAAAACACAACAGACTAATATAATGATTATACCACAGTCCAACTTGCTGAAGCAATGAGTTTATTGAGATTACTAACTAGAGTATGAATGAAGGAGTGTTTACAGGAGTAGGAACCCATCCCAACATGAGAAACAATTTAGGAAAACTGTAACCATGAAGCTCTCTGCATGGCTTGTATGCAGTTCAACAGTTCAAGAATCTTTTTTGGGCATCTGGATTGGTAAGACTCTCTTCCTCAAAACTTGCTTACTGTGTCTATAACTTTGGGGAGGGTCATTCATGAGTCTTGAGGTATTACTTTTCTTAGGCATATTAAGTTTGTTTACTTCTTGAATTTCATGAGCATCCATGCTCCTTCTTGGAAGGACTGTTTCCACTTAGAAAGCATTGCCATATAGCACATGGTTGATATAATGATGTCATTTTTTGCTCCACTGGTGTTCTGGGTTGAATATGACGTGTCCTTCCTAGGTCCATGTGTTTAAACATTTGGTCTCCAGCTGGTGGAGCTCTTTGAGCAGGGTGTGGAACCTTTGGTAGGTGAAATATTGCTGGAGGGAGTGGGTCACTGGGAACAGGCCTTTAGGTTTTAAAGCCTCACTATCTTTAATTCCTGCCTTCCCGTATTATGTTTACTTCTTGGTCTTTATCTCTTTCTCATTTAGGGAGCTGGATCTCATCTAACATCTTCTCATTCATATTTTGTTCCTTTCCAAAGTGATTATTTGCTGTTTCAACCTTTGAAACATTTTACTAAGATTTTCAAATACAGAGACTATGTTTTATATATATGTATATATATAATTTATAGAATATAAATAAATTATACATATATAATTTATCCATGTATATTATATATGGATATATAATGTATCTACATTGATTCTTATGAATATTTCTATTTTATAATATTTATAATATGGAATTTATGAATGAAGAAATAAATTAACACAATTTCCATCTTTTTATTTGGAAATGTTATCATAAGGTTTACTTAGTAATATCCCCCTTAAATATTGAGGCATACAGGGTGAAATAAGAGCCTCATCCTCAATGGCCTAAGGCCATTTTATTTCTAAAATCCTGTGCAAAAGCACATTTCATTTCACATGTTATTTTATCTCTCTGAAGATGTGAATCCCATCAAAAAATTAATTAAAATCCTAGATATCTAATTTTTGGACCCTGTTAGATGTATTTTACATGCAAGTCAGTAAACTACAGATGACTCATTGCTTCTCCTGTAAAACACATGAAAATATTTTTTGAAGAGAATGTATATTTATGACTGTTTGCTGCATGTATGTATGTGCACCATGTGGGTGCCTGGTGGTGTCTAAAGAGGAGTTAGGTCACCAGAAATGAAGTTTCAGATGGTTATGACTACATTGTGTGTGCTGGGAACCAAAACTGGGTCTTGTGCAACAGCAGTAAGTGCTCTTAACCATGCCTCCTGCCCCTGAAAAAGTTCAAATACAAATCAGAGCTATTACTTTGCTTGGCATTTCTGAATAGTTTATTTTATTCATTAATTTAACAAGTAATCATTGAACATAGATCCAA
Organism: Lophiomys imhausi; assembly: GCA_907164525.1. Lineage (NCBI taxonomy): Eukaryota > Metazoa > Chordata > Mammalia > Rodentia > Muridae > Lophiomys > Lophiomys imhausi. The sequence continues at coordinate 3,923,169 of CAJQZJ010031917.1, forward strand.
AATTAATACATTTCCTCAGCTGTAAAATTTCCACAATGAATACAGTGTGGAAATTCTAATTTTATTAATATGAAACTCTAATGCTGGGAGAGTGCTGTGGTTTCAATATGGTGTTCCTTCCTTTGACTTACACAAATATAGAAATACATACCCTTGAGTTGGTCTGAAGTTGATGAGACATTCTTAGTAGGATATTATAGAGAGAACCCTCATTATGAAGAAATCCAGTGTCACTTTTTTTTTCACCCAAGTCATTTTGGGTTCTGGATAGCTGTCTGCTTTGTTCTTAACAGATAGATCCAACAAGTAAGTAGTTCTGCCTCCTCATACTCCAGTGAGTGATGACATCATTCTGCAATGCAATCTTTGCTTAACTGTCTTTGATATCTAGGAAGGAAGGAAGTTTTCATCATTAGATGTTTTCTTCATGGTCCAGGGTAGCTACTACAGCTTACAGTTTCCATTAACATTCAGGGAGAGATGATGGTCACAATCCAGCTGCACCTCTCTTTTTGTATCTCTCCAAGGAACCCTGAAAGTAACTGAACACAACGGTATTACATCTCAATGTTTAGTCTACAAACCCAAGCATTTTGTCTTGAGAAAATTGTCATTCCTAACAAAATTAGAAATCTATGTGTGGAAGTGGGTGAAATTGGATCATTGCAAAACAACTATGTCAAGTGTGATAAAAAAAAAAAGGACTAGTTTTTATCAGATGCTAGAGGAGCCAGAGCAATTAGTAAAAAAACTAATAGTTCTCTGAAAAATGACAACCAGGGATTCATAGAAATTATCCTTGAATAAAATTGCACTTATGATATGATGTGAAGGAGTTCAGAGTAAATGGTAGAAAAACTAGCACCACGCATGCCCATCCTAAAGACAAGTTTCATGATGTACATAAGACCTGGATGAAGAATAAAGTGGTAAAAGTAGAAGAAAGGGAGCAAAGAGAACATATTTTCTCTTAGAAGATAGAAGCACAATGCATTTTTGGGGAATTCAAAGACATTTGTGGCAGAAAGACAGGAAAAATATTGTGAAAGACAGATAAATAAACTCAAGTTAATAGGGAACTTCTAAGTTATACTGTGTTCAAGGAACTCACTTAGAC
>CAJQZJ010031917.1:3924295-3966621 GCA_907164525.1 Lophiomys imhausi
GTGAAACTCCTCAGTCCCTCTCATTGCCCATGTATTCTCCAAGTAAAATAGTATAAATTAAAAAGATGGTTAAAATATACAAACTCAATGCAATTTCTATCAAAATACCAATGCAATTCTTTACAGACCTTGAAAGAACAATTCTTAACTTTATTTGGAATGACAAAAAACTCAGAATAGACGGGCAGTGGTGGCTCATGCCTTTAATCCCAGCACTTGGGAAGCAGAGGCAGGCGGATCTTTGCGAGTTCGAGGCCAGCCTGGTCTACAAAGTGAGTCCAGGACAGCCAGGGCTACACAGAGAAACCCTGTCTCGAAAAAAACCAAAAAAAAAAAAAAAAAAAACCAAAAAAACTCAAAAAAACAAAAAAAACCTGTACAATAAAAAAAAAAAATATGAAGCTATCACCATCCCTGATTTCAAGCTATACTACAGAGCAATAGCAATAAAGACAGCATGATACTGGTATAGAAATAGATCAGTTGATCAATGGAATCAAATTGAAGACCCAGAAATAAACTCACACACCTATTGTCACTTAATTTTTGGCAAAGAAGCCAAAATGGTATAGTGGAAAAAGAACATCATCTTCAACAAATGGTGCTGGTCTAACTGGATGTGAACATATAAAAGAATTCAAGTAGACTCATATTTATTACCTTGCACAAAACTTAAATCCAAGTGGATCAAAGACCTTAACATAAAGCCCCACACACTAAATCTAATAGAGAAAGTGGGGAAAACCCTCAACCTCATCGGCACAGGTACCAGCTTCCTGAACAGAACACCAATAGCTCAGGTTCTAAGACCAACAATCAATAAATGGGACCTGATGAAACTGAAAAGCTTCTGTAAGGCAAAGGAAATTGTCATTTGAACAAAACAGCAACCTAGATATTGGGAAAAGATCTTTACCAACTCCACTACCAACAGAGAGCTAATATCCATAATTTATAAAGCACTCAAGAAACTAAACACCAAGAAACCAAATAATCCAATCAAAAAATTGAAAAAATTAAATTGAGAATTCACCAAAGAGGAATCTCTAATGGCAGTGAGACACTTGAAGAAATGCTCAGCATCCTTAATCATCAGAGAAATGTAACTCAAGACGACTCTGAGATTCCATCTCACACCTGTCAGAATGGCTAACATCAAAAACTCAAATGACAGCGCATGCTGGTGAGACTGTGGAGAAAGGGGAACCCTCCTCCATTGCTGGTGGGAGTGCAAACTTGTACAACCACTATGGAAATCAGTGAGGCAATATCTTAGAAAACTTGGAATAGCTCTACCTCAAGACCCAGCCATACCACTTCTGGGTATACATCCAAATGATTCCTCACCAAACCTCAAGGACATCTCCTTATCTATGTTTATAGCAGCTTTATTTGTAATAGCTAGAAACTGGAAACAACCCAGATGTCCCTCAACCAAAGAATGGATTAAAAAAAAAAACTGTGGTACATTTACACAATGGAATACTACTCAGCTATCAGAAACAAGGAAATCATGCAATTTGCAGCCAGATGAATGAAACTAGAAAAACTTATCCTGAGTGAGCTAACCCAGACTCAGAAAGATGCACATGGCATCTATTCACTTATAACTGGATTATAGTCATGTAGTACAGGATAACTATCCTCCAACCAACACACCAAAAGGAACAGGAACATATACTTTGTTACCTGTTAGTGGGACACTTTGGCCTAATGGATTTGGCATTGGCCTGCAGTGCAAGAGGAAGCTCTTAACACTCAAATGACTGTTGAATTGAGGGGTCTGATATGTAGGGGCAACCCACTCTGGAGGAGTAGGATAGGTGAGAGAGGGGGTAGAGGGTGGGAAGGTAAGACTAGGAGGGGTGGAGGGAGGGTACTGTGATTGAGATGTAACTTGAAGTAATAAATAAACATAACAAAGAAGGTCAATAAGTACTCACTTTACCACGTGAAATGATATCATTAGTTTAATAAACATTTATGAGTATAAGTTCTTCAGGACAGCAAGTATGAAGAAGACAGTGGTTACTTCTTCCTATTAACCAGCTGCTAATAAGAGTTCTATCTGCTTTAATCTGTACAGGAGTCAGGTTTTATTGCAACTAATACCACAGCACAAGCAGGGAGAGAAGCAATGTGTAGACGTATACTTTAGCGTCAAGCTTTGGAGGTTTCATGTTAAATGCTTACATATAGTGAGGACTGGAAGTTAGATCATCAAATGCTGAGTGACAGAGAACACAAGTACATGGATGTTTCCTCTTTTGTGTTGATCTCTTAAAAAGCCATCATGTTTAACCACAGGGGTGCGCCTTAATGGTATTTTCTGTTGGGGTACATTGTGTGAAGGTGTGTCTCTGTATATTCAATTGCTGCTAAAGTGGATCTTGGTATTTCTATGGCCCATCACCGGTCTTATATTTTGTAATCCATCTTCACTTGCCTATTGGATGTTATAAAGACCTTACAGTCAATAGCTGGGTAAGAAGTGGAGGATGGAACTTCAGAGAGATAGAGGGATGCTGGAAGAAGAAAGCAAAGTGGGAGATTTGCCAGTGCGACGTAGAGGTGAACAGACATACCAGAATGAAGCAGAGAGGTCATGTAGGGAATTAGTGCTAGTAGTAGTTGGTTTAGGCTAGATAAGTAGCTGGAAATCTGTTCAGCTAAAGTCCTAAACTTTAAAAATATTAAAATGCCTCTGTGTCATTATTTGTACCACTGGTGAGCCTGAATCTCCTGCTATAATTTTGTAATACTGACCACCTCCAAAAAGCCACACTTTTAAACCCTTAATTGGGTGACAATTTTACTATCCCTTTACACAATATTCCACAATTGGGATTGAATTTCAATATATGGGACCTTGGAGGACATGTGAGCCTTATCCAAATCATAACAATTAAGGTGAGAATCTTATAGAAAAAGAAAGAATAAAAGTCAACCCTTCTCAATTATTGGCCACAATGTTGATTTTCTAGTGAGGGCTAGTCACTATGATAAGTAAAGAAGTTGTAAATCATTTTCCAGAAAAATAAAATATAGAGACACATAATGGAAATTACAGCAAATAACAAGATTTTGTGTTGTGTTATTTTGTACTGGGTGAAAGAAAAAAGCAGAAGAATCTTAAATTCTATTCCTGGGGAAGAGAAAGGAAAAACTAAATAAATCTCCTTTAAGTAAATTTTACTTGCAGAATATTGTGTAGGATCAGAATTCTGCAAGACTCAAGAAGTAGTAGAATGTAGATGACTGGATCAGATATGAAGTCAGTTCAAATATTTGGGAGCTCAACTATGCCATGGGCTGCATAGCCTTAATTCAAAGTTTGATGTCTTATTTTCTAGAAACATGACTCAAGGAAAGAAATTATGTCTCTACATTTCTTTATGATTCTTGATGTACAAGTTTCTGGTATGCAACTATTTATTTAGTTGGCATTATTTCTGTCAGTACATCAGCCATTTGGAAATATCTAACATTCTTCCCTACAGTAACCTGCATTAGGAACTCCCAAATCTACAGTTTCTTTTTCTTAGAATCATGTCCATATGAACCAATAGAAAATACATAGGATAGAATTAATAAGAGTTTTATTGATTCGAGGTGCTTTGCACCAGCTGTCAGACACAGACCAGACTCCTTAGCTATTCTTCACCCTGAATTCATAAAGAATAGGATTCCCACAGGACAATTTTAATTGGAAGCATATTTTCTTCCTGTGATGCAAACTCAGGGTCAGAACAGGTAACCTGAAAGATTGTTCCACCATATGTTCTCCCCAGAAAATATATTCCCTAAATATCAAGATACACAAGAGGCAAGGATTACATAAGTCTTAAGATAAACTTCCTGTCAAGCCAGTTTACCATAACTGAATGGTTGGGTTTCAATTGAAAACATGATGCAATTTAGTTTCTGGTACACATTAGGAAAAAGAAAATTATGTTATCCACCTGTTCGAAGGCCTGTTAGTTTTATACTAGGCTCTGTAGTATATTTTAATACATTCAAAGATATGTTTGATACATGGTTATATATTCTGAAAACCAGAAAGTATTAAGGTTTTTTGTGGTAATGTTGGACAGATTTTTCTGGCAGTATTTATTTGTTTCATAGGTAGAATTTTAAAAAGAATTAGTAAAATGATTATAATTCTAATAAGAGATGGAAGGAAATTTAACCAACCAAACACTTACCTGCATTAATGTACATTTGGAAATATGTTTTAAATAAAATTTAAAATTTGACATGTACTTTATTTAGGATTTTAAAATATTAAGTAGGCAAAAAGGAACTTCAAATGTATGTTTTCATGCCTGATAAAAACAATTCTAAATTCCTACTACATTATTGTCCAAAGATAAGCAGCTATTAGCAAGGCTAATCGATACTTACCTTGTTATAGAGTATAAATTAACCATAGTGTCCTATCTGAAATGATTACATTTGGATATTGCTTTTCTGTCCAACTCAGGTCAACAAACAATACAAAGTCAAACTGAATGTACTGTTAAGATGGTTTAATGCTGCCGTGATTGGTGTTAAAGTTGTAAAGGTATCTGTGTAATTAAGTCACCATTTCTTCACATTTGGTTTGGTTAAGTAAGGCCTTTGCCATTCTCAGGGCTTCCACAAGAATGATAGATGATAATGCCTCAGAATTTGTTTGACTAACCAGTCTCACTGATATCATTAAAAATCCTCACTCAGGGTTGGAGAGATGGCACAGCATTGAAGATCAGTTGTTGCTCTTGCAGAGGACTGGGCTTCAATTCCCAGCACCCACATGGTGGCTCACAACTGTCTCTAACTCCAGTACCAGAAGATCCAATGCCTTCTTCTGACTTCCTTGGACACAGGGCATGTATGTGGTACACATACATATAGGCAGACAAAACATTCATATACATAAAATTAAATAAATCTAAGGGAATGAAAGAAAGAATTATACTGGAGAAGAGCAGTGGGAAAGCAAAAGCATTGTTCATGAAAAAGAAATAAGATCCAGCAACTGTGAAGCTACCTGTTCAATAACAATAAATTAGAATGCTTCTGACTTAATAGAAAGAAGGCAGGAAGACAAATACGTTTGGCCTCACTTCTCCCCTTGATCTTCTTTTGTACATTTTTCAAAAGTCACTGAACTCTTTGAGCTATCCCTGTTGGTCCCACATTTTACTGTTCTTCTGAAGCCATTTATACATGCTGCAGTTAATTTGTTCCCAGTGAGAGGACATTACTCTCTTATTAGAAGCAACTTTGGGGCCCAGGGCAATTGATTTCTTAAGTAGAGTTACAAGAAACACAGAGCCATCAAAACTAGGTTAATCTTGACATGGTAATGGGAACCGTTCATCTATGAATCAGTTCCTCCATTACTCATATTTAAAACTGCGGCCTCATTCCCATCCCAGGAGAGGTTATGGAGGACATACAGCACAATACAAGGCAGAGATGGACTGAGCATAAAATCTAGTTTCTGTCCCAGTTCTATCCCTTATCAACTGTATCACTTTGAAAACATGTTTTAGTCTCTCTAAGCTACTGTTATTTATCTGTAAAATAAAGAAGAACTTAATACACTTCAAACAAAACTCTGATGTTTATTAAATATATGCATCTTGGAAGAATTCCAGGTGGAGTAATTACTTAAATAAATGTAACCTCTTTTGTTAAAATTCCATGTTATCCCCCAGTATCCCTGGGGCTTCTCTGGAGTCTACATCCCATCCTTACTGATTTAAGTAAACATATGAATTGTATTGAGCAATGAAACACGAACAAAAAGACACATGTGACTCCTAGATGGGAAGTTTTAAAGTAAACATGTTCATTGTCATAAGCTTTAGTTTCCAGAGGACAGTTATTTTGTCAGCCTGAGCTTTCTTGATCAGGAAAGGGTGAGTCATCATACCTGATGAATGGTGAAACTTCAGCGTAATACAGAAAATGATAGCAGCGAGCTCCAGCTTTGTTATTATTGAAAATCATTAGTAGCTTATGATTGCTTATTACTGTACAATAATCAGATCTACACAATTTATACATCTATTTTCAGAATTCTCATTATAAATTAGGGAGAAATATAATGCAAATGAATGCAGATGGAAATTAAAATGTAAATCTGTATGAAGTGATTCCCAAAGCAGAACACTGATATTATCGGAGGCTCAGATTTTGTTTTCTGACATTTTTGTGGTGGGGTAAAGACTCTATTATTAAAAAAAAAAAAGACTCTATTATTTGTTACCATCGGTGCATATGAGTTAACATAACATAATCGGTCTGTTCTGATCAGGATTGGCCTGAAGTTACCTGATAATAGTGGACTGAAGTCAGTGTGTGTTATCAAGGCTGACAGGAGACAACTGCCAAGAAGGCAGCAACTTTTTCAGCCACAGCAGTCAACATTACCTTCACTTTGATCAAGAAAATAGATTAAATGGCCACAAAGTAACTGGATAAGTTTGAGATGAGTTTAATTTTTCATTTGATTACTTAAAACCAAACAACCCACACCTAAAACAGGGTTTCTCAGACTACAAAGGTGCTCAAGGTATGCCATCCAGAAGTGTGTTTCTGTTTATCAATAAATACAATTTGCCTTCTAGGAAAACAATGTTTTGTTTTGTGTCAGAAAAACCCCCCCACCATTTTTAGTGAAATCTTTTCAACAAACTTTGGAATCATTCATTCTTCAGGAGGAGAAGGACTCAAAGGCTCTGTTGTCCACAATCAGGATGCAGAGTACGGTAAGTTGTGGCAGCTTTGCTTCATGGGTTTCTCTTCTTTCTGGAAGTAGCATTTCACATAAACATGCTGAGAATAGAGAACTGACCTATTAGCTAGACACATTAACTACAGGAATGCTGAAAAACTAAAGGATAATGCTTCCCAGAAACCGAGAGAAAAATAATATAATGTATCAAAATAAACATGGGGATGCAAAATCAATCATTCTACTTTGAACCTTTCCAAAACTCATCTTTAATTCTTTCTTTAATGAGATGTTAACAAAATTAGCACATTTTTGCATCTCTTATTTATAGTATTCCAGACCTGATACAATGTGCCAGAACATTTATACATAGGTATATTGTATATTGCTTAATTCAAAGTAAACATATATATCTCCTTAAACATGTATCATAACCTATGGCATTCAAAATATTTTTTAACTTTACAATATGGAGTACGTCGTTGTGATCTATAATTTATGCCATTTGGTAACACCACACAAGGCCTTCTTATACCTATCCAGTGGTAACTGAGTGACCATTCATCAACCTCTCTCTTCCCTCTCTCTCCCCAACTCTACCCAGCCCCTAGTAATTACAATGATATTCTCAACTTCTATGAGATTAACTTCCCTTTTTTCAAATTCTGCATATGAATGACATTGTCAGGCACATGTCCCTCTGTCTCTGGTTTACTACACTTAACTTAATGATCTCCAGCTTCATATATTTGGCGGTAAACAGTGGAATATGATCTTTTCATGGGGTAAGGGTGTCTCAGTGTACATAATGTGCCATGTTTTCTTTTTTATAATTTATTTTTTATTTCTTCAAGTTACATCTCAATCCCAATCCCCTTCCTACTCCCTCCTCCTGTCCCACCCTTCCACCTTCTTCCCCCTCAACCCCCCATCCTCTACACTTCTTTTTTTTTTAGTTTAAGGTATATCTTTTTTCCCCCAACAGCTCCCCCTTTCAGTCCAACAAATGGCTCTTTCTCTTACAACAATAAATACAATACAAAACAACAGAAATAAATAGGCTACAATTATGAGAGTTATATGGCTTAGCATACATTCCCAATGTCCAGTCCATATGTATTTGGCACCTGAATTTAAATTCTACTATTTAACCATCTCCATGAGTTTAAAGTTCTATATCTAACTCAGCTTTCATACTAACTTGCCTCACAATTTTAAAAACATCTTCTTAGATCCAGAACACCCTCTCGATTCCTAAACAACTCAAAATTTAACTATGAGACTCTAGCTATCCATTCTTCAACCACCTCAGAGACCTGAGAGGGATAAATATATGATTATATAGGAAGTGCAGGGCCTGCAGCTTCCAAAACTAAGAAATGACATACCTGTGGCTGCCTGTACAGTTCCCATTTTCTCTCCATACATTACAGCATCAATCTTCAGCCGTTTGGCCCCGTTTCTCTGACAGACATTGATTGTAGAGCAGGAATTATGAAGGACTTACCTACCCTGTCTTGGCAGAGCTAGGCTGTCAACTTACCTGCTTCCAAGTTTTGTCCTTTTTGGACAGCATTCTATCTACAGTTGAAGCAAGAGGTTTTTCTTGCCAAGAGATAGGCTTGCCACTAATTCAACCATCTCACAATGGAGATTCTTTGATGCTCATTTTCTACTTGGAGTAGAATGGGGGTACTGTTAGGAGCTGACATGTCTCAATATAAAAAAATCTTAAGTTAAGAAAACATCTTTGAATGCCATATTCTTCAGATCTCTTGAGGTTTTTGAAGATGCCCTATCTATCTCTTATATTTAGATAAGCAAATGTTGCTTGTCTCTTAGCAACTTGATTAGTGAGTAGCTTAGAAAATAACTGTGATAGACTGTCATAGTAACTAACAAAATGACACGCTTGCATGACTATTAGTTTGCATTTCTTAATTATCCTAAACATGTTTTTTTTATCTAGTGACTTAAACAGTTTACTATCATTTCTTGGCTGATGTGAACAATGTTTCACTGTTCAGTAAAGTGTATCCCCCCCTTTTTTCTTTAAAGAAACTAATTTCATTTTCTTTGAATGATCATTTGTGGTACTGATGCATTGTGTAGTGTTCTGTTTTTAATGTTTCAAAGGGCCTGCACTTGTTTTCTCTAATGATCAGAGCCAATTTAATTTCCACCATTTAAAACAGTGTGTCACGCTTTGTCCACATCCTCATGCATACTTGTATTTCATGTTTTTGATAACGGCCAACTTGTAGGGGTTAGATAAATTAGATTTAGAAAATATATAGGAGTTTCTGATACTGTCTCTTAATTTGGGGCCTGAAGAGCATTATCAGCATGAAGTCAGCAAAAACAGGAAAGACTCAATAGACTGAAAAACATGAAAGACTCAATAGACTGAAAAACAAGGTTGAAGTCAGGAAAACAGAAAAGACTTAATGGACTTGAAGAAACAAAGTATCTGTAACCGAAGTTTTAAATTATTATTTAACACTTATTTATTTATTACTTGCTAAATTCACTTATAACAAACACCAACAATTTCTTAACTATTAATCCTATAAATTCCTACAACCCCTTTAACCTATCCACTAAACCTATTGATAATTATAACAACTACTTTCATAACCTTTTAGAATGATACAGTCTCTGGGGCAGGTCCTCAGTCGTCAGGAATACAGTCTTTGTTGTAGATTCTTTAATGCACTTAGCAGTCCTTTTTCTGGATCTCTCAGATGCAGGTTCGTCAGGGTAAGTTGGTTATTGCAGTCTCACCTTAAATAAGGCTTCATGCTTTCTTCTCTGTGGGAGACCCCAGCCGTCTGCAGGCCAACTTACTTCTTTTGAATCAGGAACTCAGCTGCTCTGCCTCAGTCCTTAAAGTCAGGCACCGTTTCCTTTAGGCCACTGTTTGGACAGATCAAACCCCTATAAGCAAAAGCTGAACCACAGGGTCCAGTCCTTGGCCTTTTGGTGTCTTGCTCAGGCTTTCTTTGCTCACCGGCTTCTTTCTGCTTCAGGGAGAGAGCTGGCCATCAATGGCCAGCCCTTTTTTCAGCAGGACTCTTGGAGCTCTCTAGCATCAGGGGCCTCTTCTCTTCTGGGCTCCACGCACTGTCCTCAAATAGGAGGAACTCTGTTTCAGCTTAATTTGGGCTCCACCCACTTAGCAGCTGAAAACAATGTCAGGCCAGATACTTTGTTTCTTCAATTCTATTGAGTCTTTCCTGTTTTCCTGACTTCAAACTTGTTTTTCAGTCTATTGAGTCTTTCCTGTTTTTGCTGACTTCATGCTGATAATGCTCTTCAGGCCCCGAATTAAGAGACAGTATCAGAAACTCCTATATATTTTCTAAATCTAATTTATCTAACCCCTACACCAACTTTTGTGGGTAAGATGATATTTCAGTACAGTTTTAATTATATTTCCCTGATGATAAAAATAAATGCATAAGCGTGTTGGGCATTTGCATATTTTGTTTGAAAACTGCCTAGTCAGATCTTAACTGTGTTTTTATTGTTATTATTATTTTATAATTGTGTTTTCGAGTTTCATTTATGTTCTGTATATTAAGCCCTTGTCAAATGTTTTCTTATTCTGTGATTTTTTTTCAATCATACAAGTGTTTCCTTTTTATTATTATTAATTTATTTATTTCTTCAAGTTACATCCTGATCACAACCCCTTCCCTCCTATTCACCTGGTCCCTTTTAACTTTGTAATTTTATGTAGTCATATTTGCCTATTTTTGTTTAATTTTCTATGCTTTGGGGTTAGAGCAACTCTTTTTTCTTTTTTTAATGTTTATTTATTACTTCAGGTTACATCTCCATCACAGTCCCCCCCCTCCACCCCTCCTACTCCCACCCTCTCACCCTTCCACCCTTCTCCCACCTATCCTACTCATCTGGTGTGGGCAAGTGCTGTAGAAGCCTTGTGAACTCCATATTAGAACTCCCTGCCCCCCCCCGCGCCCCTCCCCCCGCCGCCTGGCCTCTTGGCTGGGCAGTCTGCTGGACACTCAGGGTACAGCATCTACATCTCAACCCAGAGCAGTAAGGCAGTTATGGACCATTGTGTGCTGCCCAAGGGAGGGGGCTACAATGGACCACAGAGCATCTGACAGACAGGCACAAGGTGATCTTGAGAACACCCCTGAGAACAGCTTGCGAGGACCATACCACACTCTTGACACCCTAGCTACAGGGAAAGTATTAGAAGTCCCACCAACCAAGGCAGGCTGCTCTGAAACACAGTGTTCTGCACAGGGAAAAGGCAGCAGAGTTTCCTCTGAGTCCAAGTGCTAGATCAACTCTTTTAATCATTATATACCTAATGAAGTATGCAGTCTATGGGAAGACTCTGCCTGAAACAGATGAGTTTAGAAGATATAATCTATAGACATACATAGGTTGTACTTGCCCCTGTTCTGTGGTTCTTAAACTTCAATCCTTGCTAACGACATTCCTGAGCTCTGCCTCCAAAATCTCTGTTTTGGTTCTTCTTGTGAAGGGTGAGAATTTGCATTTCCAACAGATCCCACTATGTGCCAACATTCTTCCTCTGGAGGTGGCTGAAGGTGGATCTCAACTCCTCATGTTCATTTCGTTTTAGTATTCTGGCTGTCCAGAGTATTGGCATATTTTTGATTCCCTGGTCTTTTGCTGGCTTTCTAAGGAGTGAAGCTGCTACTTTGTACTTCTGTGGGAAGTGAAATTGTCAGTATGTTCTGTGTACATTGAAATATTATGCATTCCTGAGTAAAAGCCAACTTCAACTTCCTTCTTCATTTTGTCTTCTTCTCTGCCCGAGTCCCAAGGTCATGTTGATTTGACACACAATTTGCACATGGCTTGTTGCTGAGAAACAAGAACTAAGGAAGTCAGATGATGGAAAGTTTCCTACATTACCTAGATGTCAATGTTATTCTTATTTCTTCTCTGGAACCCAACTCACACTAGAATCAACCATGAGTGAAGTGCTGATGACTGGGAGAGGAGAAATTAGTTGTTGAGAAGGGGTGTGTGAGGTCAGGATGTCAAAGTTGGACCTCAAACCTATCTTATGCCCCACTCTCTCCAAGGGTCAAAACATCAATGTTGTTTTTAATTAATAATTAAATTATACACCAATTTAGATAGGAACTCACAAAAGGAAGTTTAAAAATAAGGTTTTTGGTTTGTTTAGCAAGTACAAAACTTTCATAATTGAAGCTGGGGAAATAATTGGTGGCTATGGGGTAATAGAGTATTATAAAATGTCATACATCTTTGTTCAGTTAGTAATTCTCTGTAACTAATGCCATGACTCTTTGAGAAATTGCTTACTCTCTTTAGCCAGTAGTCTTTTTTATTATTAATTCTATAAAAAGGACTGGGCATGTAGTTCAGTAATAGAATGCCTGTTTACCACATGCAAGAGCTTGGGCTCATATAATCAGCACTGAAAGTAAAACTGATAGAAAAATCATACAATTTTTGTTAGGATTAAACTATACAATTCATGTAGAATGCATACATGCATGCATGCATACATACATACAAGCATACATACACCTTTTTACAAGTAACTTATTTTATATTGTGGGTATGAGTGTATGTATACACACATGTTTTTATATGCACCATGTGTGTTACGTGATGAGTTTGGAGGCCAGAAGAGGGTATTGAATTCCCTAGCAACTTGAGTTATGCATGTTTGTGAACTGCCATGTCTATTCTTGGAACCTATGTCTCTACAAGTATTATTAACCACTAAACCATCTTTATAGCCCATTATAAAAATAATCTTTTTCTTTTTTAAGTTATATAAAGGCAGGTTTATTGGATACGAGAGGGGAAGAGAAACAGCATGCACATGCAGAGAGAGAGAGAGAGAGAGAGAGAGAGAGAGAGAGAAGAGAAGAGGAGAAAAGTGGAGGGGAAGAGGCACAGAGGGGAGAGAAGAGAGAGAAGGGGAGAGGAAGAGAGAGAAAGAGAGGAAGAGAAAGGAATAGTAAAAAATAATCTTAAACAATTCAGTTCTTCTTATTTCTAAAACCTCATTAACATAATAATACAGTTTAGGGTAATTGATGTTTATGGATAATTGTTCTGTGTTTATAATTACTCTTTTTTCCTGCAGAAAAGCAACAATCACATTATTTTAAAAGATTAGAAGAATGTAATTCTTACAATTAAACATTCACTAAATATATAAATGTATTGACTTCATTAAAATATGTTAATGAAAAGTTAGTTGATTACAGAATATAATTTACGTAGAAAATTCAATATAATTAAAAAAATTGAGACAGGGTTTTTCTTTGTAACCCTGGATATACTAGAACTCACTGTGTAGACCAGGCTGGCCTTCAACTTGTAGAGATCTGCCTGCCTTTGCCTCCCAAGTGCTGGGATTAAAGGTGTTTGCCACCACTGCAACAACCTAAAATATTTTAATGTTGATTCTGTTTGCATCTTACCAACCTATATACACACATAGTATCTACCACTATCATTCTATGGAACATAATAAATGATATATTATGTTAGTCTTTTTGAGATAGATAGGTGATCTTCAAAAACCTCAAGAGATCTGTAGAATATGGGATTCAAAGATGTTTTCTTAAGATTTTTTTCATATCAAGACATGTCAGCTCCTGACAGCACCCCGTATTCTACTCCAAGTAGATGATGAGCATCGAAGAATCTCCAATTGGAGATGGTTGCATTAGTGGCAAGCCCATCACTTGGCAAGAAAAATCTCTTGCTTCAACTGTAGACAGCATGCTGTCCGAAAAGGACAAAACTCGGAAGCAGTTAAGTCCACAGCTTAGCTCTGCCAAGACAGGGTAGGCAAGTCCTTCCTAATTCCTGCTTTATAATTAATGTCTGTCAGAGAAACAGGGCCAATATGCTGAAGATTGATGCTCTTCTTCAGAGGGTATGGAGAGAAATTGGAAACTGTACAGGCAGCCAGTTGTCTGTCATTTCTTAGTATTGGAAGCTGCTGGCAGTATATAATCAAATATATTTATCCTTCTCAGGTCTCTGATGTGGTTAAAGACTAGATAGCTGTAGTCTCATAATTAAATTCTGAGTTGTTTAGGAATTAAGAGGGGGTTCTGGATCTAAGAAGATGTTTTCAAGATGGTTATGCAAGTTAGGATGGAAGCTGAGTTGGATATAGAACTTTAAACTCATGGAGATGGATGCATAGTAGAATGTTAAAGTCAGTTGCCAAATATGTATGGACTGGACATTGGGAAAGTATGCTAATCCTTATAATTTTCATTATTGTAGCCTAATTATTTTTGTTGTTTTGTATTATATTTGTTGTTATAACAGAAAGAGCCATTTGTTGGAATGAAAGGGGGGGGCTGTTGGGGGAAAAGATATACCTTATAGTTAAAAAAAAAGGAAGAGAATGGGGGGAGTGTGAGGGGAAGAGGGTGGGAGGGTGGGACTGGAGGGGGGAGTAGGAAGGGGATTGTGACTGGGATGTAACTTGGAGAAATATAAATAAATAAATAAATAAATAAATAAATAAATAAATAAATAAATAAAATACATTTAAAAATAAAAAGGAATGTCTATCTACAACATATGCCAGTTTAATTAAAAAAATTAACTTGCGAATCAAAGACTATGCTTAGTTTGCACTGGAAGCATGAGTCCAAAGCAAACTTGAAGTTTAAAAAAGTATATTTTACTTTAGGGAGTTTTTATAGTTGCTGTTAGATATAAAAGATTTAGAAAATATTTTATCTGATTATGTCGTGGTTATTTCTGCTACAACTGAAAATACAAGATATCATTACACTCAACATAAAATTACATATTCTACTTCATGAACTAACATAATTACATAAAGTAGACAGAAAAATTCCAGTGTTATGAAGTTGTATGTTTATATTTAAGCTTGCCAATCTTTCTTAACTAAAACTTCAAGCCTCTATGATTAAAGGCCCATGGTAGTTTTCATAGATGGTTATAAAAAAGTGTGAATACCACAAACATCAGATTAAGTGTATACTTTTCACAATAGGTTTATTTCCAGAGGAGACTTTGGAGACAGTCATTCTCCTGGCTTATTCTTGGGCTACAGTCAGTGTGATATGAACAGACATTGATGCCTCAGAGAACAACTTGGGATTCTCAGACACTGTGCCTCAGTCAGTTCAGAGAGTTCTCACCTCAAATTCTGAGGAGAATGAATATTGGAGGAGCAAGCGAGGCTGTAAGGGATATGAAAAGAAATGCAGAAATTGTTCTTTAGATTTTATTCTTGAGTTTGCTAGGCTTACCATTGTGACTAGTTCAGAAAGTAAAAATGAAGTTATCTTCTATTTACCATTAATTTGTACTAGTTTTTCTATAGGTTACAATAGAATACATATTTTAAAAATTCCCTAGGAAACATGTATGAGCCATAGCTTTGGGGTGACCACAAAAATCCCTAATTCTCTTCTGCCTTATACTTCTACCCCTTCTACTTGAGTATTAGATAATTCCATATGGATATCCTCAGGTGTCTGAAATTGTTTAGTTCCTACATGGTATTATCATCAAGAAGAAATCAATAAAACATAGATGGAATACATCCAAAGTTATCTAGTAACCTTAACAGTTCTTGATTTAAGGAGACTTCACATGTGTGAGTAGTTGTCAGAAAACCACAATGAGCAGTACAGTAACTCTGGGACCCAGAATTAGTAACAAGTTAGCTGTTAGCATCACAAACCTGAAAGGAAAAAGAGATGAAATGTTTTTGGAATTCAAAAAAAAAAACAAACCAGATTTATCTAGAAATTTCCACAGTGATAGAATGTTAATGGAGAAAAGAAAGCCCAGGATGATACCCTGAGGGATTTGAAAAGAAATCTCCCTTATGTGCAATTTTGTTCCCCATTGGATACACCCAACTGAAATCCTACGGTCAGGAAATCTGTATTATGTGCATAGCAGTGGAGAGAGATGGGAATTCTGAAGATGAAACGACACACTGGACTTTCAACATTAGTCTCATTCTCTTTTGTTCAGGGTTTTCCTAATGTCACCATCGTTGAACTATTGACACAAATCAAAAGCTTATTTTTAATCAATATTCTTAAAACAATCCATGTAACCTCAACTCTATATAAATATTTAATCATAAATTCCTTTCCATTTTATATGTTATTTGTGAAGGACATCTGTTTTCTCACACCGCATCTAACCTTTCTCCTGCTAGTAACCATCTATCATTATATAAATATAAATGTATATATACATATTTATATATATTCCATCCTATTTGTTTCTTTGTAACATTTATCTCTTCTCAGAAATTAACTTGTATACTTTTTATTTTTGTAATTTAATTCTTATTTTTGTTATTTAAAATTATTTATGTCTATACTATACGCTAAGTATATTCATCCTGCCATTCCTCCTTTTTCTTCTACTACCTCTCTTTAATCTTCTTTTTCTCCAAGACTGTCGTATTTCTACTTTTATGGTGTATGTACAACAGAACTTCATGTGTACAATCCTTGTGTAATCCTTTATTTTTAAAATATTTGAGGGGCTTGTTTAGATCTGATGTGCTCAAAATTGTACTTCTAATTCTTAACATGCTACTTGGTGCATAGAATGTGCTCAGCAAATGAGTGTTGAATAAATTAATCACTGTAGATGTTTAATTTTTATTAGATCAACATTGCAGTACATTTTAGAGATAAGTCTTAGACTTTTTGGGCCCATCGTTTACATTTTTTTGCTAGTTCATTTTTATTCATTCATACATCTGGTCAGTTTGTTCCTTTGTTCAAAATTGCTTAATGTGTGAATGTTTTCTGGTGAGACATAAAAGTATCTATTCATCCCAGATAGGACATGAACAACAGACCAAAGAAAGGATTTGGTGAAAGAATGAGTTTAGCTAGACTTATTTACAAAAACACACGTGAAGGTATATTTACAGAAGCATAAGTAGCTTATAGCCAACTACACCACTAAGGAAAGAAGTCTCCCTCCAAGCAATGGTTACATATCTATTCTCACTTGGGGAGCGATGGGCTTTATAGTCCTCTCCTCTAATAACTGTTAATTGTCTACAAGTCCCTCCAAGAGCATGGTCCAGGGCCCCATGACTGAAAGCCATGGGCCTAATCTTGTACCAGTGGCTTTTGAGAATATCTGCTGACCGTTCAAGTAGGAAACAGCCATGGAAGGTCTAGGGGATGGAGCTCCAAAACACAGTGTTATAGCACTCTGTACCCTTCCAAATGAAGAAATCTACTCTTCTTGCAACTCTGCTGCGAATGTATGCTGTGTACTAAAGAATGGAAACCACAGACACAGTAATCAAGGAATTGCAGTTCACTGTGAAAAGCAACAAAGAAACAGTTACATTGAGATATTTAGGGATCTAAGTCACAAGAGAACCAAGTTTAGGGGAGACACTAAGCAAGGGTCCTTGACCCAGTGCAGGGAGGCATGTTTCTAAAAGGTATTCCCAAAGACAGAAGAAGTGATGGATTAGAAAAGGGAGCATGTCATTGGAGAGCCCTCAAGCAACATTTATCATAATTCTTTAGTCTTCAGTTTAAGGGCCGTTTGGGTTTCAAACATCTAAACATCTCAAATTCTAGGTATCCTGTTCTTGAGACCAGCAACTTCAAATTTTCTAAAGTGTTTGATGGTTTGTCCTTCTACAGTTGCTCTGTCTTATTTTTCTTCTGATCTGGAAGACAAGATTCTGCTTTAGTAGCAATACAATGACTCCTAACAACATTCTGCTGTGTAAATAGATTAGTGTCTTACTCAGCAATCATAAGAAAACTGCCCTCCTGCAGTATATGGGCAGTAATACAGAGACTCACAAGTGGACAATGTTGAGAAAGTAGAGACTTTAGAACATTCAGTCCTACATGGGATGTCTTCATTTAACCCCTCAGGGTTCAGGGAACTAGGCAAAAGAGAAGACAAAAAGATTTTGGAGCCAGAGAGGATGGATGCGCCCATTTCTTCCAGACTCCACAGGACTGATGTGTGTGAGTAGTGGTAGAGACTGTGAAAGTATGAGCAGGACTTGCACAGGGTTCCAGCACTGAGAGGAGGAGGAAGGCAAAATTTCTCATCCCTAATCAAGAAGCTAACCCCCATGATAGCTACTTGGGGGGGAAAAAAGTCTCATATTTTGCAAGCTTCCACCTCCTTCACTTGCTGATTGGTTTAATAAAAATCTGATGGCCAATAGGCAGGAAGTGGAGGGAGGACTTTCTAGGCAGAGAGAGGGTCTCTGGGACAAGAAGTAGATGTGAGAGATTACCAGTGTGACACAGGAAGGAACAACATGCCAGGGCTAAGAGTAAATAAAGAACTAACCACATGGCAGGTTGAGGACTAGAATAGTTGGGCTGAGCTATCAGAGAGTCTGCCCAGCTAAGACTTGACTTGTAAATATTAATAAGTCTCTGGGTTTTTATTTAACAGTTTGTGGGTCCAAGTAAGTCCTACTATAAGCAGCCTAGAAAAAATTACAGAAAATAACATTTTAAGTATGTCTTTATTGTTATAGAATTTCATGATGATTAATCAGCAAAAAATTTCACAAAATGTATCATTATTATAGTGAACATTGATTTTTCTCAGCCAATGGATATTAAGACACCAAATTAAAAGTAAAACTCATTACTAAATTATAAAATTCATAGGATGTCAGTTTTTATTTTTACAAGTCATCTAACCAAATATGCTTAATATTAATGATGTGTTTTATGATTGGACGCTAAGCAAATAACAAAAGTATTCAACATTCCCATTAGCATTTCAATTTTATCAACTTAATGGGAAAGAATAAAATTGTTCAGAAAAATGCCTATATTAATGATGATGAGTCATATTATGAGAGAAGTTGGTATTTGCACTGATAATGTTCAAGCAAAAATATCACCTTTTAGATAACATCTTTTACCTTTAAAGGAAATATTATCAACTAGCTTTGATACCACTACAAGTATTTAATCAAATATTTTTATGAAAATAGAACAGACTCATGATGATTATGCTATATTACAGTTCCATGCATTGTTGTATATAATGACCCATATCGTCAAAACCACCTTAAATTGTATTATTGGCAAATGTAATTTTTCCATTGGTTGGCTACAAAGACTTGCAGTTGATACTGATCTGTGATTTACTAGATGATGACACCTTCAGTTATTTCGATGGATGAAGGATCTCTTTTTTTACTTGATATCCTATCAAAAATAAGACAAGAATGTTAATATGCCAGTGTCAGCTCCTTATAAATGTGCATGCTTATATTTGGGGAAGAAGTATTTGCTGAGAAATGGGAATAATGAAGTTTCTGAATGTAAAGTTTCAAAAGTGGAATTTTCTAAGACTTTCTAAGGACTATTACATATTTTTCCCATGGTTTCCAAACAATCTTATTTAATGGCATATTTTCAAGTATGTAAGTTTTAAGGTATATGTTTCTCGAAACTTATTTTAAGAGAGGGTATTTTAATTTAGTATGACTATATAAAGCATGTGTGAAACTCTTCATATTATCTAAGGGTAAGCATCCACTGTGATTAGACTCTCGTCATGTATATGTGATTTAAATCTGACAGGGGTATTCTCTATTCTAGACTGAAGGTAAAGGAGGTTTTATGTTGATGATGTGTATTTTATTCTGTTCTGTTTATGATACTTTTGATTTTAGCACTTTTTAAATTCTGGGTTTTATTATATAGCACAGTAAGTTTTAAATTAAGTGGAAATGATTTTTACTTAGTCATATGAATAATTTACATTAAATATATTCATTATATCTGAGGCTTAGTGCTAGAGCTCTTGCCCAGCATGCAGTAGGCTTCTTAAGTTCAATCCCCAGTGCCACAAAAAGCAAAAACAAGCTGGTAAATACATATTAGAGTAAATTCAAGATTCTTTATATAATAATAACAACATCCTATCTCCAGAGGTGAATAAAAGTGCATTTTTTTCTCAAGCAAAAAAAAAAAAAAAAAAGAGGCTGAATTGTGGCTACTTCATGGAGAACTCCAACACATTGTGTATTTGTGGTGTAGTTTTGTACAAGAGGCCTCATGAGCCTATTTAGCCAAAATGAACTCGGTATGCATGTGGCTAAAAAGAAAATATCCAATTATGCCAATTATGTATAGGTTTTCCTGGGAGGGCAATATGTGTTCCTTCAAAACAGTGTTCTTGTCATGAAATATCTAGACAAGCAGAATAACTGTGAGGCGCTTTAAATATTTTAAGCCATATAAAGAAAGTTAATTAACTGTGCATTTCTCCCCTTAGAATTTGACTTCAGTTATTTGTACTTCAAAAAGTATATTGGAACCCATAGAATATCTTTTTAGACAATGTGTAAGGTCTTGGAGAAATCAGTTTGTTTTGGTACGGTTTTGATAGATGTTAAATTAAATGTTTAGAAAATGTTAAACATTTAGAGGAGTTAAAGCCAAGAAGTAGATACATTTTTTTAAACCTTCGTTGCATTTAAAAATAAATGAATTTGAGTGTCCTTAGCTAAAGCACCCATTATTCATGTACGTATCCCCTTGCTATAGCTGTTTACATCCTCATTTTAGATTTTTATAATACCTTCCTAGTTCTCAAGACCTATAATTAGATTTCTTAGCTTGCTTCTGGGACAGCAATATGTGTACATGTACTGTTCATTTGATTGAGCAAAAGAGGAACACATGTAATGATATATGATATATAATACTCAAATATACTTGTGAATTTATGTATAATGAATGAGCAAATGAAAATGATATTTTACATGAGGTTGTCTTTTTAAATTAAAAATAAGTGAGTTATTTATTTTTTAATACTAAATAAGTTAAAATAACATTCAGAGATTTAAAAATGGACATATTCTGTCAATGAAAGCAGCTAAGGTAAGGAAAAGGACTTGCAAAGAGTACATTAATATCATATGGTGGCAGTTTTAATAGGTATGACATGAGGCCTCATTGAATATGTCTTTCAATAAAAATATATTAAAACTTAAAACATGTCAATCAATGTATAAGAAGTTATAGTGATGAATATGTCTTCAAGTGAATGTAAGTAAATTATACAATATGTGACTTATGTGAGTTGATCAGTTTTCAAAATAATGTGAACCAGAAAACTCACTCACAGTTCAGTTTGTTGTAGGAAAATCCAGGTATAAGACTGATAAATAGTTTAATTGGAAGGAACTCATAAACTCATAATCCATATGTACCTGTAAATGCATATACAACCAATAACCTGTGTTCGCATTTCCCTTACATGGAAGACTAAAATTATTGTCTCCATAGACCTATCCCACATAAAGCCATATTTAATATCTTCATTCCATGGTCCTGATTTTGTCCATTCACTCCCTCTAAGTTATATTCACTTACCTCAGCCTGAGCACCACCAAGAAAAGAATTCCACAGGTAACTGCCATGCACACAACAGCATAGATTAGTTCTCCTGGGAAGAAAAGTATAAATATTTTTTATTTCTTCAGATTAAGGGATGAGATAAGAGCCATTCTCAAGCCTTTCTAGCTCATTCTGATCTCTCACTGGCTGGCTCAACTCAGCTGTTCTGGTCCAAACTCCTCTACAAGCTGACTGATTCAAACTGGCTTCTCTTAGCTTCTGACTGAATTGCTCTACTTGGCCTCAAACTAGTTCTGGCAATATGTTTTAATCTTCTTTCTAACTCCTTCCATTCTCTGGCTCATTTTGTCTTCACCTGTGTCTAGCTTGTTCTCTCTGCAACCTGTCTCTATAAAACTGTCCTGGTAATCAGCTCTTGGTAAAAACAAAACAAAATAAAACAAAAACCCACCATTGAACCAAATGAAACTCAAAACCCTTCTCTCTCTTCTTGCACTGTTCTTAAGTAGCTTCTCTTTCCTCTCCTCATGAGGATTGGGCACACCCGGGCTGGAGAGATGGCTGTTAAAGGCTATGTTCCCAACCAAAAATATAGGAGAATTGGGCACATCTTATCTCTGACTCATTCTATCAAATTTTTATATGATTTGTCACTTTTTCTGTCCCTCAATTAAATGTCACTTTCAAACATGGCTGCTTCCTTCTATAAGCGAAAGCAGTTAAAGGTGTGTACTAAAGGCATGTCTGTATTCCAGCCAGATCATACTGTAATTCAGAGTGTATCTGCATTCCAACCAGATCACATAGACCTAGAAGATCTTTAGAGTGATCCCTTGCCAGAGTAGCCATGTTGCTGTATTCAAATTCCTCTACAGAAAAGATTAGAAATTTGCTGGAATTGTTAATGTGGATGAAGGAAGCCCAGGATGCTTCTTCAATCCTACCTAAAGAACTACAGGCAATTAAGGAATGTTGAGAGCTGGGGAAATGTTAATCCTCAGGGAAGAGTGCAGATTGGTTATCCTATATCAAATGGTCATTATTGAAAATATACATATAAGTAACCTACAGACTGAAGCTACATTAGAAATATGTGTATATATACTTACATGCATATATCAAGAATTAATGAGTAAAGAGGCCATGAATTTGAGGGAGGGAAAAGAGGGCTATATGGGAGGGTTGTGAGGAAGTAAAGAGAAGGAGAGATTATGTGATTTTATATTATTATTTCAAAAAATGAAATAATTTTTTAATTCACTGGATTTTTAAAGACAATAAGCATTATTTTCATAGATAATTTTTAACTGACCTTTGAAGGGAGAATTGAATCCAGTCAAAGTAATTTCCTTTGAATGCTTTCTTTTATATGAGGAAATGTCTTTGACATTAGGAGTTTGATAATCTGAAAGAAAATAACAAAAATGATATTGAACTGTTTAAACTTTTTGGCTTTATCAAATTGTTATAATTTGTTTCATATTATATTAAATGACCAGAATCCAATTCTGTGCCACCATTTTCGTAAGTCCAATGATTTATATAAAAGTGAGTATGCCAGATCTTTAATAACTTGTCCCTGCCATGTTTGATCAGCTAATTGCATTATGGAAATCTTTTCCCTATAAACAAAAAGACCCTACTTTATAGGATGACTCACTGACTCTTGCACAAGGAGGAGAGAGATAGAAGACAGTAATTTCAGGCTTCCCATTTGAATATTGAAGAAGATAATCACTTCTTTACACAAGGGATTAATTCAATGTGTTTTAAAGACACCATGTTTTCCAAAGAGCCACCCATAAATAGCTTTCTACAAAGGAAAGTCTCAAAACATGCTGGTGGCCCGCTCTGCTCAGACCAGAAACATGGCTGCTTTAGTTCCACTGTCATGTTTCCTCTGCACTCTCACCATCCCCCCCCCCCACCAATTTCTGCTTCAGTTTCTGCTGTTGAGACTGGCCTTCACCTTCTGAAGGACTACTGTTGGCATCTCTGGGGACATAGGTCTTCTTGGGCACCTCTGAGAATACAGTCCTTCCAGATGTCACTTGCCTCAATACGCTGAAAGGCATGCTTCTTTGTGGCCAGGTCAAAAAAAATATATATATAATATATATATTCCTGTGGTGTATATTATTTTCATTGGCTTTTCCCCTTCAAGAATATGAAGTCCTGATGATAAACTAATGGATCTATTATAGCTGATTAATCATATATAGCATCAACTGAATTCCACAGAAATAAGAATGCAAAACAAAATACCACACCAGCAAATTTTTTTGGTGACTTAGATCAGCTTGGAAGCACTTAAGAAATGGGGGAATAAAGAAAAGCCTCCACATAGGGAAGCTTCGCTGTTGTCTGTTATAAATTGTTTCATTTACTTTGGGACTTAGAAATATAACAATGACTAACTCTGGTTTTTAAAACAATATTACAATTCATCAAGACTGGGAAATTTATACCCAAAGACAACCAAGTGCAAGGCTTTCAGAAAGAAGGGAGGTAAGAAGATATAATGCTAAGGATTGCAGCCAGTCTTCACTCCATGCAGCCTGTTGTCAGGCATGTAAGCTCTACATTATAACCACCAGTACATTAGAAAATTCAGTAACAGAAATTTCTGGATAGAACAGGAAGAAGCTCCAATAAGAACCAAAATATGTAAGCAAGTATTTGACATTAGAAAGTTATTTTCAGGAACTCTAACCTTAATACATTTAAATCATTTTTAGTTCATTTTTATCTCCAGATCTTAACAGTTGAAAAATACACCTCATCATAATGCAAAATTAATAGGTGTATAACTTGGGCATTTGGGCTTATGAAACAAATTTTATTATTTGTGTTATTACACTGACCCATTTATACTAATGGTCCTTGACAGGGAGAACTAATTTTGATCAAGTGGAACATACAGGCTTTCATTGAAACAAGAGATAACACAATTATATATAAAACACATAGCAATATGAAAACAAATAATTCTTTAAAAATTTTATGGTATTTTGGTAGTTTTAGGCACACATTCACAGACTTGTTGCAAATACATGTACACAGATACACTGGCTGGGTATTCAAATGATATTAATTTCCTTCTGCAAATTCTATTCCTGGGGATGCTTGTTTTGATTAAATATCACAGTTTAACTCATCTTTGCATGTGAAAAATCTATGCAAATTATTCCATCTTTTGTGTATAGAACTAAGATAATTACTAAGTGGCTAGAAAAATAGAAGAAACATTTCATTCACTAAGTTTTATTCCCACAGTAACCATGAACAAAGTCTGAAAGGTTAGTGATATAAATATTAGCTAGGGTATCAGGAAAAATATATCTTCCAGTCACTATGGTACTTAAACATTGCAGCCTGGCAGGACACTGAGTGTCAGCAAGAAAGGTTAGTGTTACTGAAGGTTTCTTGGCTACTGAAACCCAGTGGATAGTCTTCTTTAACTTTTATAAGTAGTGAGGTTGTAGTACCACAAAACCAAAGTTGCTAGGGTTGATAGTTATCCTCAGTCCCATATCATCTGTCTTCTTAATCATAATCTACATTTTAGAGAAATTAAATGTCTTATTATATTATAAAATCTCTGTACATTTGATGGTAAGTCTAGATTTACTTTAAAACTCTGCCAAGAGTAAATGTAAATAATATTCCCTCCACAAATATGAAAGTTTCTATTTTTTGTCTTTCAGAGTTCTCAGAGACACTAGAGATGAGTCCTTAATCCCATGGACCTTTCAACACTGTGTATAATAGTCCTACTGCCTAATGTCATCACTAGGCGACTATGTCTCAGGAAATCTTCTCATCCCTCTATTCTCATTCTTTCCCCAGTAATATAGTTTTAGCTATCTTCAGAAAATTCCATGACATGCCATTCAAGTATCAAGAATCAAGTATCAAGGATTTCATGCAAGCTGTTACACGGAAATTATTTTTTTCAAGACTACTTAAATTCATCCTGCCATTTTCCCTTTACTTTCCACTATGTGTTCTTCCTTCTATCTTTCACGTCTAGATGCCAGAGTTGCATAAAATTTAGTACCAAAAGATGGTTTTAGATAAATTGCAGAATGCCCAGCTGTCTTCTTTCATATTTGTCTGCATATCATATGACTATCAGCAACACCACACTAACTGTAGATTTCTTCATATGAAGTTAATTTGTTTCATTGTATTTTTTGACACAGTAAATGATTCAACCATTCAATATCATTCAGACAATCTACAAAGAATCCTTCCTTTTCCTCTTTTTCTCAGTTAGGTGCTGTAGAGGAGGTATTGGGCGGCCCCCTGAGCAGTGCTGGAGAGCCAGCCCTGCTGGTGCAGATGAGGGAGAGCCAGAAGGCCAAGCAGCTCAGCTGCCACCCAGGCTCAGAGCCAGGGCTCTGAATTGGCCCACCCCAAAACATATATCATCTGCAAATGGTTGGGACATGTGAAAGGGACAGTCCTGCTGATCCAAAACTGTAGGATCTCCATGACCCAGGGCATCAACAGGATAACTGGGAGGAGACCCTCTGAGGATTCAATATTAATGATGTCACAGAAGCCCGAGGTCTTGACCAGACCAATGACTCATTGCAATGAACATTTGCAAGTGAAGATGTGTGGACAGAGAACACACTGTAAGATACACTGTAACATGCTACAGCTTCCATGATGACATGTATCTATGCTTTGGGTTTTTGTTTGTTTGTTTTTTATTTTTTGTGGGGAGTTTGCAAGGGCGAAGGGAAGTTATGGGGGACAGGGAGATGAGTGGGACTGGGGTGCATGATGTGAAACTCACAAAGAATCAATCAAACGTTAAAAAATATGAAGTTCTCATGGTAGTTTATCATGGGGTCCAAAAACAAAATCTTGGAGAGCAATGGTATATGTAACTGGTATTTATATTTTACACATTTTATATATTTGTATATTAGGGGTGAGTATAGAATATTCATTGAAGATTCTTATTTTTTAAACAGTCAATGGAAATCAGGAAGATACTACATTACAATGTTTTCTGTCCATGAATGTAAATACTAATTTAAAATCTTTTTGTTTATTAAATACACATATACATAACATCTGTCACATGATTTCTCTTGTTCTTAGCCACTTTTGTACAAGATTCTATTCTCTTTGTCCCTGGAACCAAGCAAATTGATCATTTGATCCCATACTGCAACTTCCTGTTTTATAGCAAACTAGGGGATGCAAAGAGTTTTAAATAGTATTTTGACAAATTTGTAAGTATTCAAACTGACCTCTACATTTATATAAAAATTTTAGGATTCATTATTACTTTAAACTTAGGGAATCAACTAGAAAGTGAATTACTAACTTTTCAGCAGGAGAAAATGAGTGCATTAAGTTTGGAGAACTAGAAATGTGGACAGTCAGTTTTTAGATATCTTTCCACGGGTTTCTCTCTAGAATATATTTAATTGCAATTGTGAAAGGCATTTTATGCAAATATAAGCATTAAAGTTTTAGAAAAAAAAATCCCAATCAGTTTGAACTCATTACTTCAGATTGAATCACAAGATATTATCTGCTTTGTAAATATGTTTTTTTCTATATATTCTGTTACTTTAGATAAGTCTACAAAGATATAATGATAATTGGAAATAAAAATAAATCACACCACTATAGACAACTGAGTTACTGAGACATGACTAACAACAGCATGGAGAGAGACCAGCTGCTTGTGTCTTGACATGGACTTCTGACCTCCTTCTAATTTGCTAAATGTTTGGCCTGAACTAATTTTTGTTTTGCTTTTAAGTCTTCTGTACCCCAGTTTATCATCCTACTAAATTAAGATATTACTTTTTTTTAGCTAATAATGAAGATTAAACAAGGCAGAGCATGTAAATGATCTTGCAAAATATAGGCATAAAGTAGAAACCCCGTTTTTTTTGTTTTGTTTTGTTTTGTTTTTTAGGTAAGTACATTTTGATAGTGGTTACATTTATGTATTAGTTATGGAATATTTAAAACATGAACATTTGTATACCCTATCACTATAAACTTTGATTTCATAGTTTAGAAGTGAAATATAGATAAAAATGCTGGGTATTTACAGTTTTGAAGATATCTCCTGATACTCTCAGGACAGTCAGAAGAGAGAAAGCTGAGAAAAGTTATTTGAGAATGGAAAGAAAGTGATCAAGCAAGGTGGATGGGGGAACTCTTATAAGGTCCCACCCCAAAATGAAGAACTATAGACATTAATGACTACTGAGAGCTGAAGACTCAGTCTGCTTCAGGAATAAGCCTCCACAGGCGAGTCAATCCTAAGTGGTCAGCCCTAAACACATATAATATGAGGAATACTAAATAAACTCTATAAGTTGTATTTATAATGTATATGTATATATACATAACCGTAATTAAAGTGTAAGAAGCAATGAGGCAAAGGTTATGGGAAGAGTTGGATGGAGAGGGAGGGGGGAATGGCCTATATACAATATTCAAATATGAATTTATTTAAAAATAATATATTAAAAGAGAGAAATTATTGTGAACTATATAAACCTCTCATCGTGGTAAGTTAGTGAAATCAAAATTCTTAATAAGAGAGAGGGGATGGGGAGAGGTAGGAAAAGAATGTCTATGTTTATTAGATACAGGAGTCAAAAACATGTAATTGGTAGAGAAATGTAATCAGACATAGAGACAGTAACAGATAAGCCAGCACTAAATCCATAGGAGATGGCACTCTGTTGAAAGTTCTTTTCAACTAGGTACCTGGCAGTATTTAAAGAATAAAAATAATTAAAAGAAACAATATGTCAGTTGTAGGAGAGGTGTGCTCTCGAATGGAAAAGTGAAAAACTGACTGGATTAAAGCAGGTATGGAAAAGTGTTGGGAGTAGCTATTAAGGCTGTAGACATATGCTTCGTGTATATTTTCAAGGTAATAACTACCACATGTAGCTTAAACAAAATACCGTTGTATGGTTTAGACTGTCTGTTGCACTCGAAAAAGAGAGACTGAAGACGAAGGAACTGACTCATGGCAACCTGATACTTATAACACCACCAGAAAACCTTCATTTGCAGAGTCCCATAACATATCACAGTGGATCAGTACAGCAAATTGCCCCTTGAAAACACACCTTGTCAACTGATTTATGTGGCCTCCCACTTGTCAGAATGCCTTGCCTCCTACTAGGGTAGATACCATCAGAAACTAGTGAACTCTGGGGTGTTATATAACTGGGCTGTTTTGAATGTCCCTATCACATGTGTCTGTGGAGGTTTCTATCTAC
Source organism: Lophiomys imhausi (assembly GCA_907164525.1). Classification (NCBI taxonomy): domain Eukaryota; kingdom Metazoa; phylum Chordata; class Mammalia; order Rodentia; family Muridae; genus Lophiomys; species Lophiomys imhausi. Next base: position 3,952,705 of record CAJQZJ010031917.1, read on the forward strand.
TGAACCCAAGTGCTGATGCAACAATAGAATATAAACCCAACTTTTATAAACTCAAAGAATATGTTGTTATGGAAAATTTAGGCAGCCTCCGTGGTAATCCAAAACAAAACCAACCAACCAACCAAAGATCCCCTTTTACCCTAAGTAGAGAAAGTAGAAAGGAAAGACATGAAGAGAAAATGTCTGTATCATAGAGGCACACTGCTGAGATATCACTAAGAACTCACATAGGTCATGAAGCAAGTTTATGTACTACTCCATGCCATTTTATCTAGTTTGGAAGCTGATTGGCTGAGAGTAATGAACAAGAAGAATAAAAAACTGTTTGAGGGCTTTTACAGCTTACAAGGCAGCAAAGTGATGTTTGAATATTCTTGCAATGTTCTTAATGTTGTAAGGATTTTAATGGGATCATGAAAAGGACTCCATCAGAAAAGTTGGCAAACTTGTTACTAATTGAAGATAAACTATTTGACATTCTAGTGAATTCCTACCAAAGCTTTACTTGTTGCTTACTGGCCTCATCAAAGAAACTTAATTTGTCTTAGTACCAAACATCCTTTTCCAAAGAAGTTCTCCACTTAAGATAATATTCCAGAGTATGGGTGCCAGAGTAGTAACTATTAAATGCCCACATGTGGTACTTCACAGGAAGAATCTGATGCTATTATGTTGCTGTCATATGAATACTTGGCTTTTAAGCCAGGAATACACATGCTCATAATAAATGACTCTTATGACTTCACATATACAACCCCAATGCACAGAAAGTAGAGAGGAATGGTTGCTTATTTTATACAGACTTGGCATGAACTCCATCCCCAATTATAGGCAATGAGATGAGAGTATTGGCAGAAGCCAATGAAAGCATGCTGGAAAATGGAAAAGATAGCACAATGCCTTCACATAATAAAGACTGTTATTGTTCAAATTGTAACAATATTGTTTTGTTTTTTTCTTTATTTCTTTCCATGATCTTAAATGTTTCTCTCCTCTATAGTGATGCCAAAATGTGAGCTGTCTCACTCATCAGTGGCAACTCTTTAATCTTTCTCTTTTGGCATAAGCACACAGCCAAGGTAGTCACGGATGATTCATGCATCATTTCATACTCGGTGGCAGACTTTTCCTTCTCCCTTAAAAAAACCTAAACCTTTAAGAGCAGAGTTGGGGAAAAAAAAATGAAGGTTGGAGACAGATGTTCTCCTGTTGTTTCTGTTGAGGGTTTGTGTACTTCAGCATTTCCAGATTTGAGCCGTGTGAAACATTTTCTGCAAAATAAGAAGCCAAGCCAAATTCACTGGGTTTTAGATCTGCAGACAAAATTTGAACCAGCTGGATTTTATTGGTAACGTTTGTGAGCAAGAAAACTTAGTGGTGAAAATAAAGCCAGCATTTTCCCCAACTGGAATCAATGTGTCTTTGGGCTATCCCTTCCATCTATCTTCTCTTAACAGAATTTTGAATTTTGAAGGGACCTCAAATAAAATGTACCAGATAATTCCTTAGAGTATCTGCTTGAAAAATTAGCTAACATACATAGAAGAACAAGCAATCATGGCTGCTTCTCATGTCAAAATTCAGAGGTAAGAAGAAGCTGTAGTTCTACACAATCTGGATTCAAGTTGCTCAAAGCATGCCTTCTGCGCATTTACTTTCAAAAGTAAAAACCAAGGCGCATGCTCACATGGACTTAAATCCACAAACATATACAGCAAAATCTGGCAATAGTGACACATAAAGACAAACTTATTGAGTTTGCCCATGGCAAGGCTCTACCCCATATTCTAAGTACCTTTAGGTCTGTTTATTATAAAAATGCATGTGACGTATACTTAAACATACAATAGAAGCAAACAGGTATATTCTGTTATGAGAGAGGGCAAACTATTTACAATGATTTTCATAATTTTAAAAGCAAAGCAGTAATATGTAATCAAAGCAAGAGGAGACTCCCTCTATTCCAAATTTCAGTTTGATTACCTGAAGGAATAAGTATTTATACACAGGCAAAGAAAGAAATAATGTAAGTTTTCTTAAAATTTGATCTAATCTTTGGAAGGAAAAGCTCTTGGCTGTTTATCTACTCTGAACCTCCATTGCAGATGACAATTGCCAAGACAAGTGTCTTGTCAAGCTGCAAGTATTACTATGGCAAATACGGCATACTCAAATCTCTCAGGTTGTATTTTGTGTATGCAAACATGTAATATTAGCCAGCTGATCGGTGCACTTCTCATCCAAGCTCAATTTTACAATGGGAAGCATATATTCTGCATGATTTTCTGAACATGTGTAAGGTGTGTCCTGACACCCAAATGATAGCAATGTTCTGCCACCTGGCTCTCAATTTTCATGCATTAGAACAGTGAAGTCAAGAAGAATTCTGTAAGATCAAAATCATCCAAGCTCCATTGGATGGCCCTGTGCCCATGCACAAATTGGCAGTGCTAGTGAGTTATTTGGAAAAAAAATGGGGGTGGACACACATATAATTGGGAGGAGAGAGGTAGACATGTTGCAGAAATCCAGGGAATGCTGGAAGGAAGAAACAGTGGCTGGATATGATCAAATTTAGTTGTATAAATGTATGAAGTTCTCAAAGAATGAAAGGACATAGAATTTAAAGGTCTTTTTTTTTCTATGCTCATAACATGGTGATTTTAAAAATGAATGCATATGGGTTGTAATCACAGTTTATTTTTACTTAACAAAACAGGTATCCCATTTTCTTTAATTATGAATTTGATTAGTTGAATTTGAGTGTTTTTCATATTTGAGATTATAATATAACACTTCTCCTTTCCCCTTCCTTCCTCAAAACTCCCTTTTTATACCCTCCTTTCTATCTTTAATGGCCATACCTCCTTTTTTTCATTATTTGTTGTTACATGTATATTGATAGATTTTCTATTAGTGTGATTAAACACCATGATCAAAAGCAAGATGGGGAGAATTTCCCTTACACTTCCATATCACAATCGATCATCAGAGAGTGTCAGGGTGGAAAAAACTCAAGGCAGGAACCTGGAGGTAGTAACTGACACGGAGGCCATCGAGGAGTGTAGCTTAGTAGCTTATCTTCTCAGGGCCTATTCAGACTACTTTCTTATACCTTCCAGAACCACCTTCCCATGGCGGCACCATCCACAGTGATCTGATTCGTCCACATGAATCATCAATCCAGAAAATGCCTTAAAGACTTGTCCACAGGCTAATTCTATGAAGGTATTTTCTCAATTAAGATTCTATCTTTAGCCAGCACTAAAAGATACTTCAATCTGAATCTGGGAATGATCAACCAAGAAAAAAAATTACAATTTTAAACACGTATGCACTGAACTTGGAGTTAAAGGATATCATAGATCAATCGGACATCTAAAGAATGTTTTACCTAAACATCACATAATGTGCATTCTTTTCAGCAGCTCATAGAAAGTTCTATAAAATAGATCCAATTCTGGAATATAAAGTAAATCTCAGGAAAAAAAAAAAAACTCTTGACGTAATTCCATGTATCTTCCCTGATCATGATTCAATTAGCTCAAAATCAATAGTAAAATATTATTTAGAAATTACACAAACTTATGGAGATTAAACATAAAGAATGATGAATTAAGAAATCAAGAAGGAAATTTTTTAAATTCCTGGAAATAAATGAAATAAAAGCACAAGATGCCCAAACCTCTGGGACACACTGAAAGCAGTCCTAAGATGGAAATTTATTGCATTAAGCACCTACACTAAAAAATCAAATGGAGCTCAAATAAACTCATTTTACCTTGAGAGTTTAGAAAAATCAATAATAAGCCAAACCCAAAACAAGTAGATAGGAAGAAACAAATCCAGGAGAAAAATCAATAAAGTATAAACAAAAGCAACAACAACAAAAATAATTCAAAAAAACCAATGAAATTAAGAGCTAGTTCTAGTCAGGTGTGATGGCGCACACCTTTAATCCCAGCACTGCTGGGGCAGGGGCAGGTAGATCCCTGAATTTGAGGCCAGCCTGGTCTATAAAGTGAGTCCAGGATAGCCAGGGCTACACAGAGAAACCCTGTCTTAAAAAACAGAAAAACAAACAAAAAAAGAGCTACTTCTATGAAAAGATAAACAAGATCGACAGACCCTTAGCCAAATTAATCAAAACAATGAAAGAAAAAACCCATATTATAGATTGGTAGGGGAGTATCATAATGGGCACCAAAGAAAATCATAAAAGAATAGAATACTTAGGATTTAAAAACATGTATACTTAATTAGCTGAACGGCCTAAAATAAATCAATGGTTTTCTGGATACATCTGAACCATCAAAATTGAGTCAAGATGGGATCAGTAACTTACACTAATCACAAAATCAAGGAGATGGAAACAGTAATAAAAAGCATTCAGACAAAAGAAAAAAAGCCCAGTTCCAGATGGTTTGAGAGCAGAATTCTATCAGATTTTCAATAAACTAAAACCAATACTTCTCAAATTATTCAAAAATTAGAAGTGAAAGGATAACTTCGAAACATCCTCTATAAACCTGCTATTACTAATTCCAAAGACAGGTAACGAAAAAAAAAAGAAATAGAATAGACTAATATTTCCTGGTAAATATAGATGCAACAATTCTAAACACAAGGAAGACTGAGGAAGGAGGATTTCTTAGAGTGTGAGATCAGCTTGGGCTTTTCTCAAGAAGAATTAGTGTGTCTTGTCTCAGAAAATACTAACATTATAAAAGATAATTTATACACAACAAATGTATGTCTGTTTAGCTCTTATTAAATATGTGCCCTATAGTTTTTCAACGGTAACATTGTGTTTACCAAGCCACTTAGATTTTGTCGAAATTATTGTTCTGCCTATAGCATTATTGTGACAGTGCCAAGCCTATGGATTTCTGCATATTCCTCAACTTTACATCGAGTCACTGTTCACTGAGTTCCAGATACTTCCCATGAATTAGCTCTTCAATGTTTGTGACAGCATGTTAGTTTGGAGATGATGAAGATCATGCCCGTTACAGACGTGCTGGTGTTGTGTCGCCTCTACAAAGCTATAGTGTGCACTAAAGTCTACTAACTTCTAAACATGACCAATTCGACCGTTAGGGTTGTTTGTATTGATAATGGTTTGTAATCCACATTTAAGAGTTGGCCTGAAAAGAAAGAAAGTGGAATAAGGGTCTCTGTTTATATTTTAGGTTTGAAAGCTAATAAAAGTTAAAAACACTGGTTTTTCTCCTGAGATCCAAGCCCAAAGAAACATTTAGAATTCTAAGTCTATAAATTAAAATACATAAAAGGCAAAGCATTCAGAATTTACCCTGGTTATACATTTCTACATCGATTTGTAACTGAACTCATTTTAAAGAAATGGTTTGTTTGCTTTTATTATTCTTTTTATTGCTAACTAAAAATACATATGCTTGATCTTTTAAAAAAATAAACAAACCACACACACCAAAGCCTTTTCAGATAATGAAAAACAAGATCCTAGAGGGATAATCACAGAGTTCTAAAGGGAAAACCATAAATTTATAAGTGAGTGTCTACGAATTTGATGATCTACAAATTCACCATGGAGCTGTTTTAATCCAGAAAATACAACATATTTGAATGCTTAGAGACTACATAATAAATATGAATATAGACTAGAGAAAGTCTGTTGAATGTTCCCTGAAAACCAGAAGACTATTTTAGCACCTGGACTGAATTTGAAGGAAACTAAACTTGAATTAGAGTTTTGTGTAGACACCAAGAAAAAGTCAGTGGTTTTGGCTAGTTCGAGTGGTTTATTTAAAGACAGAATTTAACATAAAGTTCTTGGAACACTGCCTTATGATTTGGCTATAAGAACTAGTCGTGTGTGTGTGTGTGTGTGTGTGTGTGTGCATGTGTGTTTGTGTGTATGTGTATGTGTGTGTGTGTTTGTATGGTTGTGTTTGTGTATGTATGTGTTAGTGAGAGAGGGAGAGAAGACAGAAACACAAAATCACAATGGGAATGTCTTTCACAGTTCACTTTGTTCATTATTTTATTCATATAATTTTCCTTCTCAGCCAGGAAGGGATTTCATGACTCTAAAAATTAAGACAAACATTTTAAAAGACGAACTTGATCCTGCATTAATCCATCTTCACAGTCTTTAAATTTTCTTTCTTAAAATTTTATACAGTACAGATAAATATGCAATGGTGTGTTATACACCATCCTATATACATGGGTGGGTTTAAAAGACTGTCTTCAAATGTATTGACTGAAGGAATGGGATTTTAGATCCAGACCATCACCAGAAAAGAGTCAGGCAAATGCTGTCAGGAAAGAATAAATCATATATCCATTGAATGCACACAAATATGATAAATAAAACAGTTTTACTAGTATCTTGACATCTATGGGGAGGCATGAACAGACAGATGAGGAAATGGAACTGTAAAATGAAACTAAATTCTAGAGCTTGGAATGGCTAGAAAGGTCCTTTTCTTAAGAATATGTCCCTACTTAATATATAAGCATACAGTATTTCATGAAAGCCAGCTGGATGTAGAAATCTATTGGAAACAATCTTCTTGAATCTTTATATTTTCAGGTGAGTAAAGCCAAAACATATGCATGTGTGGTGATGTAAACATTTTAAAAAATTATTCATTTATTCATTTTTTTTCCTTTTTTAATAAATTTATTTATTTGTTGCTTCAGGTTACATCTCCATCATATTGTCCTCTTTCCCCCCTTCCCAGCCCTGCCCTCCCACCCTCTACCATTTTTCTTAACAGCTCAAATTTTCTTTTATAGACTAGAAGTATAATGCTCTTACCCTACCCTTCTTGGTTCCTGTGCTATTTGTCTTTACTGAAGTTTTTTTTTCTTTTATTTTTTATCTCTTCAAGTTACATCTCAGTCACAGTCCCCTCCCTTTTCCCCCTCCAGTCCCACCCTCCCACCCTCAACCCCCCATCCTCTTCCTTTTTTTTTTAAGCTTAAGGTATATCTTATTTCCCCCTACAGTTTCCCCTTTCAGTCCAACAAATGGCTCTTTCTCTTATAATAATAAATACAATACAAAACAACAGAGGTAATTAGGCCACAGTTATGAGGGTTATATGGCTTAGCATACATTCCCAATGACCAGTCCATATGTATTTGGTACTTGACTTTAACATTCTACTATCTAACCATCTCCATGAGTTTAAAGTTCTATATCTGACTCAACATTCATACTAACTTGCAACAAAAACCTGCTACGAGACAAGCAACATCTGCTTACCCTAATATAAGAGATAGATAGGGCCTCTTCAAAAACCTCAAGAGATCTGCAGAATATGGCATTCAAAGATGTTTTCGTAACTTTATATCAAGACATATCAACTCCTGACAGCACCCCCTATTCTCCTCCAAGTAGAAGATGAGCATCGAAGAATCTCCAGTGGGAGATGATTGAATTAGTCACAAGCCTATTTCTTGGTAGGAAAAGCCCCTTGCTCCAACTGTAGACAGAATGCTGTCCAAAAAGGACAAAACTTGGAAGCAGGTAAGTCGACAGCCTAGCTCTGCCAAGACAGGGTAGGTAAGTCCTTCACAACCCCTGCTCTACAATCAATACAATCAATGTCTGTCAGAGAAACGGAGCCAAATGGCTGAAGATTGATGCTGTAATGTATGGAGAGAAAATGGGAACTGTCCAGGCAGCCACTGGTATGTCATTTCTTAGTTTTGGAAGCTGTTGGCCCTGCACTTCCTATATAATCAGATATATTTATACCTCTCAGGTCTCTGAGGTGGTTGAAGAACAGATAGCTAGAGTCTCATAATTAAATTTTGAGTTGTTTAGGAATCAAGAGAATGTTATAGATCTAAGAAGACACTTTTAGAATTGTGTTTCATTTATTCATTTTAACATCCCATTCATGACCCCTTTCCCCGTCTCCTCCCAGTCTTCCCCCTTCTACCCTCTGCCCTCATTCCCCTCTCCCTTTCTTAGAGAAGGGACCCCACACACCAACCCTCTCCAGTACTTTCTGTCTCATAGAAACCAACTATATCCTCTTCCACTGAAGCCAGTCAATGCAACCCAGCTAGGGAAAAGTTATCCAACTGTAAGCAACAGGGATCGCCCCTGCTTCAATTGCTAGGGGGCCACATAAAGACAAGACTGTCCCTAAGAGAAAGTGGGGGATAGCCTTGAATGCATAGGTATAGGAGACAACTTCCTGAACAGAACACCAATAGCTCAGGCTCTAAGATCAACAATTAATAAATGGGACCTCATGAAACTGAAAAGCTTCTGTAAGGCAACCAGCCAGCCTACGGAGTGGGAAAAGATATCCACCAACTCCATATCCAATGGGGATATTATTCAAAATATATAAAGAACTCAAGAAATTAAACACCAGCAAACCAAATAACCCATTTAAAAAATGAAGTGCAGAGCCAAACTGAGAATTCTCTGCAGAGGAATCATTAGAGAAGAAAAGGTGGCCTGGAAGCACTTAAAGAAATCATCCTAAGCTCAAGATCCTTAGTCATCAGGGAAATGCAAATTAAAATGACTGTGAGATTCCATTCCACACCTGTCAGAATGACTAAGATCAAAAATTTAAGAATAGCACATGCTTGCAAGGACATGCAGCTAGGAGAACGCTTCTCTATTGCTGGTGGGAGTGCAAACTTGTACAACCACTTTGGAAATCTCTCTGGTGGTTTCTCAGAAAATTGGAAATAATTCTGCCTCAAGACCCAGCTATACTACTCCTGGGCATGTATCCTAAAGATGCTCCATCATATCACAAGAACATTTGCTCAACTATGTTCATAGAAGTTTTATTCATATTAGCCAGAACCTGGAAACAATCTAGTAGTCCCTCAACTGAAGAATGGATAAAGAACATTTGGTACATTTACACAATGCTATTAAAAATAAGGAAATCTGAAATTTGCAGGCAAATGGATGGAACTAGAAAAGATCGTCCTGAGTGAGGTAACCGAAGCCCAACAAGACACACATGGTATGTACTCACGTCTAAGTAGATATTAGCCATACAGTACAGGACAACCATCTTACAATCCACAGACCTAAAGAAATTAAGTAACAAGGAGAGTCCAAGGGAGGATGCTTGAATCTCAATCAGAAAGGGAAAAATATAGACACTGGAAATAGATGAGGAGAGGGATCTGGATGGGGGAGAGGGTGGGGAGGGGAACGAGGGTGGCGATCAGGTGGGGGAAAGCAGGGGTGGGAGGTGGCAGTGCTGAGAAAGAGAAAGGAAACTGATGGGGGTGGAATCTCTGGGACAAAATGGAGACCTGTGATGGGGTAGGCTCCAGGGAGGATATGTGGGTGACTCTAGCTGAGAATCATGGCAGCAGGGGATATGGAGACTGAAGTGGCCATCTCCTAAATCCAGGAAAGACTACCAGTGTAGTCAGGGGGCTATCAACCCACCCATAAAACCCTTGCCCTAAAATCTACCCTGCCTACAAGACATGCAGGAATAAGGATGGAATAGAGATTGAGAGAATGGCCAGTCAATGACTGGCTCAACTTGAGACCCAACCTATGGGAGAGAGCCAATCCCTGACACTTTTAAAGACGCTCTGTTATGCTTGCAGACAGGAGCATAGCATAACTGTCCTCTGAAAGGTTCCACCCAGCAAAGGATCGAAACAGATGCTGAGAGCCACAGCCAAACACTGGACAGACACCTAGGAGTCTTGTGGAAGAGTTGGGGGAAGGACAGAGGAATAAGGAGAGGATAAGAACTACATAACATGACCAACTGAGGCAACTAACCCAGACCCATGGGGACTCACAGAGATTGAACCATCAATAAAAGATCATGAATGGACTGAACCCAGCCCCCCACACTCGTGGAGGTGATGTGCATATTTAAGAGCAAAACCATGTTAGGATAGTGGTTTATTTGCGGTGCTGTTATGAATCCAAGTATTGACTTGAAATAGACTCTTAGTTTTCAGACCTTAGAGAAGTGCATTGGAGTAACAGAACGTTGTTAGGAAATAAAGACAGTCAATGTTTGAATTACATTGAGTGGCTGCAGCCTCTGCTTAACTCCTGATTCTTTTGCTTAAACATTTGAATAGAAGAATTCTGGCTTAAGACAAAACATGAAAGATTGAGGCACTTTATTAGAAGAATTCTAACAAGGGAAAGAAAATGTATTTCATTTAAGGACAGGGATACCCCCAAAAGTATATATGCTGCTTTTCTCCATCTTCTATGTGCATTTATTGATTGACTCTTTCATTTTCTGTTTAGAGTGGCTGCTGGGTATCTGTAGTTGTTTGGGAGGATTAGGTAAAATGTGCCAGCTGAGGAGATGCATGGACTTGACCTTAGTGACCTTGCCTTTTCCCATACAGAAAATACATACAGAAAGAGGCTCTTGGACCTGATACCACAAACTAAAATTTCCACATGTGGGAAAGAGCAGTGGCTCCAAAACATGGCTAAAATCAGAATCATCTGGGAAAGATTTGTTGTATATGAGAAATTCTGTAGATATTTCTGAGAGTGATTCAAGTGTGAGAAGAAAAAAAATTCAATGCCAATTAATTCCCTTTGGCTTGGAGCTGTGTTTGTGGCTATTAGGGGCTTCATTTATAACAAAGTAATTACTCCAAATAAGGTTGAGGGAACTAACTAGCTTCTGTAAACACTTAAATAGAAAATCTTGAAAATGTATATGGTCTTTGTGAAGTATGAAAAACAAAACAAAAGTCCCAGAAACAAAACCAAGAAGCCTAATTAATGGACTAGTTTTAAATTAAAAACCCAAACAATGTTCTTAAAATAGTGTTTTTAGAAGGCACACATTACTTACTGTATAATTTTCACTTGATACACAGATTTTTTTTTTCTCAGTGTGTTGTACATAGTATCTGGGAGCTCCACTGTGTTAATTACAGGACACATCTGCTGTGCTGTGGAACAAGATCGTGACACACACAAATTTTGCCATTTGAAATACATCTATTGGATATTATCCGCTAGGTTCCTGGGTCGAGGAAAACTGAGTGTAGTAATGAGTTAGTGCTTACTATTCATGGACACCTGCCACACACCATAAACCCAGAGGTGGCCCTAGAGAGCAGTGTGAAAGAGAAGACCTCATTGCAGGCAGTGCATCCCTGGTACTCACTTTTGCTTTGTCTAGAAAGAGAAGTGGCTAGAAGACTCACAGTCAGTAGGTAATCTCTACCATCAGTAAGATGAAAAGAACAAATATGGAAATTTGTAGACATAGAAGTGAGCGGGGAGAGGCATGTGGAAGGATATATGCTAGTGGTTAAAAGTGGGCAGATTTCTCTGGGAGACCCCATCCACCACAAAGAGAACACTCCTTACCAAGGTGAAGGTAATGCAGATTTATACAATATTAGTCTTCAGGGTCTCTTTTCAACCTCCTGTGCAGTGAAGTTTATTGCCATAGTGGGGAGCATGGGAGCCAACTCTGGGTATCACAGAATGGATTTCCTTTCCCTAAGGCTGACTGGTCAAGGTCCTTCTAATGGCAAATCTTCCAGCATTGGCAAAGACCTACAGGTAGCCCTGACTTTGGCAGATTAGCAGTAAATTGATGAAGCAAAGGTCCTATTTCAAAGGACTCAAGGATACCTTTTAGCTAAAATTTGTATTTACTTTGGATACATAGTACAGATTTTTCTTTCCTCTTTTTTTTTTTTTTTTTTTGTTTTTTCGAGACAGGGTTTCTCTGAATATCTCTGGCTGTCCTGGACTCGCTTTGTAGACCAGGCTGGCCTCGAACTCACAAAGATCCACCTGCCTCTGCCTCCCAAGTGCTGGGATTAAAGGCGTGCGCCACCACCGCCCGGCTCTTTCCTCTTTTTTATACAACCCATGACCACCTGCTCAAAGGTGGCTCTACAGTGGTCTCAACCCTCCGATCAATCATTAATCAAGAATACGCCTCACAGACTTGCCTTCAGGCCAATCTGATAGAGGCATTTCCTCAATTGAGGTTTCCTCTTCCCAGAGAACTCCAGCTTATGCTAAGTTAACAAAACTAACCAGCACATGACTCCATTCTGCATTTGTGCATGCACACATTTAAGAGCTCCGGAAATAGAAATCATGGTTACTGCAGAAAAGAAGGACAGAATTCCAAAGATCAATTCTTTTTTCTTTTTTTTTTCCTCCTATGACACGGCCTCATGATAAATTTACAAAGCATTGCAGAGAGATACAAAAAGGGCAAGCTTTAGTTCAACAAATGAGAAGAAAACTACATATAACATATCTGTACAGACTACTGACTCCTGTTCTTCAAAGGTGGTCTCAAATAGAGTACTACCCACAATCTATTGTTCTGTGCTTTGATTCTGCTACGTATGACAGACATATTCACACATGAATTTGTACTTCCCAGAGGAATGATAAATAAATTGGATCAGTGTTAGGGAGACATTGCTTTTTATATTTTGTTGGAGATATAGTGGCAGAAATTGGCTAGGAATACATCAAATTCACTTTTTCTACCAGGCACAGAAGAGAACTATGTTTTCAGCTTCCCTTGCAGACAAGTCAAAGTGAAGGTGATGTGCCAGGCACTTTGGCCTGGCCCTCCAGAGTGTCTAGAGCTAATTTTACATTCTTCATTAGCAGGGTGGATGTGCTGGGTGGGCTCTTATGGATTCAGAAGAGGATTCATCCAGGTGAGCATGGAATCACTAAATAGCTCTGTAACACCCAAATTTCAATAAAATCTTCAATTCTCATCCCAACTGTTCTTTTTATAACTATTTTTTGTTGGTGAGGAATTAAATATATGTCAATATACTGATATTTTGTGTCTTTATTCAAAGGAGTTGGCCATATAGATACCTGCATACAATGTGCATGTTGGAGTGCAGTGTTGCTACGGTATAAGGTGCAGCAGTTATGCAGGCAGGAAATGCCTGCTGGAATCTGGGAAGGAAGTTAGCCTTCATATTCTACAGAGGCCACTAATTCTGTACAACAAGAAAGGGAGATTCAACATCCAAACAACCCATAGTTCAGACCAGGTGGTTTTAGTAAACACTGTGAATATTATGAATTGATTAATCCATATTAGCATTGCATTTCCAACAAGAATGGTGACTTGAAGTGGAAACTCATTAGTTTTTCAAAGAGCGATGAGAGGAATTTAAATGTGAGCTAATAATGAAAAGAGTTAACTGTAGGTCTCCCAAGAGTGAGAGATAAGACCAAGTAGTCTTGCAATTCTTTCAACTACAAAATCCCAGTCGAAATGTCTTAGCTATGTGGTTGAGACTAGATTAAGGGTAGCCTTTCCTCTAAAGCCTACTGTTTAGAGTATTTTAAATCATTATATGAGAAAGTCCTGGATGTAAGGAAGTGAGGAATAAGGTTGTTGTGGGAACTCAATTAAAATAAGATGACTTCTTTTTTAATTGTATACTCGTATATGAAACTAACAAAAAGCAGATAGATTAGAAAATTAGTACACGCTTAAGAGGTTATATTACCAACGAAACCACTAGTTATGTTGCAAAACAACAATAATAACAAAACCAAAAGCATGTGATTGTTAAATTTTATCCAGTCTCTCAAAATGAATGAACTGAATGTGGCCTGTGTGAGGTCCACAGTCATCAAAGAAGCCACACTACTCCAAATAGCTGAGATATGGCCTTGGAAAAAACCAGGCCAAGAAGAACCTTGTTGAAGAAAAAATGGAAAAAACCTTGTAGAAGAACAAATAGAAGAAATGGGAGGGTTTTCTTTGTAGATGCATAATCTAGAGTATAATAATTTATTAAATCTACACTGCAACTGGCTTTCTATACTTTCTAGCCAGATCACTGTCTCTCTCTCTCCCTCTCCCTGTCTCTCTCTCTCTCCCTCTCTCTCTCTCTCTCTCTCTCTCTCTCCCTCTCCCTCTC